>JARHVA010003592.1:410000-827500 GCA_037957365.1 Torreya grandis | reverse complement strand
CACATGTGTCACATAACCATATATACTTAGTAAGATAATTTAAATACCAAATGAGATGGGCCACTAATTACTTAGTTCATAGTTTGAGATCTATACATGCAAAGTTTTCTAAAGGCATTGTGAGACAAGGCTTGTACCAAATTTAGGTATCTTCATTTCCCCCTCACCCTTCCCCCCTTGAATTTATAATTTTAGTGGAACTAAAAATACTTGATAAAATGGAAAAGTAGAATGCAAAATTATGTTGGCAATTGTGAATTTATACTTATTATTTTCCCCATTGTCCCATAATGCACAAGTGTACCTACAAAACACTGTGTGTGTGATTAAATAGATTTTCCCCCAAATAAACAAGTATAGTTATGATGAAAAATAAAAAAATATTCAAAGAAAAAATACAACTATATGTATTTAATATGGTGTCGCTCATGGAATGGGATCTTGTTGTGAATATTGGATATGTTGAGGGTCAACAATTGACCCAATCATTATGGAGAAAAAGAGTGAAATTGTAGTATTTTTCACTCATTGACCAAGGAGTTTTTTCAAGAGTGTTGTCAAGATGAAAGGTGGAAACCCAAAATAGATTCAAGGAATAATGTGTTTAAGTGTTGTTGAACCTTAACACATTATTAAAAATGAATCAACAATTGCATATAGTTTATAGATTCAATTTGAATAGTTTCACCCAAGTTCACTCGATATAGCATAAATGCATGATCAAAAGAGAAAAAACAATGTCCATACCCCCATCATGACTTCAATTTCAATTTTATAGTTTCACTCAAGTTCACTCAATATAGAATAAATTCATGATCAAAAGAGAATGAATTATGTTTATGCCCACATGATGACCTTAGTGCTAACAAGTGTGAATTGGGATGAAAACCATTTATCAGTCAACTTGCAATAATTTCTACCATTTTTTCCAAAATTAAAATGGTGAAGACATGAAATATCCACATGCCACACATATAATGTAGGATATCATCATAAGTGAAGTGAAATGAAAAAAATTGGCATTCAACTTGTAAATTATATTGGTGTCCCTATAAACTGGGTACACTTGCATAGCATATGCCTCTGAATATATTTCAAGCTAAAATATATGTAAATATGTAGTTCATATCCCTAAAACATTGAGTGCATTTACATGGAATATGCCCCCAAAATCTATAGTAATGTGTATAATATGTCTAAAACATGTAAACTCTTATCACATATCTATATAAATTATGCCCTATACTATATAATAATGATGTCTTGAATAATTATAAGTCATGTATAATGTGCAAAACTTTGATAATCTAAATCATGTACAATGTGCTAAATTCTAATAATTTGAATCTCTAAATCCACTACGTCACACTGAGTGACCCAAATTTTGAAAAATGTCATCCATATGCAAGCTTAATTTCTCTAATAATGCCTATGTATGCCCTTCTTTCAATGTGATGGATATGACTATCAAATCAATCGTGTCCAAAGATATATATATATATATATATATATATATATGTTTGATATTTTATAAAAGTTTCTAAATTGATTAGCCCTTGAATTATTAATTTGAAATATTCACTTTTTTATTTATATCCTTGTAATTTAAGTTTAAAATGAATTTACCTCAAGGAGATATGAATATAATATACTTCGATAAATTTTCTTTTTGGATAGTATAAAATAATTTTTGAAGGCAATGGTGTGTGTATAGAATCAATAGTTGTTCCCATTTTTTAAGAATAAAACATCTTTGTAAAATGAGAGTATTCACAAAACTTGGCATGTTTTAAATCACCACTATTAGTAATGAAAATGTTATCATTTGTTAAAATGCATTGTATGTGTACCAACACAACTAACAAGGAGTGATTTATATATACAGAGTTAAAAATATCATGTGCAAAAATTTTGTAGGTATTAACTCCAAAATTAAATTTGGTATAGTGCATAGTTAAAAATTGAAACCATATCAATAGGCTGATTTTATTAAAAAATAGATCATTTGAACATTTTGTATAGAAATTTTGAACTCCAATCTTTCAAGATGCCAAGATGATGAGATCTGTTACATAGTCAATTTGAGTGTTTACAGACTACCCTATAAGTTTAACCACCTAAGGACATGGTGTGTGTGTGTGTGTGTGTGTGTGTGTGTGTGTGTGTGTGTGTGTGTGTGTGTGTGTGTGTGTGTGTGTGTGTGTGTGTGTGTGTGTGTGTGTGTGTGTGTGTGTGTGTGTGTGTGTGTGTGTGTGTGTGTGTGTGTGTGTGTGTGTGTGTGTGTGTGTGTGTGTTTGCCTTTTGATCCATTTTTCTCATTTTTAAAAAATTTGATCATTTTCACAAATCAAGCATTTTTTAGTAGTTTAGAAGGATAAAGATATTAAGCTTCTAAGCTTACTACCATTAGACCTTTAATGGAACCATCCAAAGTTTAGATAGTAAGGGTTGACGAAATATACCACATTAGATTGTACTGTCCAACAATAATGATTGTGTTGGATGGACATGTCCTTAGTATTTTACTACTTTACTTGATGTTTTTACATATTTATTTATATTGTATTTGATTGTATCTGATATTATTTTGTTTGTGTTTATTTACAAATAAATTTATAAGTGAAAGATTTTAGGTATAGCCTCCATATGGAGACTATTAGTGAGTTTGGTTTATATGATGCTAGTTGGAAGATACTTGATAGGGCAAGCCTTGAACATGTAACCCTTCTAGGTCAAACACCCTATGATATGCACCTTATGACTATTTTAGTTGAGAGTTAGAACATCAACACTTCCACATTTTAGCTTCCCATAGGATAAATCACTATCATCTTGGAAGATGTGTGGTGGATCGTAAGATTACCAATGTTTTGAGAGCATGCCCTAGAGAGAGATAAAGTGGGTCAAGGGTATGTACATCATGCCCATAGGTACCTTACTAGTCAGGCTCGAGGTTGTTGGTATAAAGAGCATGATTTTATAGTCCTACTTGGAGGTATTATTACTTTGAATGTTCCATGCTTGCATAATTTATTATGTGGTTTGCTTGCATAATTTGTTTATATGGATAATGATTTGTTTTTATATCATATTGCATGTATGATTTTTTTGGTCTATTTGAGGAGATATGCATTATATATTCATGGGGGCACAATATTCTTGCATATTTGTTTAGATATTTATACAAGTTTAAATTTTGAGGAGAGATGCACTATATATTTATGGTGGTACAATATTCTTGCATATTTGTTTAGATATTTATACAAGTTTAAATTAGAGGTACACTTTGGTGGACTTAGGGTAGCTACCTTATTACATGTTTGGGAGTATAAGCATGTAGTTGTGGTTCATCTAATTAGGGGTCCACATGGACACTGGGCAAACCCATAATTTTTTATAGATCATTTGGTGGTACCCAGGTGCCAGACATATACTACCATGGAGTACATGACTATTTTTGATAGGTTGATGATTGATATGATAAATTGGAAACCATACAAGGGATTTTCATTATGGGATGATGATGGTATGTAGATTCATCATATTCATGTGAATGTGTGGTTTCAAGATATATTCCCTAGAGTCATAGAGAAATTTAAGTATATGAGGGTTATTAGAAAATTTGATATTATGAAAGATATACCCCTGGATCCTTATACATGGAATTAGAATACAAGGTCTTATCATCACCTTGGAGACAATCCAAGGCCTAGTGATGTTGACCTAGCTCCCTGACCTACAAGAGAGGTGGATCCAATTATTTATGGGGTATTTAAAGAATATACAAGTTGTACCATAGCATATTCACAATGGTGGATGGCCTCAAGGTGACCTATTTTATTTCTAGTTATCACATCTGATACTAATCATGTGCCCTCAGTACAAGGTAGGGGAGATGGATGAAATGACAAAGGTATAGGAGAATTAGGACCGTAGTCTACAACATAACCCCCACTATAGCCTACTAATGTGGAAACCATTATCACTGAGCGTAATTATATGCATAAATGTTTAATTATTTATTATATTATAATTTTTGCTTAGAATTTTATAATGTCTTATATATGCCATTTTTTAACAGATGATTCATATTGTTTATTGATGGTTAATGCTTTTGTCTACACACTAACACAGAATATTCAATACAACATAGTTGGTTCTAAGTTGATTAAGAGAATAGAAAAATTGGTGGATGTACACATACCTCATTTTAATCCCATTACTATTCAAACATCAGCATTCATAGTATTTTTATGTGATTAGGATGATCTACAGGTGGAGCTAGCCAGATAATAGGTGCTTACTCCTAGGAATAATATTTATATTTTTAGATATCTTCTTCCTAGATATAGTGATTTACAAGTAAATCATGTTGAGACAATGGTTTATTTATTATTTATTTAGGAGTGTTTTAGATGATATAGGTATTGGTTGTGAGGGCCTAGAGGGGATAACATAGCATCCTCTTCTAGGAATATTGGGTGTAGAGGAAGTGATAGTAATGATTCAGATGCACCAAGGGATGTAGCTCCAATCATTGATTGGGTTTATTGTATTTAAACTGGTGGTTTTATTATATATGATGAGTAATTTGATTTGTGTTTAATGAGTATTTAAATGGATTCACATATTTTTATTATCCTATGTGGTTTAATTTTGGCATTTTCAGTTTCATAGTTGATTTCCATTTTTTAATGTCACATGTCGTGTAAATTTAATGGCTAATTGATAACACATTATGTGTTAGATTTGAATTTGGGTCCATTTATTGTTTTATATATAGTGTCATTTGATTATTACACTTTCTTTATTTGTATGATGTCATGTGCATAATTATTTTGTACTTAATAAGTGTTTTTCATGTATATATGGGATTAATCCATGGTATTGTTAGTTATATCTGATGCTGAAAAATGGTTTTCCCATCCACTTGGGAATAGTAATTTACTTTATTCATGTGAATTGAGTTGATAAGCTTTTTGTGTAACACTCTAAAAGAGTTTGATTTCTTGATTTTGATGTGAAATATTGTTGACTTGTAATTTTTCTTAATTTTTAGATATGTGATTCACTTTCGGTATCCATAATTGTATGAGAGGAGATATAACTATGCATGCATTATATTATTTTTTATCCTTCACAACTATGCCTTATCTAGGTTATATTATAATAATATCTTGAGTGATCATTAGTTATGTAATGGGAACATCTTGTGATATATTGGTTGTGATAGAATGTGGACTAGAATAAGATATTTTTCTAGCAATAACATCCTTAGAAGTCTAATAGGTGATTAGTTACTTTACATGAATTCCCTAGGATGTTTTGGTCTTCATTTAATTAGTAGTATAATAATATGGAGAAGGGAACCTTGTTTACTAAGTGTCAAAATTGTCAAATGTTATCACCCCTTTATAAGCAAGTTGTGTAATCTTTTGTCATAATGCACAATAGTCAATGTCTTGATGTCCATTAATATAATGATAAATGAAAATAGTTTTTATTTTAATATATCAAGATTATGAGGATGGTGATAGTAGTTAGGAGGTAAAGTGATTAACTTCATATCTAATAGTGTATGTATACTATCATGTGGTCAATATATGAAACTATTAAACTTGAGTGGTTGACATGTATTGAAAGTAGTTTATACACTTTAGGTGTAGATTTTTTAAACTATTTATTACCATTTATTTATGACCTTAACTCTATTTACTTGATTGAAACATTTACCTTAATAAATGTATTTTTTTTTTTGTATTCCTTGTATGAGACTTCTTGTTGTAAATTAAAGTCTTCATGTTCCTTCTTAGGACTTGGAATGAGTACCGACTGCTCTTCTTTAGCAAGAGTCTCATAGAAAAGAGCTTAAAATGAATCACATGTGCAAAAATTCAATTTATTTATAGAGGATAGATGAGGTCTCTACAAAATATATATTGTGTTTCTAAATATTATAGTTTATATATCAATTGTTGTATACAAGTCTTGGATCATAAAATATAATAAAAAACTGGCTCTGATTCTCCTTGATCAAGAGAAGGCATATGTTCATATGCAACTCTTGGTGCCTTATTCTAAATGTATAACATTAAAAATGTCTCTTATAACTCAAGATAAGAGTGTAAAGACCCACCAGGAAGAGAGTGAAACCAATCTAAATAATTTCCAATTAAACTTTTTGGAAACACTTCTGGTAAAATCAAACTACCATTATATTTGTCCATAGAAGCTTTGAAATCTCTCAAGCGTAGATAAGGATCACTAATTCCATCATACATACTAAACTTAGGCATGAGTAAGTTCCAAGGTAATGGTGTATTAATAATATTACATATATTAAGGTTTCCATATATAGAGTTAGAGTCAAACCAAACATGATATGTGTTGTTTTCTAAGGTTATATGGTGCATTTTATGTTGTAAGGTACACACAACATGCATTAAGGAGATGAATTGTTGGGAAGGTATGTTGAGATTCTTATGAGGTTAATTTAGTGGTTGATATTATTATTTTAAATTTCCATAGGTATACTTTTATGAATGGGTGAATAAGGTTTTGTCATAAGATTTTTTATTCTAGACATAGGTTGAGAAGAGTCATCATGGTCATTTCTAACATTATCTTCCATAGATTTACATTTTATAAATGTATCATTGCATATAATGGCATTATCATTAGATGGAGGTTCATCACGTTTTGTTTCAATAGATGGCTCATGAAAAGAGATATTTTGACATTGTATTCCAAAAGAAGAGAAAGAATCATCATATATGTTTGTATCATTTAGCATTTGTACAAAGAGAAGGAATTTCACAATTATTTTGCCATTTATAGAGAGCAAAGGAATTTCACATTCTTTTTCCATTTCTAGAAAGAGAAGGAATTTCACAATTATTTTGCCATTTATAGAGATCAAAGGAATTTCACATTCTTTTTCCATTTCTAGAAAGAGAAGGAATTTCACAATTATTTTGCCATTTATAGAGAGCATGGAATTATCATTAGATGGAGGTTCATCACATTTTGTTTCAATACATGGCTCATGAAAAGAGATATTCTGACATTGTATTCCAAAAGAAGAGAAAGAATCATCATATATGTTTGTATCATTTAGCATTTGTACAAAGAGAAGGAATTTCACAATTATTTTGCCATTTATAGAGAGCAAAGGAATTTCATATTCTTTTTCCATTTCTAAAAAGAGAAGGAATTTCACAATTATTTTTCCATTTATAGAGAGCAAAGGAATTTCACATTCTTTTTCCATTTCTAGGAAGAGAAGGAATTTCACATTATTTTTTCATTTTTATGCAAGGTTTATGCCTTTGTATGTTATAACAAAAAAAATTAGAAATAAACAAGGTGTACTAAAGGGAGATTCCTCACATTTTAGCCCATGTGACATTTTAGGAGCATGAATATTTTCATTGTTTTTTTTGTTCTTATTGTTCTAGTGTATGATTTAGGTAATAATGAAAAGAATAAGTAGGGGAAGTATGATCTTTTATTGGAGTGTTTGGGTTCACAGTAGCTAGTGATTTGGGTTATTTCCTATCTAAATTGGATTGAGCCTTTTTCATACTCACTTAATGGGTAAGCTTAAATTATAGAGTTGTTGATATTGTTGGATTTTAATAACTAAGTGTGCACATACATTTGAATGGTGCACTAATTTAAGATATCCTCTTATTATTATGGTTGTTTATACATCAAATTATTATTTCATGAAATAAACCTTTCCCAACTATAAATCTGGGAACTTTGTTTTTAAGTTAATGGTTGACAAACATGGACTTTTGAATATCAATATGAGGGAATTATACTATGCAAGATTATAATGTGTGTATTATGTGTGAAATAAATTTTCCATCATTGCGGTAATGGTGTGTAGGAGAGATCATGTAGATTGAGAAGTATTGCCTTCTCCAATATGGTACCAGATTTGCCTTCTGCACCCATTACTCAGCTAGACTTAGCCAAAATAAATTAATCAAATCATATTGAAAAATACAATTATTATGTAGTATATTTTTAGGTCATATAGTTTGGTTTTATAGTCACAAACATTGGTAGGTCATACATATCTTATGTATTTATTTATTTTGTGTTGGTTTCATCTATGGTTTTAGGATTGTATTGGTTTTCAACTCAAATCCTACATTTCATTTAGCAGATATGCCAACAATATAGTCTTAGATCAAAGACTGCATTGTTCTTGCATCTGATAGTTTCCATGTTACATTAAGTGGATTGAGATTGAATCCATATTTATATAACTCTTAGCTCCCTTAAAACATTAGTGTCTAACCCACAACCTTTTATTTCACCTATAGCCATAATTTTTTTGCCACGAATGATGGCTATATTTTTTCATCATATGAGAATTAGGGCATTCTAATTCACCACATCCACCATCTATGTCCATGCATGTTATTTCCCCCCATATTTTTAACCAAAATAGTACCACCCATAATAATTTTTAGGATTACCACTACACATAATGTTATTAATGTTTTAGTTTAATTCTTCATAGCCTTTTCTAAGTATTTTGTTCATAAAACTCCTCACTGGACAAACTTCTTCTATTTACAAATTTCTTAGACTTGCATTGCTCAAATATTATGCACTACTTGGACTTAGACTATGTCAAGATTTTTTTTTACTCAAATACATTTTTTTGTTTTTCGTATTGATCTCCTTCACAGCTCACCTCAACTTCAACTTAGTTTTGAATCAATTTAGAGTCATTCTGACTCAAACTAATTCAAGTTCCTTAGATTGGAGACAATATCTCAGCTTCAATCCCTCCTCATGAGTATTGATATTCTAAATAGATGACATTAAAAATTGAGCTCATCCCAACTCTAGACTCATACTTGATCACATCCTAGAGAGATCATGTATTTAATTCATAGCATCCACCATCGACACCTTTCTCTCCTTGTCATTGATCACCTTCAAATCATTAGCATTTAAATCTCAAGTGGATTGCATGCCTTTCCCTCAGCTTAACCTTGATTTCACCTATCCTAATCTTGGTTTAACCCTACTTGTTGAAGCTATCTACCTCATTGTCTGGTCTCAAATCTTCTCACTAGTCAACAGTCTTGACTCATCCCACATAGCCTAGCCACAAACTATCGAGTTAGACCACCCATGTTTTATTGAAGGTATGAGTTCATTTTTTTTTTAAACTTGAATTGTTTAAAACATAAATAAATAGTTGTGTATAAAAATACTAATATCCAAGTTCAATTTATGATTTTTTTATAAGACTTCCACAAAAAATTGGTCAAGAATCAAGCCCCATCAACCCTCCTCCCAACTTTTATAAAACATTTTTTTATATAGTAATGATTTAATTTTTTTTAAATCATGGCATTTTATAACATTGGGTTCCATCTTATGTCCTAAGTGGGACCTCTTTTTTTGAATTAAGATATTATTTATGATTTTTTTCTTACATATCTCGTATTGTACTCGAATCCATTCATGTTTTATTGTGGATGTATTTTCAAGTGAACTTGACATCAGGTTTAAGGACCTTTTATTTTGTGAAGGGCATAATTATTATTGTCATTTTTGGAAGAGGGAGTTATTATTTTTATGGGGGTTCAAAATTATTGAATTATCCTCATCTTGTCCCTGATTTTGGAATTAGAATCCCAATTATTTAAAACCCTAAGTACCTCCAACTAAAACACATGGAAATCAAAGATGAAAATTTTTTTATAGTCAAAAGGTTTGTGGTGAGTTGTTCAAGGTGACATTCTAGGTTTTATTTCAGAGGAAAATAAGTCTTAGATTTTATGCATGCAAAAAAATATCTTATAGGCCTTCTAAAACCATTGAGCCCTCATTTACACCACCTCCTTTTTTTCCACTTCCTCCTCATTAATTTGTTAGTGAGAACTTGTTTTCTAAGAATGAGGCACTAGTACCATTTTTTGTTGATGACACATAAGAGGAACCTACACCTCCTTTTGTTGTTCATAATAATGCACATTATGATACTGTGATTGTTGTTCTTATTATTCCTTCTGTAAAGGCATATTTTCTATCACTATATGAAGTAAATAGGAAATTTATGAAGAAAATTTTATTTTTGTGTTCCATAGTTCATATTAAGGGTTCCCTCATTCACTCCCTATAGAACAAAATTTCTAGCATGTAGCATTAGAGTGATATGTTGGACATTCATGCCCATGTTTCTCATTAATCATGTAATGATCATGCATTTGGCATGCATCCACTTGATGCTCATTTAGACCACGACATACCATATTCCCCTAAAATCACTACTTTTGAACCTATTTACCCTAGTTTATTAGTTTATGTGATTGTTATTGTATTTATTGCTTCATTTGTTAACCTTTTACACGTCCCAATACATATATATGTACTTATTTGATTGGTTCCTTTTAGAAACATAACATTACCTTCAATTCTCACATTATTCACTCCATTGGTCATCTTGGTAAAGGTCTTGGTATAAATTCACAAGGAATTGTTGCTCATATTCAACATGTTAAATGGGATTTTCACCACGACATTGCTTATGATACATATGTTGCATCTTCATTGGGATCATTTTATTATATAACTCTTTCATTTTTTGAGATCTTCTCTTCATGAGCATATTGAGATGCATATGATATATCATGCACCTTCACTCAAGTTTGAACACCTTGAGAATATTGGGTTTTTTCCTGTTAGGAATATTTATTCTTACACACTACCAGATGTGTTGATGCATGCTCCATTTTTACACTTTGTATTGATTATATCATCTTCTTCCATTTGTATTCACATGGGATGGAATCCAAATCATTTTTGGGACTTTATAAGCATTCATTGATATGAAATTACATACATGATTCCTCCAATTTTTATCTTCTTAGTCTTTACTTCGATCCTCCTGCCCTTTGTAGCTCCCTTAGTGATAGAGATTTATTTTTGATAGTTGAAGTGAAACTCTCTTACTCTCTTCTTGAGAGGTTTATTGTATTTGTATTTTTAACACTTTTTACATGTTGAGAGTATCCTTCAGCTTTGTGGTGGATCTCATTTTCCTTTTGAAGAGAAGTTATTCCAATGAATCCCAATGTCAGCTTTTCAGTGTTTGAGTAGTGGGGTTTTCCCGTTCATAAAGATATTTTGAGTCATGACAATCAATTCATCATTATTATTATTTTAGGGGGGTGAAAATACTAATTCAGGTGTCATGTTCCTTTCTAGTCTTTAGCACAATACACCTTTTACTTTCGGAAAATTATTGGTTTTATAACATTTATGGGTTTTGGATTTGAACTTGATAGTGTTTCTCACTTGGCAATCCTAATAGTTATCAACTCTTCAGTAGTAACTTTGGACCACTTGTTATCCCTAGATATTTTGTGACTTTATAGTCCTTTGAGTGCAACTGTGATTAATGGGATTTATTTACATCAAGTACACTTGTCTCAATTCTATGTATGAGATATTCCACTTTCATTGTGGTTTTATTAGTATTTTGCATATATTGTGATGACACATTTCATCCATGATAACTCTTTTTCCTAATTTTATGATCGATGTATATTTTAGGGATCTTAATATATAATATCGATTCCTATTTAGCTTGGTGGTTATGATGATTTAACATCCATGTATTTTGGTACATGTATTTCATTATGCATTTGTACATGGGTACCTAATCAGGCCTATTTTTCAAGACCCATCAGTCTCTTTGCTTATTCTTTTCTCACTACCCATTATGAACTTAAGGGAGGGTGTTGGAGTGTTTGCATTCAAACTAGTTAGTAGTTTGGATTATTTCTTAACTAGCTTGGTTTGATCCTTGTTCACACTCACGTAGGGGGTAAGTTTGAATTAGGGAGCTATTAATATTTTTGGAGTTGAGAACCTAAGTGTGCATGTGTATTTTAATGGTACACTAATTTAAGAGATCCTCCTATTATTATGGTTTTTATGCAACAAATTATTGTTACATAAAAATAAACATTTCCCATTTATAAATCTAGGAACTCCCTTTGTAAGTTAATGGTTAACACAAAAAGACTTGTGAATATCAATATGAGAGACTTATATTATGCATGATTATTATGTGTGTACCATGTGTAAAAAAAATTCTAAACATTATGTTAATGGTGTGTAGGAGAGATCCTATAGCTTGAAAAACATTGGCTTCTCCAATATATTTTAATTTAAAATTAATGTGTTCATTTTATTCTTTGATATCATCTTCACTACTTTACCAATACTCTTCATAATCATAGTCATAATTATTTCCATCACAATTATATTACTCGTCCACAAAACTATCATTATTAATTAAACATGTTTGACTATTAGTCAATTCATTATCATAAACATAAGGGATGGATTTTTTAGATAATGATAGATCTACAAGATGAGAGTTACTAGGGGGTTTTGATTAGTTATGTATTTTATATTTATTAGACCTTACAAAATCCATTGAGATGGAGGCAAGGACTAATCTAAATAGGTAAACAAGCAAGGAGGTATTGGATTATTAAAAATGGAAACCCTAAAGGTTGAGATCACATATGATGGGGAAATCAAAAACTAACTTTGAAAATAAAACCCTAAGGTATAAATTTGAAACCCTAAAAAGATAAAACCCTAATAAATCCATAGGGTTTGGCATGGTTTGATCAGTGTATGGTTTCACCAATATTTTTTCCCTAATTTTATTTTATAAACCCTAATAGAATAGAAACTAGTTTAATAATGTTTAATTTATATTCATCAAATATGAAAAAAAACTTAAGAAATTAATTGGAACTATGATAAATACCATAATCTAAATATAAAAATAAATGTCACAAGAGGTAAGAAGGCTCTTAATTTGTTATTTGTTATTTTTTTAGTTATGAATGTATGAATATTGCATTAATGCACTATGTATGACTCATTCCTACCAATTATCTAATGGTAACTTCCATCAATTTTGGTTAGTAATGAAAATTGATATTGACCTACAGTGGTTGGTACTATCCATGCACACAAAAATTTACTTTTTCATTTTGGGATGATGCATCTATGTCTATAATGGCTTTTATTTCCTTCATAATCATGCAGATGCACTTGTATGATTAAAACCTTAATTTTACACAAGTAATTTGATATCAAATGGGGATGTTTAGTGAAAGGGTTGAGTTGGACTGACCTTGGTAAATCTCTATTGACTAACCAAGCATTACACTACATTTCCAATACTTTTTAGAGGGCTCAAAATATAATGTAGTTCTCCCACTAATGTGTATGTGTGTAATTATGGATGCAAGCCTAGTGATTTAACTTTTAAGGGGATTATGGAATGTATAACCCTTGGTTGCTAAAATGTTGGAATAATAAATCAAGGAATAAATATAACAATATTAACATCCACTAATTTTTGAATTACTTGATTTATCTAATTATTCTATAAATAGCAATGACCTAGAAAAAGAATTTCTTAGCTAGAAACTAACTGAGATGGATGAGTAGCAGTATGAAACATGGTACAAGAGATGTGTAGAGTGTCATGATAATATTAGTTCACCATGAGAGTTTCCTCAAGAGTGTGGTAGTGTCCTCTTGTAACATGGGTAAAAAACTTCTAGGTATACCTTCAGCTAGACCTGAGATACCTGTACCTATGTAGATGAATGTTGGTTTACTATATGTAGCCTATTTTGATTGATTTATATGCAAAACCCTAGGTATTCATGTTTATTAGGGTATTTGAGAATCATAAGTAAAAAAAGTGTTGTTATTAGGGTAGGTTAGATGTGACCTCAACACCCCATGTGATGATCATTGCCTACATACCAATACTCTAAGGAGGGATCAAGTTTGATATAGTTAACCTACTTAAGTGCTTAATGCAAGTGCAAGTGAATGCTAGTATGAGTGCCATTTTGAATTCTTTGAGTGTGAATTGAGACTATAAATATGATTATTCTAAGCTTTAGACTAATGTAGATGGTTGTATGTAGAAGTAGAGCATAATATGGGTTAATAACCTTGATTTACACAACTATTTCTCAATTTTTTTAGAGTATTTGCATCTAATTTCTATCTAGTGGATAAGTGAGTGAAATTTTTTTATATATAACATTATAATGTTCATAAAGATATGAAATAAGTCTATGCCAACCTTGAATTGTATTGAGGAATGAAAATTATGTCATGGAGGAATACGGAGAAAAAAGACACTAGTGAGTTCCCTAGGTCACTAGTGTAGTGTGCTAGTGTCTAAAGGGACATGCTAGTATCCAGGTGGTATAATCTAGTTAGTAGAGGGATTAGATTCATATGAGGTGGATTAATTATAGTTTTGGTAAGTCTAGGAATGGGTTAGACCCACACAAAAGTTAGAATAGGATCAAAAGAGGCCCTAAGATAGGTCTAGGGCTAAGCTAAGGTAAAGTAGTCTCAAGTGACACTAATTGCACTCAAATGACATTTTAGATGACTAAATTTTCCCCCCTTTATTATTTAAATGCATCAAATTTAAATAAATAAGATAAATTAAAAGAAACATACCTAGACTTATCGAAGAGGTAAACCTTGTGAATCTAGGTCTGAGTCTATAAAGTGTGCTCTATTACATACCCCAAAAGTGAAACATGATAAAATCAGTCCTTACTTAAGTGATACCAAAATCAAAGACAAAATTAAGTAAAGAGATAAGAGAAAGAGGAAATGAATGAGTACACCTCATTGGGTACATGAACTAATACTAGAAACTAGTGATATGTTATGTGTGTGCATGTAGATGGTGGTCAAATGGTGAATAATTTGGACTGAGTTGATGGCTTGCTCAATCCTCATGTTTGGGTGGTTTAAAAACTCAATTAATCTATGAATCCATCATTTCCCACCCCTGATCAGTGGTTATAATCTATGAATAACTTGGATTGGATTGATGGCTTATCTAACCCTCCTATGTAGGTGGCTCAAGAACTCAAGTAAGTTATTATTCCATCATTGCCCAACCATGTGTAGTAAATGCATCTAAAACTGAAATTATGAAATGTGGATGAAGCTATGTGATTTAAATAAAACTATGTAGGATGGCTTTGGGGCCACTCAGTATTTGAAATGTAAAACAACTTAGGGACCACTCAAAATTGTAGGTCAAGGACTACATGAAAATGCCAACTACTACATATAGAATAAGGCATTAATTTGGTGTGAAACCTAGTGTAGATGGTATTTATATAAATAATGTGGAGAATTACATGAATCTACCATTCCATCTAAGAGTAATAGTGCCAAATTAAATGTATGAGAATAATGTGTCATGCACATACCCCCAAATTTGATATCTTTGTATATGGATTCTAGATTGAGTCATAATAATATGTGTCTGAGTATTTAAAATTGAAATGGGAGTGATCATGCCATGCATGATTCCCCCAATTTGAGTAAACTTGTGTAATTATATATAAAATTGAGCATAAACTAAGCATATCTAATAATTTATAATTAAAACTATGCAAACTTGAACTGTAATTATTGTACCTTTTTGACAATTTCAAATTTTGATATTTTTGGGATAGTAGGGTAGTCCCTTGGATAGTAGCATACCACACTAGTGTCCACTAAGTTACTGTATTGTCCAAATATTTTTTTTATATGTAAAACTGAAATTGATTTGTGTATAACTATTTTTCACTGTGTTTTCTTGATTATGGGCTATATAATTTATGTCTATGTACTAAAAATTATGTTCTAAGTTCACTCAAATGGCTTGATATTTATGAAAAACCCATGTGAATTCCCCCTCTTTTGATGGGATTTATTGAACCTATGTAATAACTATCCTCAAAATAAAATATTTACATTTTGTGTGTTAGACTGAAAATGTATGATATCTACGTGATAAACCAAAATGATGTGTATACATGACATCATAATGTAAAATAGTTTGGGCATAAGTTGGCAATGTATGATTTATGTTATATCTAGCATTCACAAGGTTTTTCAAGATAGATATAATAATGTAACCATGTATATGAATATAAATATGAGTAACTACCTAGGGGGATGGGGCATGATGTCCATCAAGGCACCTAAGGAGGAAGGGAAGATACATGAGGTCCCTCATGGCATCAAAAATTGAGTGTAAGTATAAAAATCAAGAGGAAAGTGTCATGTCTATGGTTCATACATAAAAATATACATACAAACACATGAGGCACATAAAATAGGTTAAGGCTCCACAATACAAGGGACATAGGCACATGTCATTAAGGTTAAGAAAGTAATACATATAAGGACATGTTCAAATGTCCACATATGTATAGAAAAATTAAGGTTGGATTAGAAACACATGGAATGACATGTTCAAATGTCCACATACACAATCAATAAGGCACACACAAATACATGGACACATGTCTAAAGTATACACAATGAAAGGAATTGGTGTAGAGCCATAGAATAATGACATTCAAATGCCCTCAAATGAATGTATAAGCAAAGAGACACAATCAAATCTAAATTCGTAAATCTAAAAATGAAAATATGCATGAACATGTGTTACAAATCCATATAAGATAAAATATGTACATAAGTTGAGTCTATAGTAGTAGTAGTAGTCAATTAAAAATTAATGAAGTATACGATGATCTATATCAAGACATTAACAATGCTAAATCTATGATATGGAGTATAGAAAGATGTAACCTAGTAAATTAGGAACTATGTATAGGATACCCCCAATGGGTGAATGTATCGATGTTGAATCTATGTGTCTTTGTATGTGCCCCAAATGGGTATATGGTAGTAAATATTTATCTATGTAGAGGACCTAAATCATGTAGTAATTTGTGAACACTCGAAGAGAACAAGTGAAACATGTATGCATAATAAAATTAATTATACCAACATAGATAGCATATGTAGTACCTTTCAAACGTAAACATGGAAATGTATACAATCTAAAATTTGTATTTTCTGAGCAAATATTTGAATGTTTTTGTATTTTTGGAAATGTTGTATTTTTTTTGTGCTTTTTGAGTATAAGTTATGTATAAGAAACATGAAAATGAAATTATATGCAAGGAGAAAGTTAAGAGGAACTATGTTTATGTAACATGTAAGTATATATAAAAATGAAATTTAGTGCCTCTATAGATATAAGAGCACATCCATAGGATGTGGATAGTCAAATGGTGGATCTGGTGGGAGGTCATCCAATGTCAGATACTAAATCTTCCCAAACTCAAATAAATCATCATGAGCATCACACCATATTGTCAGTATAAGTATAACCTTATCTTTAGTGTTAGTTTGGATTTTGTGCATCTAAATGGCATGTTGCTCTACTATGTAACAAGTATCCCATGTGGTCTCAAGGTAAACCACATTAGACCATAGGGTATCTATATGTAATTTGTGATTCTCATCTATGCCATCATGTAGAATTCAAACTATGTGTTCCTCATAACTAAAATTCAAGATTCTACATGTCCAATCAATAGTAACATCCATTGCATAAAACCATGTACTTCCAAGTGTGATGTGTATTAATGTATATGATCATGACAATGAGAAGTGTGTTGATCACCTTTGATCCACTTGAAATTGGGAGTGTGATATGTCTTAAGGAGTCATGATAATGTATATCATGTTGTATCTTAATCTTTTGACATTCAATGTGTTGTAAGAATGCTAGTGTACAAGTGTTGGGATCAAAATCTTCATTTATAGCAATGTGAGGGATGTATTGGTCCTTAATGAAGGCCTAAATAGTCAAGGGATCATTCTAAAAATGTTTGTGTCTATGAAGATTCCATCATGGTGCATGTATTGGTGGAGGTGGAGGCTGCGTAATCTTGATAGTGCCCTACGCCTTAAACTTATTAAATTTTTATTGTAATATTGAGCATGTATCTATATCATGTCCATTAATATTATGAAAATAGCAAAAGGGTCTATCATCTTACTATGACAATCTACTAATAATTTTTTGGTGAACTGTGGGTAGAGCCATCAATCCTCTATCAAGTAATATCTATAAAATATGGTGTGGTCTACCATGTGTACTACCTACCTAATTCTCAATAACTAGATTAATATCCATAGATATAACCATATATATTATGTGTATAGAATAATATACCTCTAATTATGAGAGAGTGTATAGGCTTATATCTGTAGGGATATAAAATGGTGGTGATGGATGTGTTGGTAATGGTATGATCACTCTGTAATCTCCATGGCTTACTGGTGTGAAGCTCAATTTGCATAAATAATCATCAATATTCAAGGGTTTTATGTTTTCCTCTATGGTGGTCTCAGAATATATATTTATGTTTTTGATGTACACTCCATATATGTTAATAAGTAATGGTAACTATGCAATGTGAATCTCATCAACTACCATGGGAAGGGATAAATGTGTTATAGGAGGATCATTCTCAATCATGGGTGAAGATAATGGTGTTGTGGGAGGATCAAGTTTTGGTGTAGGAATAATGGTTCTAAACTCCCTGATCTCATATGTATGCATCTTCTTGACAGTAATGATGTGAGGTGGGGACTCTGTGATAACATGAGGTGTCCCATCTGAAGATATACTTGAGGTAGTAGGTTCAGTAACTCTATAATATCTAAATGGTTGGTTATTAGCTAGAAAAGTGTATGAATATCCCTCACATAAAAACTTGATGGATATATGTAAGGTATAGGGTATGAACTCCATGGCATGTATCCATGGTATCCTAAGTAATAAATTGTAATGCAAATGATTAGGCATCACCTAAAATTATGTGGATAGGGTTTTTAGCCTAATTATGAATTTGATATAATAGAAACCAATGCCTATCAAGGATTGTCATCAAAACCTTGAGTGTTCTTACATGTCTTCTAAATAGATGCTATATCAACCCCCATAGTTTGTATAAATGTGGCATTGCATATGTTAACACCTAAACCACTATCAATTAGAACTCATTTAATAGCAATGGTTTTGAATTTGTTTTAATTAAGAGTGGTGGATTCTGGTGGATAATTTTCTATGATGGTAAATCCTCAATTCTAAAAGATACAACATCCTCAATATCCTTGATAATGTTCATGATAGATGCAAAATAAGCTAGTTCTGTGTCTCAAGGTAAAGATGTATGATTGACAGTTTGAAAAATAATATATTTGAATATGGTTCCCTTTTGAAGTAATTTCATTATATAAATCTTAATTGGTGTATTTCTCAATCAATCCACAATTTCATATGCTTTGTGTTGATCCCTAGGTCATGTTGTAATGTTTTATGGATGAAGAGGCATGGTGGGATTACTTTGTCCCTATATAGGTTGAGGAGGTATCCGATTATCTCTAGTAATAATTCTTGAACTGTAGGATCTACTATTTTCCAAGGGCAGGTAGTAGAGGTGGGATGGGAGCAAAGGTAGACAATTGGTTTAGGTGGAAGAAGAACAAAAGGAGTCATCTAAGCTCATTCTCATCAAGTTATAACTTGAGGTATCTCAAAATAATCCATCCACCAATGCTCTCTATAGAAGGGGAGCTTAAGAGGAGGTTGACTAATGTGTGAAGTAAGTTGAATTCTAATATGACCTATGAGAGGAGTGATATACATGTGCATCATTCTAAAAATGGCAAGTAGTAATCATGTAAGACAAACCACCAAACTATGTACAAAAAAGTATAAAATTGCTTCTTTCATATTAATCATGATGAAAGGCTAAAAACTAAAACTGAGAAAAAAATGTAAATAAAAAGGGAAACCCTAATGATTCACTAGGGTTTTTAGGCAATATGTTCAAAGTAAGTTAAGTTTACCAAATGATTTAACTTTTAAGGGGATTATGTAATGCAAAACCCCAGGTTACTAAAGTGTTGGAATAATAAATTGGGGAAAAATATAACAATATCAATAGCCACTATTTTTTGAAGTAATTGATTTATCTGATTATTCTAGAAATAACAATGACCTAGAAAATGAAGTACATAGTTATAAGCTGACTGAGACAAATGAGTAACAAGTTGAAACTTGGTACAAGATCTATGTAGAGTGTTTTGAGTAAGAATATAGAGTTAGAGACCCTCCCAGATATAAATTTGATCCTATATATAGTATTACACCATGATAGTGTCATTAGGAGTGTGGTAATGTCCTCTTGTATCAAGGGCAATGAACTTTTGGGTATACCTTTGATTGGACTTGGGATACTTATGTCAATGTAGATGAATGTTGATTTGCTACCTATAACCTATTTTGAATAATTTATATGCAAAACCCTAAGCTTCCATATTTATTAGGGTATTTGATAATCATAAGTATAAAATAGTAGCATCAGTAGGGCAGGGTAGATGTGACCTTAACACCTCATGTGCTGAGTGTTGCTTGCATACCAATACTCTGAGGAGGGATCAAGCTTGATGTAGTTATCTCAACTTAGTACTTGGTGCAAGTACAAATTAATGTTAGTATGAGTGTCAGTTTGAATGCTTTGATTATGACTTGAGATTCTAAATCTTAGTATTCTAAGCTCTGGGATGCTATAGATGGTTGTATGAAAAAGTAGGGCAGAACAAGGATCAATAACCTTGATTTACATGACTATTTTGAGTTTTTTTTAGAGTATTTACATCTGACTTCCATCTAGTGGATAAGTGAGTGCAAGTGTTGTATATATAGCATTCTAGTATTCATCAAAATGTGAAATAGGTCTAGGCCAACTCTAAATTTCATTGAAGAATAGAAAGAGATATTTTGGAGGAATAAGAAGCAAAGGGACACTAACATGGTCCCTAGGTCATTATCATGGTGTGTTAGTATCCAAAAGGACATGCTATTATCTAGGTGGTAGGATATGGTCATCAAAGGGCCTAGATGCCTAGAAAGTGGCTTAATGCTACTTTTGGTAAGTCTAGGAGTGGGTTTGATGTGTCCTAAAACCAAAACTCACTCTTCCTCACAAATTATACCTATGAGCTCATTCACACAATCAAGATATCCCCATTAATATTCTCATAAATTCATATTCATTTCCACTAATCAACAATAATTCATTACACTCCCATATCTTTCAACAAAGCTTTACATTTTCATAGGCCATGCCTTCAATGTATGCTTTCACACAAGATCTACCAAGCTCCTATCTCTCAATTACAAACTTGGCCATATGCCAAGGAGGCTACAAAGGCATCTCACATGCCTTCCATCATAAACTCACCTACCTTAACTAAAGGAAAATACAATCATATATAGAATAAGGAGACAAGAAGGGAGATAATAAAACACTATGTCCCACAACCCACGTGGGTTCACATGTCAAAAAAGAGAAAGGCCCAAGAATGTTATGCCACATTCTCCACTTAGGTTGAATCATGATAAAAGGAAAGAGTGAAGACCAAGAAATACATGCCACAATTCCACATGGGAGGAATAATGACAAAGGACCAAGGAAAATGTGTTAACCTCACATGCTTGTCACATGGCTAGTCAAAAGAAAAAAGAGATTCCAATTTAGAATAGTGAAATTTGTCTCCTCATCATCACAAATATCCAAAATATGATTGATCTTATTTTTTACTATTCTCTCATGGAAAATGTACCCCAATCCACCAAGGCAATCTATAATATTTATTAGATGCAAATCATGAATAGTGTCAGTCAAGAATAGTGCTAATTAGGAATAGTGTCAGTCAGGAATAGTGCTAATTAGGAATAGTGCCAAATAGTATAAAATAGTAACATCAAGAATAGTTTCCTTAACACCTCACCAAGGTGACTAGTTCCTCCACATCATCAAGAAGCCTTGTCACTATTCAACATCATCATCTTCTATGTCATCATGAATAGTGTTGCATGAATGGTATAGCATGAATAGTAATTTCCCACCACGTCATTCTCCTCCAATTAAAAACACCACTCTATTTTTGAGTGATGCAATATTTCTTGAATCTTGGGAGTTGTTAGGAATAAAATAGAAATTAATACAGAACAATTTCATAGAAGCACAATAACAAGAGCTATGAATAAAGATACATAAAAAATTAAAATTAAAATGCATAACAAGAAGATAGGATTTAATTTGGTTCACCCAATATGGGGTACATCCACCAACAAATACTTGATCAAATGTTATTACAAGCCAACAAGAGTATAATCCAATCTCAGATCAATCTTCTCATAATTACAATGCATAAATATTGTTTAGAGCTACGCTCAACAAACTCTCTCTAATTCACACTTGAATTCACACACTTTGTTCACCTTCTCAAACTCAATTATTCATATATATATTTTACCTATTGTATGT
This sequence comes from Torreya grandis, assembly GCA_037957365.1. Classification (NCBI taxonomy): domain Eukaryota; kingdom Viridiplantae; phylum Streptophyta; class Pinopsida; order Cupressales; family Taxaceae; genus Torreya; species Torreya grandis. Next base: position 805,190 of record JARHVA010003592.1, on the reverse strand, counting down.
CCATCTATATATAATTACATCAATAGGTAACCAACATAGCTATTTTACAAAACAATGGGTACCAAAACCATGGGCCAAGTCAACCCATAATGGTTAATCATTAATCATGAGTGATAATATCACACATATACAAGTATCGATAAACCATGTATATATACTCCCAAAAAAAGGGATATCTTGAAAAAAAATTGGGGGCTACCACCCCCGAACCCCCATTCTTAGGAGTTATCACCCCTAAACCCCTGCTTGGGGTCCAGCCCGGCTCCAAACCCTAGTGAGAATACATTAAGAGTGTATAATACATTTTAATGTCCAATATTTAAAATACATTTTAATATGTAAATAGGCTCTACAACATAATAGGATGCTCCTGCATCAGACACTCAAGGTAGACAATGTGATCTATTGATCACATAGAGAGGGTGAGTGTTAGAACCACTCTTTTGATCATGAGGTGAAATGACCTTGGCATCACCTTCCAATAAACCATGTGAACTTGGATAACTTTCATTTCTTTCTCCTCCTCTTCTAGCATCTATGTACTAGCTCTAAAACTATCCTCCTCCTCCAAAATCTCATCCATATACCAATGGATGCATATGAGGGGCCCAACCCACCATAAACACTCATGGGATCAAACCCACCTAAAACCATACTCATGGGAATAGACCTCCCATCCAAAATGATCTTCCACCACCAAGAATATCTAATATTCATCTCATCTTCCCATGTGAGCTCTAGCCTACCACTGATGGTTCACATCCACTAAAAGCCCACTTGGATTGCATCTCTCATCCAACCACCTATTGGATTATCCACAGAATCATAAACTAATTATAGCATCTCATCCATGGCTGCAACATCATCCTCTACACTCTCATGATGTGCACATACATTAGGAAAAACAAAAATCCCCTCAAAAATAACTTCATCATGCTCTTAAGGCATGATATCAAACTTTTTTGTATGTGCATTTTATTGCACAAAAATCTCCTCCATTGTTTGAACATCAACACCAACCAAATCTTCATATATAGATTCTTCCAAATAAGTTTTCAAATCATCTTCAATTTCAGCATGCTCCTCATGCTCTTCACTCTCAATATGGGCTGCCAATGGCCCATCCAAAACAACTCCCATGGTTGTTTTCTCATCCCCCATAACTTTAATTTCATCCCCTACACATGGTTGCAATGCCACCAAGAAATCCTCATGTGCATTTGCTTGCACAACACTCTCCTCTAAATCTTCCATCATGGAAACTTGCAACATCATTTTGTTGCTTTCTTCACCTATGTGCAACTCCTCATGGCTGCAATTCTCTCTTTTCTACAACTCCTAGTTTCCCTCTTCTTCATCCACTTACAAGACTTCATGGCTGCAATTTTATTCACTATCTTGCAACTCCATATGGCTGCAAACATTTTCCACATGCAACTCTCCAAGGCTGAAATCTTCTTCCTTATTCTCTCTATCATACTTCAGAAGGATGTCTTCAATAATGGATTATTCAACAACCTTCTTTTTAGGATCTTACAGAGTATAATTGATTACTTTTGTATAAGCAACTAAACACAGAATTAAACCAGAAATAATAAGTAACTAGAAATCAGAAATAGCAAAGAATATGAGATACAAGAAACAACACAATCTCATATTAAACTCTTCCAAAAGGAAATACAATGAAGAAATATCTCTCTTCTCACACCTCTCAGATGTACAGATCTCTTTCCCTCAAGAGTTCTCTCTCTCTCTCTCTCAATTATAACCAACTCAATCCTTGAATTGATTCACCTTATACAAACTATAGGGATCTAACCCTATTATATAATACTAGGATTCATGAGCCATGCATTCTCCACCCTTAGATGCACCTCTTAATCAAAGGTTCAAATCTGTCCTACCAAAAATAGAAAAGCAGACTCAAGACTAACAGCTAATCTTTACATGCGAACTAATTGTTCTCCCAAAATAGAATTCTAGAAACGCACAGATGACTGACGTCGGTCTCTGTTTGTCTGCATGTGACCGATGTCAGCCGATCCCTAACTGATGTCGATAGCTTCTGGTCTACCCATGACTAACGTCAGTTGAACATGATCGATGTCAATGATTGTGTGACTCCAGCAACCTCTGCATTTGCTCATCTGGTGAAGCTTTTAGCTCCACAACTCAACAATCTCCCACTTGGAGATAAATAGCTACACATGTACTTGTACAACAACATCCTCTAGCTTGTTTCTCCATCTTCAAGTTCAATCTTGAAGACCAACAAAAGTTGAATGAATATTCAATTTCTCCTTTATTACTAGCTTTGTTAACATATCAGTAGGGTTCTAATCCGTATGGATCTTTTCTAGCTTCAACTGACCATCCTCCAATACCTGTCTAATGAAGTGGTACCTAAGTTGTATATGTTTGGTTCTTGAATGAAAAGCTGAATTCTTTGCCAAATGAATTACACTTTGACTATCACTATATAATCTACAACTCTTTTGCTCCTTTCCCAACTCTTCCATGAACCGAGTCATCCAAATCATTTCTTTGCTAGCCTCTATGACTACAATGTATTCTACCTCTGTAGTAGACAAGGCAACAACCTTCTACAACTTTGAAATCCAGCTAACCACCATTCCACCAACAGTGAACACATATTCAGTGGTGCATCTCCTGCCATCCAAGTCACCTGCCATATCTGAATCTACATACCCATGTAGAGAAGTGTTTGACCCTCCATAGCATAAATGCCTACTGCTGGTCCCTCTCAGATATATGAGAATCCTCTAAACTACTTTTCAATGTTTCTTTCTTAGATTGGCCATAAACTTACTGACAACTCCCACTACTTGGGCAATATCAAGCCTAGTACATACCATTACATACATCAAGCTCCCAACTACTAAAGCATATGGAACTCTACTCATGTACTCAACCTCATCATGTGATTTAGGACACTGTTCTTTGCTCAACTTGAAGTGTCTAGCCATAGGTGTGCTTATCGGTTTTGCATCCTGCATATTGAACCTCTCCAACACCTTGTTCACATAATCCTCTTGAGACAAAATCAAACTGTGATTTTTCCTATCTCTCTTAATACTCATGCCAAAGATTTTCTTTGCTGCTCCTAAATCTTTCATGGCAAATGTGTGAGCTAATTTTACCTTAAGCTCATTAATGTCCTGCATGTGTGAACCTACAACAAGCATATCATCTACATACATTAACAAAATAATATAACTACCATTATCCAATCTATTAAAATAAACACAATGGTCAGATTGACATTTGCTAAAGCCATGCTCTATCATAAACCTGTCAAACCTCAAACACCATTATCTTGGAGCTTGCTTAAGACCATATAAGCTTTTCTTCAACCTGCACACAAGTTTCTCCTTGCCTTTGACCTCAAAACCTTCTAGCTGATCCATATATATCTCTTCATCCAAATCTCCATGAAGAAATGTTGTCTTAACATCAAGCTGCTCAAGATGCAAATCCTCAATAGCAACTAAAGACAATACAGTCCGAATAGAAGTCATCTTTACTACAGGAAAAAAAATTCACCAAAATCAATACCTAGTTTCTATGCAAATCCCTTTACTACCAACCTGGCCTTATGTCTCATTTTTCCATTCTCTCCTTCCTTTAACCTGTAAACCCATTTGTTTTTCAGTGTTTTCTTTCTGGCTGGCAACTCAACCAAATCCCACATTTGGTTATCTTCCAAGGAATCAATTTCCTCATTCATGCCATGCTCCCACTATTTCCTGGATTCTACCTACATTGCCTCATCAAAACTTTTTGGTTCTCCACCATCAATGAGCAACAAGTAGTATAAAGAAGGGGAATAATGAATTGGAGGTTTACTTACCCTTTCATACCTCCTTATGGGTGTTTGAGACTCATTCATAGCTTGCTGTCCACCCAAATTTCTTTCTGTCAGTGACCGATCTCGATCATCTCTGGATCTGTATCTGACCGACATCGGTTCCACCTAATCGACGCCAGTTCCTTCCTAACCAAGGTCAATTTTTGCATAATCAACGTCGGTTCCTGCTTGACCGATGTTGGTTCCTATCTGACTGACGTCAGTATCTATGTTTTCCTTTGAGTGATGATTTTTACCCATGAGCTCATTTTGGATCATAACCTCTTCCAAATCACCATTTCCCTATTAAGAATTATTCAGCCTCTTGAGCTGATCACTGTACATCACCTTCTCATTGAAAACTACATCATGGCTTCTAATAATTTTGTTAGTTTCTAAATTCCACAATCAGAATCTGAAATCTCCAGAACCATAACCAATAAAAGTGCACTGCATAGATTTAGCATCCAGCTTCTTTCTATTTTCTTTATCAATGTGCACAAAAGCTTCAGAACCAAAAAATCTGAGATGTGAAAGATCTACCTTTTTACCTATCCATGCCTCTTCTGGAATTCCACCATCCAGTGCAATAGAAGGTCCTCTGTTAATCAAGTAAACTGCAGTATTTATAGCTTCTACCCAAAACTGTAAGGGCAAACCAGCATGCAACCTCATACTCCGTGCACGCTCCATTATTGTTCTATTCATCCTTTTAGCAACTCCATTTTGTTGAGGTGTCTTTAGAACCATCCTTTCCCTGTGTATTCCACTCATAGAATAGTAACTATTGAATTTATTGCTATAGTACTCACCACCATTGTCAGATCTAAGGCACTTCAATCTCAAACCTATTTCAATCTCAACCAAAGCTTTGCATTTCTTAAATGTGTCAAAAACATTAGATTTCCTCTTTATGCAATAAACCCATACCTTTCTTGTAGCATCATCAATGAAAGAAACATAATACCGTGATCCTCCAATAGAAGCTACCTGAGATGGTCCCCACACATCTGTGTGAACAAGCTCCAACTTGTGCTTCTTCTTTGTTGACCCAGTTTTGAGAAACCTCACTTTCTTCTATGTTCCAAAAATACAATGCTCACAGAAATCTAGATCTATGCTTTTCAAATCTGAAAGCTTCCTTTTGACTTAAGAACATTCATTCCCTTCTCACTCATGTGGCCAAGCCTACAGTGCCACAACTTTGCATCTACATCTGAAGTAGATAAAATAGAAGGAGAATAATCAGTAATACAAGTAGATAGATAAAGTGTACCTACTCTCTTACCTCTGGATAATACAAGTGCACCCTTGGAAACTTTCCAAAATTCAGCTGTGAGAGTTACTATGCAACCCTCATCACCCAACTTTCCTACATAAATCAGATTCCTCTTCAGGATGGGTACATGCATGACATCCTTCAACACCCATGTGTTGCCATTCTGCAATTTTAGCTGCACTTTTCCTTTGCCAACAATTTGACAAGGCTCATCATCCCCTAAATAAACTTTTCCAAAATCTCCATGGACATAATCATTAAAAAATTCTCTATTTGGGGTTGCATGGAAAGAGGCACCAGAATCTAAAACCGAAGATTCTAATTTATTATCCAAAGAAAATACAAGAGCATCCTGTGCAACAATACCTGCAACTTTTGCTTCTTCTTTATTACCTTCATGCTGATTTTCTTTGATATCCTTCAACCAACAATCTTTCTTTGCATGCCCTTTCTTTCCACAATTCCAGCAAGTTATTCTTCCATTTCTAGATTTGGATCTACTTCTCATCTTTGACTTTGACCTTGATCTCCCTTGCTTGCCCTTCACTCTTTGGCTTCCCCTGCTTTCAATACTTAAAGCATTACCTGATGTTTCCTCTATGCTTTTCCTACAAATTTCTTCATTCAAGATTACACTAACAACATCATCAACTTTCAAGATATTTGAAGCAGATGCAGTATTACTAACTGCCATTACCAAACTATGCCAACTTTCAGGTAAAGAGCGTAAGATTAAGAGAGCATTAATTTCATCATCAAAAACTATTTTGACTGAATTTAACTGATTTACTATTACATGGAAATCATTAAGATGACTAGATACCGATCCACCTTCTTGCATTTACAAATTAAATAATTGCTTCATAAGATATACTTTATTCGAAGCTGAGGGCTTTTCATACAAATTTGCCAAAGTATCCATTAACTCTATCGTTGTCTTTGCTTGTGATAAGTTGGAAATCATAGAAGATGCCAAGCTCAACCTTATAGATCCAAGAGCCTTTCTATCAAGAACATTCCATTCTTCATCTTGCATATCTGTGGGCTTTCTTAAAACCCCACCCAACAGTAAGTACAGATCTTTTTGATACAGATAATCTTCTATCTGCATCCTCTATAATTGATAATTCTTGCCATTAAATTTCTCCATTCTTAGCTTACTTTCTTCTGCCATTGCTTTACTCTCACTCAATCAAAAACCCCTGTGAGTGAACTGTAATCAACAAATACTTACACACTCTAATACCACTTTTTAGGATCTTACAGAGTACAATTGATTACTTTTGTATAAGCAACTAAGCACGGAATTAAACTAGAAATAATAAGTAACTAAAAATTAAAAATAGCAAAGAATATGAGATACAAAAAACAACACAATCTTGTATTAAACTCTTCCATAAGGAAATACAATGAATAAATCTCTCTCTTCTCACACCTCTCAGATGTACAGATCTCTTTCCCTCAAGATTTATCTCTCTCTCAATTACAACCAACTCAATCCTTGAATTGATTCACCTTATACAAACTATGAGGATCTAACCCTATTATATAATACTAGGATTCATGAGCCATGCATTCTCCACCGTTAGATGCACCTCTTAATCAAAGGTTCAAATCTGTCCTGCTAAAAATAGAAAAGTAGACTCAAGACTAACAGCTAATCTTTACATGCAAACTGACTGTTCTCCCAAAATAGAATTTTGGAAATGCACAGATGATCGACGTCAGTCTCTGTCTATTTGCATGTGACCAATTTCAGTTGATCCCTAACCGATGTCGGTAGCTTTTGATCTACCCATGACTGATGTCGATCGAACATGACTGATGTCGGTGACTGTGTGACTCCAGCAACCTCTACATTTGCTCATCTAGTGAAGCTTTTAGCTCCACAACTCAACACTTCTTTTATTTATTATTTATATGAAACTCTCCATGGTTGCACTTTTGATTCTTCTGCATGGATATCTCTTTCTTCAATTTAGCCACTTTTGATTCCATCATCTCCCACATCAAATCTACTTATTCTTCATGCTCACAATCCTCATATCTCTCTATCATCAACTCTATCAACCTATCCTAGGTCCTCATTTTCTTTATCCATTCTTCTTCTAGTGGAATCCTTCCACTCTTATTCTCTATCTTCATCTGCATACCTGAAAAAACATACAAACAAATTCACTCTCTCAAATCTTGTAAGGCTTATCTCATGCCTACATCAAACTCTGTCACACTCTTTCCCCAAGGAATCAAATCTTGTTCTAATACCACTTGACGTGGCCTAAACTAGAACTCACTCTTCCTCAAAAATTCTACCCATGATCTCATTCAAACAATCAAGATATCCTCATTAATATTCTCAAAAATTCATTCATTTCCATTAATCAATAATAATTCATTACATTCCCATAGATTTCAACAAAGCTTTACATTTCCATAGGCCATGCCTTAAAATAAGCTCTACCAAGCTCTTATCTCTTACTTACAAATTCGGCTATATGCCAAAGAGGATACAAAGGCATCTCACATGCCTTCCATCATGAACTCACTTACCTTAACCAAAGGAGAATACAATCATATATAGAATAAGGAGAAAAGATGAAAGACAATAAAACACTATGTCCCACAACCCACATCGGTTCACATGTCAAAAAAGAGGAAGGCCCAAGAATTCTATGCCACATTCTTTACTTGGGTTGAATCATGATAAAAGGAAGGAGTAAATACCAATAAATCCATGCCATAATTCCATATGGGAGGAATAATGACAAAAGACTAAGGAAAATGTGCCAACCTCACATGCTTGTCACATGGATAGTCAAGAGAGAAAGGAGATTCCAATTTAGAATAGTGAAATTTGTCTCCTCATCATCATAAACCTCTAAAAGATTATTTATCCTCTTTTGTAATATTCTCCCATGGAAAATTCACCCCATTCCACCAAGGTAATTTAGAATAATGATTAGATGCCAATGAAGAATAGTGTCAATCAAGAATCGTGCCAATCAGGAATAGTAGCAAATAGTAAAATCAAGAATAGTGTCTTTGACACCTCACCAAGGTGACTAGTGCCTCCACATTATCAATAATCATTATCACCATATTGTATCATCATCTACCATGTCATCATGACTAGTGCTCATGAATAGTGTTGCATGAATAGTGTAGCATGAATAGTACTTTCCCACCACATTAGGGTTAGACCTGCATGAAACTAAAATAGGATCAAAATATGCCCTAAGATAGGTCTAGGGATAAGCTAAGGTAAGGTGGTCTCATGTGACACTCATTTCACTAAATGACATTTTAGTTGACTACACCTAAATGTTCTTTCTCCTATCTTTCCCTTGGTATAAGTGTGTAAATGTGAATTGACCTTTATAAGCTTTAGATTTATGTTTAATAATTATTTAGGTGAAATATGTAATATTTTATTACTATTGTTAATTTAAAATACATGTATTTAAGTTCCTCATAGTGACTTCATATATATAGGAGCCTCTAACTCTGAATTAAGGACCTAGTGGCGAGCAAATCTGACTAAAATAAACTCAAACATGCTCAAACAATGGTCATAAAGTAAACATGTCCAAAATAAAGTATAAATATGCCTAAGTTACTTATGTTATCTTTGGTCAATATCAACTATCGATACTAAATATAAATTCCAAAATTGACTCGAGACCTAAAAATAATTTAGGATAAAATAAAGGGCTAGAGATATCTATAATATGGAAAATCAAGGTGAAGACGAATGGACACAAGTGTCACATAGCTGATTAGATTCAGTAATAAAATTGAAATACCAAAATAAATACACCACTAAGTACTTAGTTCATAGTTTGAGATCTATACATGTAAAATTGCCTAAAGGCATTTTGAAGCAAGGCTCATACCAAATATGGGTATATGCAGTGATCAGGTTCATAATAGAGTAGATGTGAATGGACTTATAATTCCATAAACATTGTGATCAATATATGTATACATAAATATATACATATGTATGTATTTATGTATGTATGTATATAAATATTATTTTATCTATTTTTCATTAATGTGACCCTAATAGGAAAAAACTAATAGAATATTAAGATCAATTAAGATATATAACCAAACAAATATTAGTGTAATTATCTAAATATAATAACTTGTTATTTATGTAAAATATTATAATAATTTAATACTTAGCACATTTCAAGTTTGCACAATTTTTTGGTAGGATATAGTCATTAACAATGATCAAGAAAGATGTTTTTGATAATGGTTCTTGTGTGTGCAAATGTCTTCAATCCCATGTCAATGTATATGCCAATCTGTGATAATTTTGACTTTTGAGTATGTTTTTGATAATGGTTCTTGTGTGTGCAAATGTCTTCAATCCCATGTCAATGTATATGTTATCCTTCTCCTTTATTCAAACCATATTTGTGCACTAAATTACCACTATAAAATATGGATAACCAGTGAAAGGGAAGGGTTGAGTTAACCTTAACCACCCACTATGACTAAAAGATACCTGCATATCCAATACTCCAGAGAGGGAAGTCAAATTGAACCTATAGGTCTTCCATTTAGTGAAATGTGTACAATATTTTGTAATACTATACTGTAATGCAATCCTATGTGTGGATTTTAACACTTGAGAACATGTTTGATTTGTCCCTTCAAATGGTATTCAAACTTAGCTTAGTGTTTTTTATTTTGATGGGTTTCATATTTGGGAGATTTAAGGAAATTCCTCTCAATGTACGACATATTTTTTAGTGTTATATATAAGATCTAAATGATCAAAATATTTAGGATTTATATGATTATATAGTTTAAATTTTAGGTAATTTCTTATAAACCAACATGTGAAATGTATGGATTGGCTTATATGAATAATTTGAACTTCAGAAACTAGCCATTGAAGGGTACACAGACATGTCTAACCTAATTGGACAGGTCTATGGTGGTAGAATTGTCTATGGAAGTGTTAAACTATTCAAAGAATAGGAACAAAGATCTAAAATCAGAATATATTCTAAGAATGATATTAATCTATTTTGGCAGATACTAGGAAGGTCATGTGTAGTAGTAATGACAATATGGAAAGGTCAAGCCCATATATTAGTAAATGGATATGAGGAGATGAGAACAAGATTCATGGTTGTGTACATAATTCAAGTATGTTGGAAATTGGTAATATTAAAATATGTCAAAATTCAAATACCAAATGTGAGTGTCTACATTTTCCCCCTTTTATTTTAATAATGTAATTGCTAGAGTAAAAAGATAGAAGGTGATACTTAAGCATAACCTTGATGGGTGTGCTTAAGTATGTAGTATGTTTCACATTTATCCATGTAAACTTATAATGAATCATGTAGAAATAATTTTTCACTTATGATATAAATATGAAATAAAACATTAAGCATATGTGAAATGAGATACTAAAGAATGAATACACCTAGATAGTGGAGAATGAGTGATCGTGCCTCATGGAGATGCCAGTGTAGAACCATGAGTTGACCTAAATATGCCCCAAACCTCATTTAAAATATAAAAGTGCCTATAAGTTGAGTCATACTAAATTTCATCCCCACATAGTTGATTGTATCTAAGTAATGGAATCCACTATGGGTTCTAATAAATCTGAGAAATGTTTGATAATCTACGTAAAGTTTTTGAATCATATACTACATATGGATTATATGATTCAATCTAAGTAATGCATGAGCATAAACAATTTGTATAATGGGTCACATATGCTCTACATATATTTTCAACCAGATAATCTACATATTCTAAGTTTGAAGTGTTATAATATCTATGAAAATGTGAACATATGTCACACATATTCCCTCAATTTATAAACCTAGGTGATCTGAATCATGTAATATACATAGTAATCTTATAGAATCTATGAAATACAACTCATAATCTTGTAAAATATTTCAAATGTTCCTTGCATATGCCCCCAATTTGTGTCAAACCTATAACAATAAATGTAATGTTGTACAATTATGAAGTAATTTTGCCCAACATATGATTTTTTTATGAATGTAAAGTCTCAATGTCTAAGATAAGCCACTATGTATGCCCCCTTTTGAGATGAGGAATGTATCCTAAGAATTACTCATCTCAAAATAAAGGAGTTAAACACATCATGTTGTATAGAAAAATTTATAATCAATATGAAGCATGTACTAATATGCAGATAATATGTCATCATAATAAGAATAGATCATCTAAGTATGTATGAAACATGCATCCTAAGGCATATAAGTGTCATGTCAAGATAGATAAATAAATGAAGAACAAATTGAATAGTTAATATAGTAATTATCATCCATAAAATGATTAATAACTATTTGGAAGATGCATTATATGTATCATGTCACTAAAAATAAGAAGAAGATCATGTGATATAGATCACCTCATGAACAAGACTAAAAAATAATCTAGACTTATCCACACATAGAAAATAGAGTCACACAAAGTGTCATGGAAATGATACACACAATAACACTCAATGTTATGTAAGACAAGAACACATGCAATGGATAATCTAATGTCACACAAGATCAAGGTTCATACATGATGGAAAATAAAATGTTACACACACAATGGAAAATCAAATCCCACACAGACAATGGATAATAAAATGTCACACAAATAATGGAGTATCAAATATCTCACACACAACGGAAAATATAATGTCACATAAGATCAAAATCCACACACAATGGAGAATCAAATGTCACACAAGTCCAAGGTCCACATGCAATTGAATATCAAATGTCATACACAATAGGAAACAAAATGTCACACACATAATGGACAATCAAATGTCACACAAAATCAAAGTTGAACATAATAGAGAAAGAGTCACACATTGTAATAAACTAAAAATCATCACATCATATAACATACAACAACATAAATCATACATATAACAAGTAAAGATAATCTGCATAATCAATGTACATCATCATCGAATATATAAAAATACAATAGTGAGTGAAATAAAAATATAAGTAGTATGAGTCAAAGCAAGTCATGTATAATCAGTGTAAATTAGTTTGATATGATCAGTTTAAATAGTATTAAAATTATAAAACCTATTTAAATTAACAAGATGCCCCTATAAGAACATGCCTTCAATTTAGGAAGGTATCCCCTAGGTCTAGGAATGTCCCACATCTATGTATCCATATCATATGAAACTCATATGTCCTGCATCTCACTCACGTATACCATGAAACATATGTATATAAAATTGGATGTATATTGTACTATATATGATAAAGCCATTATGAGTCATATTAATAATCATGTAAACAAGAATTACAAGTCATGCATAGGTCCTAGTTTTTTTATTTTTTGAATATTTTAATTTTTTATATTTTATGAGTAGGGGTAATTTTAGTGGTTATTTATAGCCATTTGGCTATAAGTATATTTTGGACGTCTTAGAAATGGATAATTGTGTGAAAATAAACATTGGTTTATTAGCTTAAATTTTATACAATTTCATATATCCATGTTTCTAATCACCCTAGAAGACATATTCTAATCTTTTTTGGGACATAGCTTCAACATAATTACTACTTGTGTGGGTCACATTCACCCTAAACTTATAAGAGAAATGTATTATTTATTTTGAATCACAAGTTATAATAGAGTATGTGTGTGTGTGTGTGTGTGTGTGTAATAAATACTTTTCAATGTGTTTATCCTTGACATGTTTCACATTGGACATTTTGGGTTGTAGAGTCAGAACTTCTTATGAGGAAGCATTGTGTTGGAATTTGATTGTATACCCTTTGAGGTTTAAGTGTAAAAATATCCACTATGGAATGGTGTATAATTTTTTATAGAGTTATATTGTATATTTTTTATATGATGACATGAATATATGAATGAAATGATGGACTTTTTATATGTTCTAAATGTTATTTTGGCAATATTAATGTACATGGATGATATTTTTTACATTTGTTTTTTAGTGTAATATGATGTGTGTGTGTGTGTGTGTGTGTGTGTGTGTGTGTGTGTGTGTGTGTGTGTGTGTGTGTGTGTGTGTGTGTGTGTGTGTGTGTGTGTGTGTGTGTGTGTGTGTGTGTGTGTGTGTTCATGATTGATTCTCCTAATGGGGGTATCAATATTTTTATTGCACCTTAGGTGAGTTTTTGGGTCTTCAGGTATAAGTAATAATCCAGTGTAGTAGGATTTGAGTGTTCATCTATTTGCTATGCTAACCATATCCTACATATGGATAATTCAGTTTTAAAAAATCACAACAATTTTGTCATGTTATCAAGGCCTTGATCGAAGAGAGCATGGAGATTATATTTGAAAATTGTGGTATTTATATATGTAGAGCATGTGGAAGCTTGGTTGGAATATAAACATTTAGAGTTTTTTAAAAATGTTGTTAGAATCAAAGGTTTGAAACCTAAGAAGTTGTTGGAAAATCATATTTTATGATATCTTCATGAGATCTTTTATGAGTTTACAGAGCACATCCATGCATGGTTAGATACATATATGGTTGGAAGGAGTTGAAACTTTAGAATTATGTATGATTAAACTGAAGAGTGAGTCAATTAGTTGAAGGAGTTAGATGAGGAGTGGACATGTGTAATGAAATTGCTTAGATAGATCAACCAATTTATGATAATGGATATAAATATAATTATCAAGATAAAATCAACAATAATAGATCAAAATAATAAAAGCATAATAGAATAGATCCATACCAAATGTTGACAGCAAAGTATAATATAGGAAATATATGACTAATCCACTTTGAGGTGGAAAATTCTAAAACCATGTAGTAAGAACAAAATTCATAACATGATCCCCAAGTACTAACCACTATATATTATATATAAGCTACTTATAATATAGCTACTCCATAGGTTGACTCTACTAACAATATGAAAACATAGAAAATTGTAATATGACAATATAAAAGGTTATGTTAGCCACAAGTTGGCCACACATATCCCTATACATGTTATAGGTTAAGGGAATATTATTCTCCTCCCATTAAAAAAATATTTCTCAATGTTTAATAACTCTAAAATATGTTTTAGGAAAGTTTCATCCTCCCAAGTTGCATCCTCACTAGTCAGATTGTTCCAAATGACCAAATATTCTTTAATCTCCAATACTTGCAACCCATTAATGCATGTTTGAATAAAAATTTAGTTTATATAATGACTCTAACCTCCACATATAGTTGTATTGACTTATTTTTGATGGACACTCTCTATGAAATAACGATCTTTAATTAAGAGAGATGAAATATTGGATGTATGCATGTAGACTAGCATAACTCTGGCATGTTTGTGAAACTAATAATCTTTTGTAGGATCTACAAGGGCCACAATGCTTAGAATAAAGTTTTATATTATTTTTTTCCTTCATGTACATTTAATTGTGTGATTTTAGATGCATAGATATCAAATTTACCACTTCTAAATTCCTTTCATTGTAATGTTTATCCACTTGGTGTTTCATTCAGTTATGCGCCATCACCAAGTTCTCTATTATACTATCTAATACTTCCTACTAATTTTGAATGTGTTCTTTAATAGATTAAGATTTGTTTTACCCTAAAAAATTAGGTAATTTATGGGTAATGGTACTCATATAGTGCCACAAATGGAGACATGTTAGATGAAGTATGGAAGGAAATGTTATACCACCATTCTGCTAGTAATAATCAATGAACCCATATCTCTTTTTTATCTAATGAAAAACAATTGAGATAACACTTTATGAATTTTTTGACCACTTATATTTTATAATATATTGAGCATGATATGATAATCTACGAGCCAATAATTACCCAAAAATGAGAATAAATAAGTCCAATAATTATTTTTAAATATAGGATCATGATCACTTATTATGATCTTGTGGTTTCTGTGTAGCTTCTAAACTATACCAAAAAATAAAAATGCTACTATACTTGCTACAAATTGATGTGACAAGGCATAAAAATGGGCATGTTTGTGAACTTGTACATGATTAGCATGTTGATATTTTTACCTTCTCTATTGTGAAACCATGGAAACTCCTCCCACCATTGGTAAGGACTATATCAGGTTTATACAAGACCTAGGGTATCAATTATATTACCTTGTTTTTCTAACAAACCATGCATTTAGACAAAAAAAATGGATATCCCCTTGAGTCCTTTATAAAATAAATCATGCTTGATTCTATGATAAGCTTTCAAGAATCATGAGTGACCCTAGTAGAGAATCTAGAGCTCTATAAGTACCTTGTGCTTAAGGGAAAAATTATTACACATGTACAATATATATTTGTACCAAAGGGAATTCCCTTTCCAAAAATAAAATTGGGTACACTAGAATAATTTTGGAGCCTTTAAATCAAAACCTATGTATCATTATCATTCTCCCACTCTAATCTTGTCTCATCCACCCAATCTTCCTACCATATGGACATTGCACATAATATATCCTTCATGGATAGTGAATTTATCACTATTTTATACTTCCTTTATTATATATGATTTTAAATTCATATCCCAAAACTTTGGTCACCCATTTTTGTTATTCTTTGGATGACAACCTATGTTCCAATAATTATTTTAGACTAACACGATTGGTCTTTACCTTAAAGTTTATACCCATCACATACAATCTTCATTATTTGATTTCTTGAAAAATAGCCATTATATCCTTCTCATTGGTAGGCTTTAGTAAATCCTTACCTTTTATTTGATGACTCTCAAAAGTAATTGGGGTTAGACAGAAGTGTGGAGAAGAGTAGAGTGAATTTTATGTAATTTTAGTGAATCTAACTTCCATGAAGATGGAGCCTACTAATGAGAGGGAAGAGAGGATGCCCAAATATAATGAAATAAAATATAAATTAACTCTAAAAATTATCCTAGATGTATGTGAGAGCCTATCCAAGGATAATTTTTTAGAATACATTAGAGACAAAGAGGGCATATGGTGGGTTTACATAAAGGTGAATGTCACTCCTTTTTTAATGGTGATATGCACATGGAATGTTCCTTGTTTGAAGACAATCCATGGGAATATGGCGATTGAATATATGAAGATAATGAAGATGTAAGATGCATAAAAGGTGAAGGAGGCTTTGACTCTGATTCATTAGATATCAAAACTTATGCACACATACATTTAGAGGAAGAAATTAATTTATAATTATTCAAGATAAAGAGGTCTACACTAACAAGGCATGAGCATTTTATTATTGAACTTTTTTTTTAAAATTATGAATAAAAATTCTCATACATGTGTATAAGGAAAGTGCACACAAGAAAGAGTGGAGAAGATAGCTATTGCATGAACAAGAGGGGCTAGTGCATAAGGTTAATTAGGTGGAATGAATATTTCATTAGTGAACCCCAAAATTAAAATTCAAGGAGGCATTACACAGGGGAGATTAGGGATGACTATAGTTACAAGAAAAGGGATCCTAGTGGATTAGGAAGAGGTATTACATATGGGATAAATACTCAATTACAACAACAACATCAATAATAAGTGGTGACTAATCTAAATAAAATGTATAAAATTTTGATAAAGTTACCACAATATACGGGATCAAGGATACCACATAATATATTCATTGATGTGATATTGTGTGTCGTGAAGGGAGTCAACATGCAGGATAAAAATTCTAGCCAATTTGTGCTGACATTGTTGGATTATGTGCATACCTAGTATTAAAATTAAAACCCAAATTAGACAATGGTGAACTTTAAAAAATTGACTAATTCATTTATAAATGAATTTAATATTCCATAGTTTAAGCAAGAGAGATTATCTACCCTTAATAAGATCAATCAAGATGTAATTGAAAGTGTGTGTTCATATAATGCATTAAAAATACATTATTTTTTAATTTGTCTTATGAGATCCACCCATTGCAATATGCATAACAATTTGTCAATGAATTATTGCTTGTGTTCAGAATAAAAATGGTAATGAAGAATGTTTTTGACGTGTATTAATCACTATATTTTGTATGCAAAATCAAATTTAATGGGAACTTCAATACAATAACAGGCCTATTTCTTGAAGCCTAGATTTCAAATATGGTGATGCAACTATAGAGTATTGCAACAAGTTCTAGGCTAAAGGGGTCAAATCCATTGTGGTGTCCCAAATAAATATGATGTAAAAGGTCACACCAAGCATAATTGCACAAATAATTAGGTGAAATTTATGACATTGTCATGTGAAGTTTCTGAGGGTAATCATGAAACATGAAAATGTTTGTTATTATAGTGTGCTAATAAAATCAATGTCATTAATTACTATAATATCTATGATGCAAATACACATAAAATAGAGAATTACATATTGACAGATGAGATTGAGGAAATAAATGAGATAGGTCTAAACCAAGCAAACATTGTCAATAAATAAAATATCAAGGGGGTCTAATCCATTGTGGTGTCCCACATATGATGTAAAAGGTCACACCAAGAATAATTGCACAAATAATTAGGTGAAATTTATGACATTGTCATATGAAGTTTGTTGGGTGAATATTTTGTCACCAACTACACTGACGGCAAAATAGGTTTTTAAACCACAGCATAAGGAGATTTGATCAGTAAAATGTGCAGGTCTACCACATCAAAATGGGATAAATCTCTCCTCTCATCAAAGGGAGGTTCCCTATAATCTATAGTATAGTAATATATGTGTGTGTGTGTGTGTGTGTGTGTGTGTGTGTGTGTGTGTGTGTGTGTGTGTGTGTGTGTGTGTGTGTGTGTGTGTGTGTGTGTGTGTGATAAAAATAAACTCAGGGGTGGGATAACACCATCCATCTCTCTTTTTTTAGAGATGATGTTCATAGATCAAAGGAGAAATCCTGGGTAATTACTGAAGGCATTTCTCTTCTTTCAGAAATGATGTTCAGAATACCTGAGGAAGACTTCCTAGTAGTAAATGCAACAAGACACAGTAACACAGCAGAATGAAGTGTAGCACAAAGCCTCCACCTCAACTGCTAAAGAGTAAAATATTACGAAGTATAATGGGGGCACAAAGTCTTCCCAAGATCCTTTACACAGAAACAGAAAACAAACAAACTAAAGACAATTGTGGTAGCATAAAGTCTCCCCATAATTGTCTTCAGGACACCTTCCAAGTTACTTCCACTAGTTCTACTTATTTGATTAAATGGAAAGGACTGCATCCAAGAAATAGACATAAGAACAATCTCCTAAATAACACAAACTATTTCAGTACAAAGTCTGAAAGGTCAATTTCTTTCTCATTCAAATGATGAAATATGATTAACAATCTGAGTTCAAAGTCTTAGGAAATGTCTTTCAATTTGGGCAGAGTTTTTCTTCTATAACAGAGAGATCTCCCCTTGCATAAAATGAGAGATTACAATATATAGTGCTCAAAGAAAGATTTGGCACTTTGTTTCATGAAATGGCCCATGTTGCATTAAATGCCTTGAATGCCTTTGACATTTTGTGAAGGGGCCATGTTGGAACAAGGCATCGACCTTAAATTTGGCATGTTAATTATTTTCAAATGTCTCCTCCAAAGTATGTTCCACCTGGTCCTCTTCTTGATATTTGCACAGCTATCCACTTCACCTTTTCTTGATCTAGAAAAATAGGTCGCGTTATTGAGTGATCATGCTCTTTGATGTCCACCTAGTGGACTATTCCACCTATTGGAATAACTCCTACGTATATATTTCTAAATTTATTATAGTCATTCTCTCTTTCCTTGCCACATTTTGTTCTTCCTGGTGATCTGAGCTCTCAAGCTTTCTTCTTAGTATGTTGGCTCTTTCGGCTCCTTCAGTTGGTCGCTTAGTTTGTTCTTAGGTTCATGCCATATTTGAAAATAAATGGATATTTCATTACCCTAAATTTGACATCCATGGGGATTTCATTGGTCACTTGGTCACTTGGTCACTTGAACCACTTTGAACCTTTAACCTTAAACTCTTTTGGTTCAAAGGTTCAATGGTTCAATGGTTTGGGCGGTTCAATCGACTTGTTTGTTCACTCGGCTCGTCGGTTCAATCTTTCTTTTTTTCTTCTTCTGTTGAACCATTTGGTTGAACTCCTTTCTAGAATCTTCCACTTCCTTCATTCGCTTGAAGCTTCCTTCCAAACTTTAAATTTCTTTGAACCCTTTGAACCTTTGAACCTTGAACCATTTCGGTTTAAATTTCAATGGTTCATTCTCTTTCTTTGAATCCTTTGAAGCTTTGAACTTTCTGGATCTTTTTATTTTTTGTTGAACTCATTGAAACCTTGAAATTTGAACCTTTAGAAGTTCAAGATTCAATGGTTCATTGGTTCAATATTAACTCTTCAAATCCTTTTATCTTCTAAGTCCATCAAACTTATTAAACTTGTTGAACCTTTAAACTTTGAAATATTTTGGTTCAAAGTTCAATGGTTCAATAGTTAAATCTTCGCTCTTTGAAGTCTTCTTTTCCTTAATTCTATCAAAGCTGTTGAACCTTGAAGTGGTTGAACTTCTTTGAACTCTTTGAAGTGCTTAACTCTTTAAGTTCACCAATGTCATCAAACCTTTGAACTGGTTGAACCTTTGAATCTTTCAGAGGCAGGGTTTGATGGTTCATTGGTTCAATGGTTCATTCCATTTGTTTTAAGCCTGTCATTAAGTATTTTGATTGAACCTCAGTGTTGAACCAACCTTAAAATGCCTAAGTGTTTGAAAGACTTATTTCTTTGTGAAAGCCCGCCAGTTGAACTTGTGGAATCTGTTAAACCTGTGAGTCCCTTAACTAAAAATGCTTGAATAATTGAATAACTTGGATGCTCATAACATTTTTTGAGAAGGGAAGAGATCATTTTGGCCTACAGGACCAAAATAGTTGATATGTTGTCCCCAAAAACAAGTGATAAATTTTGAGAACAACAGCTGGCTCCAGTTAGGGAACTTCCATTGATTGAAATTTTGTAACAGTTAAAGGGAGTAAAAACTAGAATCTCAATGCCTTCATGTATGCCATTGGGCTACGGAGTCATGCCACCCAAAAATAAATATGCAAAAAAATTAAAATGAACAATGCAAAACAAAACTCAAGACTATACAAAAATTATACATATGTACAACTAGACTTATCTGATACTTAAAGAATTGAAGTGCTTCAGATGTTACCTACTATGAGGTAGTGAAAAGGGTGTGCCATCTTGATACTTCAATAGGAAACCATTTTCACCATTGAGCTGATGAATAGAAAATGGCCCTCTCCATAAGGAATCAAACTTCCCATGCATTCCTTTTGGTTCTCTTCTCTTGTCCCACATCAGAACTTGATATCCAATCTAAAAATCATGGGTTTTTTATTTTTGGTCAAAAAGTTTCTTCACCAAACTTTGATGTGCAGCAATTCGTTCCACCACCATAGTTCACTGCTCATCAAGTTTAGTTAGGCACATGATCCTCTTATCGATAGCATTTTCAAAAGTTGAATCTTCTACTACCTTTGCCAACTTCAATGCTGGTAATTTCAGGGTGATTGGTATCTCTGCATTGAGACCATACAAAATTTGGAAAGGTGACATACCTATTGCCCTCTTGGGCATAATTTTATCTGTCCATAAAGCATCAAAAAATTCTTTATGCTAGGTTTTTTATTATCATCTACCAACTACCTGATAATGGTCACAGGTTCTTGTTGCTCGATTCTACTTGACCATTTCCTTGCAAAAAATAGTCAGAAGAGTGAGAGAGGGTAATCCCATAATAAAAGTAGAACTGGGTAATCTCATGAGAAGAGAAATAGGCTACATTATCTATTACAATTTTGGTTAGGACCCCAAACCTAGAAATGATGTTTTCCTTGAGGAAATTGCATACTACTTCTAAAGTAGCATGCTTGACTGGGATAGCTTCCACCCACTTGGTGAAGTAGTATGTGGCTATGAGGAAATAATCATGTCCAGTGCTCAAAGATGGGTTTACAACACCAATGAAATCAATTCCCCATTGCTGAAATGGCTCTTTAATTACTACTGGTTTGAGAAGCAATGCAGCCAACTTGGATCTTCCAATGAACTGTTGACACAGTTCACATCTACGTACCCATTTGTATGCATATTAAAATAGAGTAGGCCAATAATACCTAGCTTGTAAAATCTTATGGGCAGTCACAAGTGCAAAAAAATGTCCTCCACAAGCCAAATTATGGAAGGACTCAAAAAGTTTGTTCTACTGCTCTTTATCCACGCAGTGAAGGAACACCCCCTCGAGGTTCCTCTTATACAGATCGTTGTCCCACAAGAAAAAATTGGCAACTTTTAAATTAACAATCCTATTTTATTTATGAGACAGGTGAGCAATACACTCACCATAAGTAAGGAAATGAGCAATATTTGAATACCACTCATTTGTAGTGGTGACAGAGAGAACTATTGGTGTGTCTTCAACTTTTATTTCTTTAAGCCCTATTTATTTTGGTGTGTTATTAGCAATTAATTAGAAGAGGCATATTCCCTGCACAAGCTTCATTGGTTTGATAACTAAATCAAACTCCTAGATTCTATCAATCCAATTGCCCCTTTTAGTTCCAAACTCCTGCTGAGTTAGTATAGACTTGACTGTTGTATCAGGAACTAGAGCAACAGTGTGTGAGTTCAAGATGTAAAAGCAGAAGTGCTTTACCACCTTGACTACTGCATAAACATGATTTTCCATGTTTGATTATTTTAGTTCATGAGTTTTGAGAGGACAACTCATGCATGATATAGGAGATTCCACACCTTCTTTGTTCAGTTGAACCAAAATTGCTAAAAGTGTGTGTTTAGAAGCATAACTATACATTATGAAATCTTTGGTGTAATCTAGACAAACTAGAATTGGGGCATGGGCGATAGCTTCCCTGATGTCTTGGAATGTTGATTTGCCTCCTTTAGTCTAGTTGAAAGTGGCATTTCCCTTCATCATATCCACAATGTGGTGAGTCTTCTCTACGAACTCAGGAATGAACCTTCATAGAAAATTCACCTTTCCAAAGAAAGAGTGAAGTACAGTCTTACTAGCAAGCAGAGGAAGCTCTTAGATGGATTTGAATCTTTTTGAGTCAATCTTTATGCCTTCTTAGGATACAGTGTGTCTGATAAGTTTCCCTTTTGTAACCCCAAAAATTGACTTCTTGGGATTTAGAGAAATGTCATTCTAATGACATCATTCTAGCACTTGTTGTAAATGATGCACATGATCAAGATGATGCTTAGAAAATATGTTCAAGTCATCAATATATACCACAATAAACTTACCCATTTCATCTCTAAAAGCAAGGTCCATTGCTCTCTGGAAGGTGGCACTAGAATTTATCAAGCTAAAAGGCATTCTTCGATATGCAAAGGTGCCCCAAGGTGTAGTGAAGGCAATCTTATGTTGGTCTGCTTCACCGACTTCTACTTGATTATATCCTGAGAAACCATCTAACATTGATAACATCTCTAAACCAATCACCGTCTGAAGGACTTGATCCATGATGGGTAGAGGGTAGTTATCCTTTAGAGAGGATTGATTCAAGTTTCTAAAATCCATGTAGAGGCAAATTTTGTCATTCTTTTTTCTCACAGGGAATATGTTCGTAATCCATGTGGAGTGATGGATTGGGAAAATAATTTTGGATTTTAACATTTTTTGAATCTCAGACAAAATATTACATGATATCTTGGGGTTGTACTACCTGGATTTTTGCTTATGAGGAAATGAATCACTCTTGAGAGGAATTTCTTGACAAACTTCTTCAAGCTTGAGTGACTTCAGATCATCATAGGAGTATGCTAAAACATCTATGTAATGGTGAAGTAGAGTAGTAAATTTAAGCTTCTCCTTAGGAGTGCATCACTTCTCAATGTTCACCATCTTATTATTTTTCTCAGTACTCAAATTTATTTGATCAAACTATTCGGAGGAGTTTGAATCTATTTGTTGTTGTTTGATGAACCTGTCATGCTTATGAAATAATTTCTCAAAAGAAACTAATCCTTTTGGGATTTTATTCCCTTTGAGCTACAAGAATTCTTCACCTGTGTCTGAACTTATTTCTAGATTTGATTTTTGCAATGGAGATTCATTGCCTTTGAAATGAAGATTTTCAAAGCTATCCTTTTGTTCTAGAAAGGTAATGATTTGGTTGTTGCTATTAAACACTTGACAATGATTGGCATTATCAGGTACACTTGGTCGAAAGACCAGTTTGATAGTGTACATGTTTCCTTTGAAGTCAGGGTGAGGAACCATGAGGGTCACAGAAATAGCTAATGAATCAGCTTGATCATTGAACTCTCTAGGCACTGTAGAGATAATAAAAGCATCAAATATTTTAATGCAGTCCCACACCAAATTGTGATAATAGTTTAATCTCTCATTCTTGGTTTGATACAGGGTCCTTACCTAACAAACCACCAGCTCAGCATCTCCTTTGGCGTGAAGAAGCTTAACAACTTTGTCTTGAGTTGCCTTCAACCTGAGTAACATAGATTCATACTTGACAGTGTTATTGGTGTTGCTAAACTGAAACTTATATGAATAAGGAAAAATATCTACTTAAGGAGATATCAACACAGCTCGACTCTAGAGCCAGTAGAAGAATAGCTGTCATCAAATTCTAGTATTCATATGTCATCAAAAACTGCTCTTTCCTCAAATTTTTATTCATTTGGAGGGGGATTATTTTGCACCCTGCTCTATCATTAAACTCTCTGATATTTTGTCTAGACTTTGTGAATTTTCACTTAAAATAATTTCACTTGATGAAACAGAAACCTCCTCTGTGGTCAGAAAATAGTTACCCATTCTTGAAGATTCAAATAGAATTTGAGCTTTAGGCGCTGATATTTGGGTGACAATATACTTCAAATCCTTCTCAAGGAGTAGCCTCTGCATGATGCCTTTGATAGGTATCCTCACCTCAGACAAGCCCATGCTTAACTCACGAACAACATCCTTGTAGAAATTTCACCCAAGAAGGATGTCGTAGGAGGTTGGGATGTTAGCCACCAGGACTGTCATCTTAATTCTTTTTTCTAGGAAGGCCACAAATGCAAATTGGGCATCCTTTATTTGTCCCATCAAAGGTACTTATTTGTTTTCTATGGAAAAATGTCTCCCAAAAGTCTTGGTCAGCATGATACTAAGAGATTCTACCACCTTGGTGGGCATGACATTGTCAGACATGCTTGAGTCAATTATGCAGTTATTCATCTGATGACTATTTATCAATAAAGAGACATAAAATGGTTGTCTTCCTAGGAGTATTTGGTGTAGTAATCATAAGGTTATTCTAGGTGGATGTGTTTTTGGGGGGACTAGGAGTTACCTTTGAAATTTCTTGTTCTGCAGGGACAGTTTAACTCTTCACACATTCAACTAACCTATCTAACTACTCAGGGTTAGATTGCAAGAATTCAAATTCAGACATTTGAATTTTGGTCTTCTTAACATTGTTGACTATATCAAATGACTGAAAAGAATTAGAAATAGGGGAAAGCAGTCCTTCAATCTAGTTTTTATTGGGTGTAGGACTAGTCTACGAGTTTGAAGCAGAAGGTGCAGGAATGTTTGAAGTACTTACTATTTTATTGCTCACTAGGTCCTTTGATTGAAAAGCCATAGTATTCCTCCATTTAGCAATTGAAATTGCTGGTTGAGATCCTTCCCCTATTTTTTCCTTATCATCTTATTGAGTTGACTGGTTATGTGACTTGGTAAACACTGCATATGATCCATCAAATGCTTCACCTTTACTTCTGGGTTCATCCTAGTATTTTAGGAAATCAATGTTGGAGTCATCAGCTAATTCTTTTTGATCTTTTGCAAAAAGATCAACGTCATTTTCTTGGTTCAACTCAAGTTGGAAAGAGAAATCAGATTCTATTTCAAGATATCTAAATGCTGAGTTGGTTGGTGTTGCTTCAATGGCAAGCTTCCCCTATGGGGGAGGAAGATGATTTGGCTACCCTTAATTTATGGCAGCATTTCCTTGATATGACTAATTAGGAAAAGTCCTCCTTGGTATATCTCGGTACATGGGAGCATAAATTCCTTGTGCCATTTGCTTTTTGAGAGCTAGCAACTCATTTGCCAGCTTCTACACCATAGGATCAGTGGTGCCTATAGAAAAATTCTCAGAAGATGAAGAAGATTTACTTCTGTTAGAATATTTTCTTATTTTTCATGCCAAGATGAGGTCATCTTCAACCTCAGTGGCCAAATCTTGAGCTACATCAAGGTTTATGTGGCCAACCTACCTCAACAAGAAACTCACTTCAAGAAGTTGCAAATTGATAAAGAAGCATTTGAGATTCTCAGGTGTCGGTTGAGCAATCATGAGAATCCTATTCCTCAGCTTGTCAAATTTGGTTATGAAGTCTCTCATAGGTTCATGAGGCTCCTTCTTCATCTGTGTGAGCTGAGCCAATAGGGCATGCACATCTTCTGCAGGCTTGAATTTGGCTTCAAATTTAGCTTTGAGGGTGTTCCAGTCAGTCACAGTCTAGGCCTACAGATAATAGAACCAGTCTGCAACAGCACCTTGTAATGTTTCTATAAATATCTTGACTGCTACGTCCTCATACTCCATACCTATCACACCACAGGCTATGCTGAAGGCTGCAATACATTCATCAAGATGAACTCTCCCATCACCATAGAACTTATGGAAATTTTTCCTTGAGCTACAGGTTAGCTCATGTAGAGGTGGATTTAGATTGAGTGGACCAAAAGAGTTACCCCAAGGGCCTTGAGTTGCCATTATGTGACTATTGAAGGGAGGGATAACAAATGTCTGAGGGGTATGTATTGATAAAGCTTTGCTAATAGTAGAAATAGAAGCTTTACCTAGTAATGGAGACTTGACTTTTGTAGGAGGAAAACTCATGGTTTGTTGGAGGTGAGATGGTGAAAGAAATAGATCAAAATTACTTTATTGTACTAATTTGAATACAAGGTCAATAATACCTTTAGCTCTCTGGCTTCAGGTGTACCATGGATCTGTTAGAGCGTTGAAATAGAAATAGAAAAGAATTGGAACTGTTTATTCTTCCCCAGTGGAGTCGCCAAAAAATTGTTGGGTGAATATTTTGTCACCAGCTACACTGATGGAAAAATAGGTGTTTCAACCATAGCATAAGGATATTTGATTGGCAAAATGTACAGGTCTACCACATCAAAATGGGATAAAACTCTCCTCTCATTAAGGGGAGGTTCCCTATAATCTATAGTATAGTAATATATATATATATGATGAAAATAAACTCAGGAGTGGGATAACACCATCCATCTCTCTTTTTTCAGAGATGATGTTCATAGATCAAAGGAGAAATCTTGGGTAATTTTTGAAGGCATTTCTTTTCTTTTAGAAATGATGTTTAGAATACCTGAGGAAGACTTCCTGGTAGTAAATGCAACAGGATGCAGTAACACAGCAGAATGAAGTGTAGCACAAAGTCTCCACCTCAATTGCCAAAGAGTAAAATATTATGAAGGCTAATGGGGGCACAAAGTCTTCCCAAGATCCTTTACATAGAAATAAAAAACAAATATACTAAAGACAATTATGGCAGCACAAATTCTCCCCACATTTGGCTTCAAGACACCTTCCAGGTTACTTCCACTAGTTCTGCTTATTTGATCAAATGAACAAGATTGCATCTAGGAAATAGACATAAGAACAATCTCCTAAATAACACAAGCTATTTCAGCAAAAAATTTGAAAGGTCAATTTCTTTCTCATTCAAATGATGAAATATGATTAACAATCTGAGTTCAAAGTCTTAGGAAATGTCTTTCAATTTGGGCAGAGTTTTTCTTCTATAACAGAGAGATCTCCCCTTGCATAAAATGAGAGATTACAATATATAGTGCTCAAAGAAAGATTTGGCACTTTGTTTCATGAAATGGCCCATGTTGCATTAAATGCCTTGAATGCCTTTGACATTTTGTGAAGGGGCCATGTTGGAACAAGGCATCGACCTTAAATTTGGCATGTTAATTATTTTCAAATGTCTCCTCCAAAGTATGGGCCACCTGGTCTTCTTCTTGATATTTGTGTAGCTATCCACTTCATCTTTTCTCGATCTAGAAAAATAGGCCATGTTATTGAGTGCTTGTGCTCTCTGATGTCCACCTGGTAGACTATTCCACCTACTGAAATAACTCTTGCATAGATATTTTTGAATTTCCTATAGTCATTCTCTCTTTCCTTGCCACATTTTGTTCTTCCTGGTGATCTGAGCTCTCAGGTTTTCTTCTCACTTTATGCTGGCTCTTTCGGCTCCTTCTTCAGCTGATCGCTTAGTTTGTTCTTAGGT
Source organism: Torreya grandis (assembly GCA_037957365.1). Classification (NCBI taxonomy): domain Eukaryota; kingdom Viridiplantae; phylum Streptophyta; class Pinopsida; order Cupressales; family Taxaceae; genus Torreya; species Torreya grandis. The sequence continues at coordinate 777,704 of JARHVA010003592.1, read as the reverse complement.
TTGTGCCATATTTGAAAATAAATAGATATTTTATTACCTTGAATTTGATGTCTATGGGGACGTCATTGGTCACTTGGTCACTTGAACCACTTTGAACCTTTAACCTTGAACTCTTTTGGTTTAAAGGTTCAATGGTTCAGGCAGTTCAATTGGCTTGTTTATTCACTCGGCTCGTTGGTTCAATCTTTCTTTTTTCTTCTTCTGTTGAACCACTTGGTTGAACTCCTTTCTAGAATATTTCACTTCATTCACTCAAAGCTTCTTTCTGAACTTTGAATATATTTGAACCCTTTGAACCTTTGAACCTTGAACTATTTTGGTTCAAAGTTCAATGGTTCATTCTCTTTCTTTGAATCCTTTGAAGCTTCAAACTTTTTGGATTCTTTTCTTTTTTGTTTAACTCGTTGAACCCTTGAACTTTGAACCTTTGGAAGTTCAAGGTTCAATGGTTCAATCTTAACTCTTCGAATCCTTTTATCTTCTAAGTCCGTCAAACTTATTGAACTTTTTGAACCTTTGAACTTTGAACTCTTTTGGTTCAAAGTTTAATGGTTCAACATTTTAACCTTCACTCTTCGAAGTCTTATTTTCTTTAAGTTTGTCGAAGTCGTTGAACCTTGAAGTGGTTGAACTCTTTGAAGTACTTAACTCTTTAAGTCTACCAATGTCATCAAACCTTTGAACTGGTTGAACCTTTGAACCTTTCAGAGGTGGGGTTTGATGGTTCATTAGTTCATTGGTTCATTCCATTTGTTTGAAGCTTGTTGTTAAGTCTTTTGATTAAACCTTGGCATTAAACCAGCCTTGAAATGCCTAAGTGTATGAAAGACTTGTTTCTTTGTGAAAGCCCACCGGTTGAACCTATGGAACCTGTTGAACCTATGAGTCCCTTAACTAAAAATTCTTGAATAATTGAATAATTTGGATGCTCATAACATTTTTTGAGAAGCGAAGATATTTTTTTGGCCTACAGGACCAAAATAGTTGATATGTTGTCCCCAAAAACAAGTGACAGATTTTGGGAACAACAAAGTTTCCAAGGGTAATCATGAAACATGAAAATGTAACTTATAAGCAAGATAGTGGATTCAATCAAGCTAAAGGGTCTAATCATGGTGGAGTAACCTTGAAGCATAGAGGAAAAGGTGTTATAGGTAAGGGTCATGGTCTTGTAACTTGATTCAAATGTGGAAAAGGCCATTATTAAAAGGATTTATGAATAATATTAAATTTTAAATATTATTTACAAATTTTCTATGACTTAAACTCTTTATTATGGTAGTTATAACCTCCAAAAATAAATCTATAGCAGTCAGGGTGGTACTTAATTTGAGATACATTAGGCTACCATAACACTTGGAGAGAATATACAAAGACTGGTGGGGATTGGAACCTAGGTCCAATAGACCACCCAAAATTGGCAAAGTTTATATTCATGTTGATAGTTTTACTCTTCTTTTATTCATCGAATAAAAATAATTTATCACAAATGTTACAATTACAATGGTTGTTGTTAGTGTTATTGAGAATGAGAATGGAAAAAACTTAGAAATATTTGTATCCACATCTATTTATTTATGAAATCTTGCATCGGTCAATTATATTATAGAGCATGCATCTTTCATTAAATAATCCTTTTCCATTTTCCATCCAATTGGTTTTAGATTTGTCTAGTTAGGTTTTCAATAGTCAAAGCAATTAGAATTCTCATCTAATTAGTGTCAAAGTATTTTAAATTAACATGTGGTACATTATCTATGATTTCAAAGGAGTAGTTGAAAATCTAACACTTTTTTTCATTGAGATGACACATGTTTTAATCATGTAATGGGTAATTTAAATAGTTTGGTATAGATTGCATTGACAAATATGACATGTCATTGAACTTTTCACTCGTATTTTCTTGGGCTTCTTTGAGTCCATCACCTAAAATACCTTATCATTGTCCCTCTCCATTACTACCTAAATCACCTTGAAATATTTCATCACTTTCATGCTTTGTATTTTCTTTCCCTTCCCCACCACTTTTCCATTATTCAAGCTCATTGTGAAATGAAACATCTCTTCCCCACACTTTTCATTGTCATATGAAGGAACACACAACCTTATTTTCCATCATCACCTCCATCAGAAATAATATATCATTATTTTTATATGTTTCATGCACAAAAGGTGATATGAGGTTAGCATCCATGGGTTGTGAGTTAAGTATAACTACCAATTTAAACTCTTTCTCTTTACAAAATCCCACTTTAATAAAACATAAAATTGCATCCCTTTTCTGGCATAACTTTTACCTTTGGGGCAATTGCTAGTTCAATTTATGTGGTAAGAAACAAATAAAAAATATATCTATTATCTAGTTTGAATCTAAATTAATTTCAAACAAGGCCTAAATTTCATGGTCATATTTACATTTTTTAGCCATAAAATACAGTCATTTTTTTTAGGAGGCCATATTAGATGAAAGGTAAAATTTTAGGAAGACCATTAAAAACTATAAAGGATTATATTATAATGTTTGTTTATTCTAATATGAATTATATTAACATTTGATGGGAAATTTTGAATAGGTAAACATCATAAAAAAATCATGGCAGGTAAGGTCGATCATCAAATTTAGGCTCTAATTCTAAATCATACATTTATATTGGTATCATAAAGAAATAAAATAGTATTGATGCAATCATATTTTTTAGATAACATATACTCAACCCACATCAATGTGTAATGACATTTACTATCCTCACTAGAAATCCACATACAAGCTAAGTGGTGTGAAAATACAAGTTAAGTGGCATGAAAACCTAGATCATTTTGGGATCATGTCCAATTTTAGTGGGTATGTAAATCAAATGAAAAGTAGTATGTCCATGTTTATAAGATAGGTTAAGAATTTTTTAGATTGACTACAAAATTTGTGTTGAGGTAAAGCCAATAAAGCTTCCAAGCTGAATATTTACTTGCATATGTCATTATTTTCACTATTATTTCAAGGTCTATTTAAAGCAAAATCTCTTAATTTTTCAAGCCTTTAATGTTGTAGGTGTTGGAGTTGTAGGAAGCTTGAATGGGATCCAATTTTTTACATAAATGGTATAAAATATTAGAAACCATAATTACATTTTGATAGGTTTTTGTAACTTTTTCTCTCAATTTCATTTAAGTTGTTCTTTTTTCATTACTATGTAAGTTTTTAATTACTTGAAAAATAGTTTTTTTCCTAGGTCAGATCTATCAAGACATCTTGTGATTAGGAAGAATGTTTCATTATTTCAAACAATTTCCATGCCTTAAAAATACTTCCACATTTTTCATAGATTTATATCAAAGCACTAACAACTATAATATTAGACAAAAATCCCCCTTTAATTATTCTTTGATGGATGTCCATACCCTATTTCAAAGCTCCCATTTTGGCACAGGCTAGAGGATGCTAGAAAATATAGTAGAGTTTTTAGATATTTGACAATAAAGTTAAATATTAAATCCTTTTGTGGTGTGGTTTATATCCCACTCCTTGACAGAGGAGGTGTGGGGGGGATATGCCCTCCCCACTATTGTTGTCAGGGGTCCAGGGAGTCAAACCCTTGTTTCTAAGAAGATGAATTCCACTTGATTTTTTTTTAGAAGGAAGTCTTAATTGCATCTTTTCACTCTATTTTTAGGAGGAGGAATCCTAACGATGTTTTACCAATTAGGCATATTTATCTTTGTGGATTTTTCATGTAATCTACACATTAATTTTGCATGTAATCTAGTTATCTTGAATTAATAAAAGCCTAATATATTGCACTATGGATATTTTCTTAGCCTGCTAAGGTTTTACCATGTAAATATTGTGTTTTATTTCATGCATGTTGAGTAATTTATCTATTTAACTATCTTTATTATTACATTCTATTATGTTTATGTTACTGTAGACTATGTGGGTTCCTAACAAGAGTTTGGCTTTACACCTGCCAATTGCATTTACTTAGAAGTCTCTTAGGCATTCTCAACAAGCCCTATTTGTTCATATCTTCCAATTATTACAATCCATGAGACCACATCTCATTGAGGCATTTATTTAAAAATCATTAAATCCTTATCTAGTGCACCATTTTGTTCATGATCATAAAATCATCGAAGTCCATGAAATCACATTTATTTGAGGCATTTTTTCAAATAGATATCACGATTTTTATTACTTCCATATTTTTATTACATGTCTATCAAGGCTTTAGCAACTTTTAAAAAAATAAAATTTGTGTTTTTTATTATGTTTTGATGGATGTACATACCTTGTTCCAAAGCTTGAATTTTAACACCTTGATGGCGATATCTTCTTTTATATCCTCATTTGAATGCCATCCTTGATTTTATTTTTTTTTAGATTATATTCCATCACTTTAAATATTTATTTGATGAATTTTAGTTATGTGAAAGTTTATTTTGGGTCGTAATGGCACAAATTAGCGTATAATCTTTAGGGGTCACAAAAAGTGGTTGGATATGGTACACCATGGTAATGAGCCAACATGAAATGCATAAGAAATGAAAGTTGAAACCATTTAATGTTCATTATTTCAAATAAAAATATTTATTATACCAAATCATGCTATGATAATAACTTTGATCACACCATAATTGTGTTAGAGGAACAATTGATAGTATTAAATAAGAGAATTATCACAAAGTTACCATTATTTTTATTTTATAACCATGTTTTATTGACTTTATAAACCTAATTTTTAGGTTAATAATCATGGTATTTTGTAAGGTGCATTCATAGCATTGATAATTGGTATTATGGTGTCATTCTTCTAAATACATGTTGACTTAATCCTAAAATAAATTTTATGTTCATCAGTTGATTTTATTTCAATCTTCATTTTAAACTTGTTAACAACTATTTTACTTCACTAGTTACTATTTATCTACTTACATGGTGAGTATTTGATATCAAATATGGATTAGCAAAAACAAATGGATTGTTTTGTTTTTTTTTAATTTTGAGGCATTAATATTCTCGTTGGCCTCTAATCTATGTACATGCATGCTTTAATTTGTTTAGAATAGATACTTATGTTAAAAAATAATTATTTGATAATAATATGGGATGCAATTGATAATTTTTCAATAACTTGAATTATATAGGCATCCATTATGATTCTTAAGGAAGAAACTTAGTGTGCCAAAAAATGTTCATCTTTATTTATTAGGAATCTTAGATATTGAATATGATATAGTTAGACATTATTACTTCTTTCTTTTTAATATTTATCAAACTTAAAGTTAGTTAATGGATTGGGCTTGCAGCATTTCAAGAGAGAAGCATTTTATTAGATGTTTGTTTCTCTATGCAAGGTAATCTTAATAAGCAAGGATTTTGAAATGCATGCTAGGTTATTCAATTAGGCCATGTTCCTTTTGAAGTTTTTATTTTTATTTTTGATTATGGCATGTTATAGGTGTACCATGTTTGTGACCTTCTACCATGTCAAATTTTGTATTGATTGGTTGAAATTAGTTTTTATCTATATATCTTTTTAGTTGTCTTTGAATTTGATGTTGTAGTTTTTTCCTACTGAAACTCCTAACAATTTTACACAAGATGCATCCATTAATTTGAGTTATTTAGAGATTAAATTATTGTTTCCTCAAATGTATATTTGCATAGTTTGATGTCAATATGCAATTGAGTTCTCAATTCCCAAGTCAATTCTTCATTCATATTTCATGGGTACTTTGGTGTTTTATTATGCCCTTAATTTAAATTATTTTTTATGTATTATTATTATTTTAAGTCTACTATAAATAACTTTTTTAACAAGAAAATAATACACTAAAATTTGTCAACTTCATAATTACTTCAAACCATGTTACAACCATTAAATTGATGGCAAACCTTAGTAAACTCCTCAAAGGTTTTATTGAGGTATAATTTTAGTCCATTTTACTTAAACCAAGTTAAATATTTTAGGTTTTCTTATTTCACCTTTTCTATCAAGGGAAAATAAAACTAATAAATATTTCAATTCTGCAATTAGCTTAAACCATACTACAACCATCAAATTGATGGACAAGTGAGGTGAAGCCCTCATTAGGTGTGATTGAGTTTCCTTTTATTTAATCCATATTGAGTATTTTATGTTCATTTATTTTTCCTTTTCTAATGGGAAAACAAAATTAGAGACATCTCAAATCCACAACTAACACAAACCATGTAACAACCATTAAATTGATGGCATATTTTGGTAGAATCTTCATTGGGTGTGACTGAAGTATTTTAAGTTTCCATATCTTAAAATTTACATATCTCATCCCACAAATTAAAATATATGTGCTCCATCATCATGTGAAAAGAGAGATGACATGAAATATTTTGTTAGGTGATTGCCATGTAAAATGTATCTATTCTGACTTTTAAAGTTGTATGAATTATGCATCCATATAACATTTACATGCTTTTTAAATTGATGATATTTAGGGCATTATGAATATAACATTGTCTTTTACAAGGAACTGTTAATTTATTATTATTATTAGTTTTATGTAGGGATGCATCTCTATGGTCTAGGTGATGTCCACATTTTTAATTTGTATTTTGATATAGTAATTTTAAATTTTTAGTTTAAATCTAAACAATAAAATAAATAATAATACTAAACCTAACGTGCATAAAATTTCCCACCAAATCTAATTTTAAAAATCATCATGATGTTTTTAGTGACATGTAATTTAATGGAACACAACGTCAATAGAATTTTCACTAGTCACTAATATAAAATGCAAGCTCATCAAAAAATTTACATGACAAAAAAATCTCAATAAAAAATCTGACTCAAAAACTTCAATGTCTATAAGTGATAATTTCACTTATATTGTTCTTTTTATGACAGAGACAAATGACAAGAAGGTAACCATATTTCATCATTTAACTAGACCCTATGGTGCATGTTTAAAGATGTCTTTGCAAATAATAATATATATATCTTTGGTTTTATGATTCATCTTAGGGATTTCTTTCTATACATGATGTTTCCCAACCCGCCCCATGTGCCCCCCCCTCTACGACCCCCAACACCCCACCCCCCCCCCCCTAAATTAATATATAATATACATGATTGATCACCATATTTTTATGGTTTGTAATGAGATTTTACATGTTTCAGTAAGAGTGTTACTAATAAAAAGAAGTAGCTTGTAATGAATTTTTTTTAAAAGTAATGTGTAATTCTATCTCCTAAAAAAATTGGGTTTGATGTTAAATGTTTGTGATTGTATTTTTCTAATTTGTAACGATGTGAAATAAATTTTTATTTCTTCTATTTAATGTGAAGTTTAAAATCTAAATTAAAACTAATTTATGTCACTTTTTTAATTGGAGGAAAATTAGAAAACAAAGAAACTTGTGTCATTTCTAACACACTTTATCATCTTCTCATTTATATCATACAATTCATAACTAATGGTCACCTATCTTGATTGGTTGTCAAACATATCATTGATGTATACAGTCCATATATTTTATGTCATTTATATCACCTAACTACGAAAGCAACATTTTGATTCACATTTTGAGATATGTAATACAAAATAACACCATACAAAATAATTAGTGTAAACAAAATAAACACATTTTATATTTGAGATATAGTTTTATAAATAAACATTGAATGATGAATACACCACAAATAAAATAGTCAAATCAATAATTGTTCTTCTTCCCAACTTCATCTAAATAAATAGTACATTTCAATTTGACTTAAATAATTTACAATGATGTACAAAGTGACTCAATTTTTAGAAGTTGGTGTCAACTATGATCATTCTAATGTATCTATATCCGTCAATTCAAGTCATGTATTTCTTCTTGTAATTGATTGGACTAAACTTTTAAAAAATGTATAATGTAACTCAATTGTGTAGGAATTAATGTCAAATGTGTTCATTACAATGCATCCATTAGTTCAACTCATTTAATTATTCTTGCAAGATTGAATTAGACTAAGTTAAAAAAGATGTACAATGTGACTTAGTTGTTTAAGAGTTATTGTCAAATGTTTTCATTCTAATTTATCTATCAATTCAACTCATGTATATCTTCCTGTAATTGATTAGACTAGACTTTAAAAAGGTATATATTGTGACTCAATTTTTTAGGGATTAGTGTTAAGTATGTTCATTCCAATATATCTATCAATTTAACTTGTGTATTGTTTCCTATAATTAATTAGACAAGACTTAACCAATTTTGTTTATTTTTTATAGCATTTTTCTAATAAAAGTTATTTTAATATTGATGTTAATTATTTAATAATAATTACAATGAAATTAATTTTGTTTGGTTGTTGCAATCGCTAACACAACTATTGGTGTAATAACATCAAGATTTGTATCTGAACTAACCATAAATTTAAAATACATTGCCCAAAACTATGCGATAAAATTTAAAAAAAATTGTTTGACATGTACAACTTATTAAGTTATGACTAATACAACATACAAGAATATTTTTAAACTCCAACTGTTGTTATTTTGAGAGTTGTCAATTATTTGATTTTTTTTTAGTATAGAATACAAAGAAAGAGTTAGAAAACAAAAACTTAAAAATAAAGATTTTAAAATATAGGTGAAGAATATAGAAATTTATATGCCTACTTAATTCGCCATTTATTTACAAATTTATAACATAATATAAAAGAAGTGAATATTATTTTTAAAAAATATTTGAAATTATTTTTATAATATAATTTAAAATAATTTTTATTAAATATTTATATATTTCATTTTAAGCACTTACTTTCAATATATATATAATTAAGTTTAAAATAGAATAGAGAAAATGCATATGGATCGTCTTTTTTTTTAAATCAATTTTCAAAAAGTTCTTTTTTGATACTTTACATTTTACATTCAATACACATTAATTAAGTTTGAAAAAAAAAAATATAACCTTTCGTTACATTTGTTTAAGTTTTTTATTTAGAATATTTTATTTGTATTTTTTTATTCGAAATGAAATCTTTGTTGTTTAATTTTTATATAAAACCCTCAAACTATTTTGAAATTAGAAAAGAAAATTTATTAAATTAAAAAAATTAAAGGGATTGTAGGATCATGTAGTCTAGTTCAAAGAGCAAAGTATATGGGTGAAATTGATAGTGACACATGTGACCCTCACGTTTCATTTAGCGTAAATCCCAAACACACATGACTTATTAACATTCTCCCTAAGTATCATTTATGCTTGATAAGGGTTTCATTTAGCGTAAATCCCAAACACACATGACTTATTAACATTCTCCCTGAGTATCATTTATGCTTGAAGGGGTTTCAAATGTAACAATTTCTCTTAATGAAAAATGTGAGGTTTGAAAAATTAAAGTTGGAAATAAATTTGTATCCTTCTTGAGAAAAGTGATTAGGGATGTGGCTAATTATGAGCAGTTGACTCATCTCCTAATGAGTAAAATAATTGTACATTTTATAGGTTGAAATAAATAATGACATTAATATTAATAAGAAGAGGACACTTCAATAAATGGGCAATATTCTTAGAAAGGCTAGAGATTAAATCAAGATAAAAATATAAGAATCTTCCTACTACATATTGTATAGGGACTAGTGGAATTTTTTGATAAATAAATATAGAATGACAAGAATATTAAGAACCAAAAAATATAGATATCTAAAAGTAATAAAAAATGAGGTTTCATAATAACTTAATTATTCATTGCACAATTAAAAACCTTTATAAGGAGTGAGAGCTAATTTTGTAATCTTATCAATCTATCTTATTTTTATAAAATTTTAATTATTATACATTACCAATTTAATTTTTTATTATTGTTATTCAAAATGTTTAACCAATTATTTTTCTTTGTATTTAATAATATAAGATATTTTAATGCAAGGGCAATGAAAAGGATATATATTTCAGGAAGAAAAAAAAACGGACATAAATATATTGTGATCATTTATGTTATTGTTTTTCTTAGTAATTGTTTGTTTAAAAGTTAAAATATATATTTTTAATATTTATGCCTTATAGTAAGACTTGTTATTTTTTCCATATGTCTAGTAAATAACCTTCAAAATCGAGTTGCCACACACATATAAGTGATATTAAATGAAGGTTGAATAGCACTAATTAAAATATTGATGTAACATAAGGTATTCAAATTTTTATTCATTTATAAAAATATGTATTTATTATATTTGACTTGATTTATAATGTATAATTAATTATAATATGCTATACACTTAATTATTTATTTTAGTTTTTGTTTTACAGTGAATTATAGACCTTGACATGCATGAATTATTTTTGTACACTTAAATATTAAATAGTGCCTTAATAAAATATTTATGTGTATGTACACACATAGGTTTGTGTATTTGTATGATGTGTGTGTGTGTGTGTGTTTCAATTTATTTATTTTTCTTAATTTGTATCTTATCTTAATATTTGATGTTGCATGTATTTTGTTAAGAATGACTTACAACGAGGATGATAACATTTGAGAAAAATGAATATGGCATTGATATTCCTAACAATGATGATGATGTCAAAGATGATATTGATAATAATAACTAAACATTCATAATTATTACATTTATGTATTTATATAAACTGTTTCATTATGTCAACTCCATAAACATTGTTTATAATAACAATGATTATATTAAACTTTGAAATAATTATTATAATTGATATAATTATTAATTTATAACGTTTAAATTATTATATATGTTATTTTTTTGGAATGTATTAAATTATATTTTGTATTGTAGTAGTTGGTTTTTAATTATTCCAATAATAATTATTAAAATTTTAATTGTATAAATTAAAAAACAATAAATCTTTTAAAATTACCAAAAGTATGTAATTAATAATATAAATATTTAATATATAAAAAATGAAATTTTTTAAATTTGTATTTTGATGTAAAAATTTTCAATTTTCAATTTGAATTTAAACAATAAATATATGTCAACATTAAACCTAGGGCACAAAAATTCTTGACAAATCCAATTCTAATACATTTTTATTGCTTCATGTTTAAGTTTAAAATGTAGATTAAATATGATTTACTCATATATTTTTAAAAACAAAATTAGGGCAAAGAATAGAAAATAAGGAAACTTGCATTTTATGTTTATTTTTCCTAATGCAAGAAGCATCAAGTGTCTTACGCGAAATGATAGCACTGTTTAGAGACAGTTTTTAGCAAGCTTTTTAGTAAAATTTTTTACTCATAAAATAGATAGAAAATAATATTTTCTCAATTTTTTAATCATAAAATATTAACAATTTAGATAGTTAAAATAGTTTTAAAAAGAGAAAAATCCATCATCAACATCAAAAAATAATATGTCAAAAATTATCTTCATCAAAATAAACTATCATCGTTAAATAATTGTATATAAAATAGTGTGATATAAAAATCCTAACAAATAAATGAATATGTTTATATAATCCTAATCAGCATCATCATAATCATCACTAACAACAACACCATGTCCACAACCAATACCGCCATCATAACCATCATCAACATCCTAATCATTGTTGTTGTCATCATTTTTGTTGTAAAGTTTTATTGTCTACAAAACATATGTAATATTAAAGCTCAAGTTTGAAATAAAAATGATTATAAATGATATACAATAGTAGGTACAAATAACATACACATAATTTATACACCCAATGCCCCCTGCATGACAAAAACATAAATAATGTTAAGCAATAGTTAAAAATACATAATTTAATGCCAAAATTTTAAACCTTATCCCAAAAACCTAATCTTAGAATTATAAATAGATATTTGATTGATTATCAAAATAATACTTATTTGGATGCCTTCCATAATAACATCAATGTTTTGCATGAGTATCACCCAACCTTCATCAGTTTCCCCTATATGTGATTATTAGGTGGTGGGACTTGAAAGTTGCCTTGTGGAAAAAAAATACACTTAGAACTAGATAAGAATAAATTTAAAAAATTAACTACAAATAACTTATACGATAATAATCGACTTACATATGTCATGCTATCATATTTTTGAAGGTTATTCTTTTTCAAATATTGAATGTCTTCTTCGGTGTATCTAAAAATATTTATTTATAAATTTAATTAAAAAATATCATACAAATAATAAATAGTAAAATTTTCAAATTAAGTTATTTAAAAGAGAGAGATGATGAGTAAACTTACAAAAACAACTAGCACTCCTTTAAGGTATTTATGGCTTGTGCAATAAGTAGTTGGGTTTTGAACCCTCTTTTCTATGCTTTCAAATACCCACATGTTATTTTTCTCAATGTGGCCCTCTTTTTGTTATCCTATTATTTTCCAATCATATATTTTCACCCCGCTTTTTTGTAATGAGGAATGCGAGTAATCTTCCACTACAAATTTTATTTTATTTTAGTATGCCGCATCCCTAAATTAACTTAGATCATCCCTATGATACTATCATATCCTCTTCTCAATAATATTCTTCTCATTTTCCATTATTGACAAGTTATATGTTGTTTGTCCTTTAAAAATTTGGGCCACTCAAGATGGGTTAAGGCTTTGTTATTACCAAGATGCCTCATCTCCTATCAAATATGGGCCAAAAATAGTTCACTAGTTATATCCTACTAAACCGCCCCTCTTTTGGTGAACCAAATTGGCATGTCAATCATACATATGAGAATAAGTGGTACTAAAGGAGCATGCCTACATTTCTTTTAAGTATGGTTATGGGAGTAATAGGGGTTGAAAAATGTGTGTATCATAATCAATGTGAACATCCTCTGTATGTATTTCCCTCATGCTTTCAAGACTACATGATTTGAAAAACTTGCCTACATTTTTTGTAGTCACTATGGGACTTTGGTATGTCATAATCAAGTGAACATCCTCTATTTCCATCTCCTTCATGCTCTTGAGATTATACGATCTGAAAAATTTGTCCAATATTTTCAATCTCTGAGTCACTAAAAGACACCTCATGAATTTAAAAAAAATTATGGGTTTTCACACAAATATCATAATATTGCATCTTTTATTTGAGTATATATACATAGACAATTTAGAAAAAACAATAAAACACATAAAAAATAAATCATGCGTTACAACTATGCATCTGAATCTATGACCTAGAATGTGTCAATCTTAATTAAAGTCATGTAATGTGTATCCAAACATAATGTTTAGGCCCCTTTTCTAAGGAAATCTATTTTTTATTCAAAGGGGAAATAGTTGGATCCTTTGGAGTAAAAAGGGAAACATTTAGATCCTTTGGAGTAAAAGGGAAAACATCTAGATCCTTTGGAGTAAATAGGGAGACATCTGGATCCTTTGGAGTAATTTTAGCATATGCTGGTATTGGTGCAAAAATGAATCAACCTTTGGAGCATATTGTTAAGCACTGAGATGTATCTATTCTGCTATATTTGGTTTGGTGGCAAGTAAATCCATTTTTTTAATGTAAAAGATTATGGTTGGATTAATTCACACAAGCAAATATTGTGAATCTTGGTCACCCAACGAGTTACATGTTAAGAATAAATCTTTGATAACCATATGTAAAATATCTTGAGTGACAAAGTAAATAAGGCAATGATTTGAAATTTAAGTGTTCCCTACTAGACTAAGGCTAAACATATGCAATTCCATAGCCAACAATGAACCTATGGTGTTAAATGCTACAAATGTAATGTAATTAATTTTATAAGGTCCCAAATTTATGGTATTATGAAATTGTGTTTTGAATTTTCTTATATTTTTGGTTTTTATAATAATAAGTCAAGGTTAGGTTGATAATAAAACACCAATAAATACAAATGTTTTGTTATATGTGTATAATGAAAGTCTCTAAATTATGATATTAATGTTAACTATTATTATCTTAAAATATATATTGTTAGGAGCCTTTTGCCCATGAATGGTTGGTCAACACTTCCCAAGGATGACCCTCTCTCGACGTGTTTTGTTTAGCTATTTGTTAATGTTTTGAGGCAGTTTCTTTCTCCAACATGGAGTTTGGGCCGTGATTTATTCGACCACATTATTATGTAACCGTTTGTATTATATTTTGATTATTTAATATAATGTGAAGTGTTCCAATAGTAAATATATATGTTTATTTAAATTAAAAATGTAATTAGATTCTACACTTTAAATATTTTCTTTATTAAATTTGGATGTTTGTCCCACTATAACATGTAATTTATGGTTAGAAATGAATCCCAAGAGCTTCAAGAATGAGAAGAGAAGCTTGGCAATTATGAAATGTGGCCTCTTAAAAATGGATAAATTTTCCCTAAGGAGGTTAGCTTTGGCAATCAATGGGTAGTAATCCTTAAGTATGTCCATGATAAAGAGGTCAGGAGAATAACAATAAGCAAGGTAATAATATATGGAATTTGCCTAGTTTTGGCACTCTAAAATTAAACTTTTGACGATGCATCAAAAGGCAATCTTAAGCTTGATATAGCAGTAGCATATTTAGAAATAAATAGGGTAAAGTAGTATTAATATTCTATGACCTATTGGGGATTGAAACTTTTAACTTCATAGAAGTCAAATACCTATAGTATAGACCATCTTTGTCTCAACAAAATGGATGATCACAAATTGATATAAAGGACTATGTACTACAAGTTGTTGTAATATAAGGCATCTCTATCAAATAGGTAATAAGATTACTGACTTTATTGTAAATAAAAAGGTAGGGTTGAATGCAGGGATTGATAAAATTCCTATTTTGTCTTTATTCCCCTTTCTATCCCACCCCTTGGATAGTGTATTCAAATGATATTGGGCTTCAAATTGACCCCTCAACCTTGTCCTATCCTAAATAACTCATAAAACCTAATTTTTGGCAAATGTTGAATTTTCCCCTGATATTTAATTTGTCAATACTATTATTCAAAAAAATTATAAGAAGAGCATCCTCCTATATCAATTTGGTTGTCCACTGCTTAGCCTACCCTATAGTGTACTTATTAAGGTTTACTTCTATATATTTGATGATCTCTAATGAGATTTTTTTAAACTGATGCATGCAATTTATTCTCCTAAAAATAAACTTTGGGTTGGTATTATGGTTTAAAAATGGTATATTTCCATATTATAACAATGTGAAATACATTTTTATTGCCTCTTGTTTGAGTTTAAAATGAAGATTAAATCTGATTTGCGTCACTTGTTTAAAGATAGTTTTTAGCAAGCTTTTTGCTAGAAATTTTTTCTCATGAAATAGACAAAAAAATATAATTTTCCTATGTTTTTTCTAGATAATAAGGGTTGGAGGGTCCCTCACCCATTTTATTAACCAAAAAAAAATATTACAAATCCCATTCAGGGACAAGGGAAGATAAAATTAAATCAAGATCCCAAAGATTCATAATTTCAAACCAAGGGCCAAAAACCAAAACACAAGGTTAAACAAATTAAAACACCCCCGAGGACCAATAACATGAAACAACAAAGCATAAAGGCCAAAAAAATACAACAAAAAACTAATGAACTAGGCACCACTACCACCACCACCCACTTACACATCAATAGCACCTGTTGATGCTCCACCACCAAATTAACTGCCAATGCCCTCTATAAGGACACTAGATAGAGGAAAGGTTTTTGAATCAACATCCTAGTCAACCTCCATCTTATAAACACTAATCCCCTGAGGTGAGGTGAGTTTCCACCTTTTATTTATCCTTCCCACCATATTCACACTAATTCCCCTCCAAAATTAAGAGTCATCCACATGCCCTCCAACTGAGCTTGCATGTGCATCAAGGCAACCTTCCTTCTGGTAATTGGCCCAACCCCCACCCTGACTGGAATTGGCTAAGAGAGAGGGGTGTGTGTCCCGAATAATCTTGAGAGCATTTTCGTGGGCTTTTTTAATGATAGATATTGTTAACAATAAGATAGTTTAAATAGTTTTTAAAAATAAAATATGTAATTTAAAAAAATCCATCATCAATATTTTAAAAATATGATATATAAAATATGAAAAATTATCTTCATCAAAATAAATCGTCATCTCATTAAACAATTGTATATAAAATAGTGTGATATAAAAATCCTAATAAAGATGATATCGACACTTGGGAAGGATGGAAACGGCGGCGAATGGTGAAGGGCATGCAGGCCTGCGGCCAAGCCCCAGGCAGGACGCCTCAGCACCTGGAGCGAGTTATTTGAGGCAGGAAGGGCATTTGGCAGGTGAGCGTTTGAAGCTGACTAAGTTTAATAGTTATTTAATAAGAAGGCAGGACCGACCAGTCCTGGTAATTCCACAAGAAATAGTCCAAGAGGATGTCGAATACCTTTCGGCACACACACTGATTTGCAAATTCCTGGGTATACGAATCCCTCAGGCGGCATTGGAGGCCTAGATTCGCCGCTCTTGGGTGGTTGACGGGGATTTTGATATCATGCTGGCAGGGAATAGCTACTTCTTGGTGACCTTCTCCTCAGTAATGGATCGCAATCATATTTTTGAAGGGGGCCCATACTTCTATGAAAGAGTAGGCTTGTTTCTTAAACCCTGGCATGTCGGGTTCATATCAGCTGAGGAGCTTCTAGCCTATGTTTCGGTTTGGGTTCGCCTTCCACGGCTTCTATTGGAATTTTGGAGAGAGGACATCCTCAAACAGATTGCGGCTATGGTGGGAACTCCAACAGCCATTGCACATCAGTCACTGGATAAGGTCATTACTTATGCACGCATTTGTGTAGACATGGACCTTAATAACCCTCTTCCAGATTCAATAGAGATTTGTATGGGGTCCTCGTCTTGGATTCAATAGATAGATTATGAATCCATCCCCTTCAGATGCAAAATCTGTCATGTATACGGACATCTCCATCATCAATTCCCACTAGCTACTAAAGGTAAGGGCCTGGGACCTGATATCTGAGCACCAAATATGGCCTATGATGGTAAGGGAGTGGGTAGCTTGGTTCAGAATGAAAGTGGAAAATCTCAGTCTTTTGGGACGAGTAGAGGAAAAAACTTAAATTTGGGCAGTATGGCGCAAGGGACAGCAACTCAATCTCTCAGTGGCGTGGATGAGTTTACTCCAGTCAGAAAGCGTGCAAGAGGCCGAGGACCAAGGCGAGGAAATGTTGAGAGGCAGTTTGAGCAAGGTTTTAATAGGTTCAAAGTCCTTGACAGCATGGCCATCAAGGATGGCATTCTGATGGAAGACCTGGGTGCCTCTTTGGGGCAAAACAAGCTAAATTCATACTCCAATGATTTTCAAGATTTGATGGATCAAGAGCCTTTAGGCAATCCTTCAGGAGTGGAGGAAGAAGCACCGGAGGCTTTAAAAGAGATAAAAGAGAAAGAAGTTAGGTGGGCAGACTTAGTCAAGGAAGTAGAGGCTGGCAAAAAAGACAAAGGCCCTGCTGGGGTGCTGGGTCTAGCATAGAAATCTTTTAAAAAGGCCACGTCTTCGGCTCCTCCCAAGGCAGGCAGGAAAAAGGATCAAGATAGAATCAAAATTACAGGAGATTTATTAGTTGAATCAGGGGTTGTAAAAACCTTGGATGAGCACTTTCCCCTCTCCAAGCAATGATTGTCCTCTCATGGAATGCAAGGGGTTTAAATAGCTCCCCCAGGAAAAAAGCTATGCATAGATTACTGTGGGATCATTCTCCGGATATTATTTGTATTCAAGAAACTAAGTTATCGGTGGATTCATTATTTGCTTGTATGCCAAATGTATGGTCTATCGGTCAGTGGCAATGTGTAGGTGCTAGGGACAGCTCAGGAGGTCTAGCTATGGGCTGGAACCCGAGTAAGATTACACCAATTCACTGGATTTCCAACTTATCAACTTTGTCAGTAGTTGCTTCTTCTTTGGAAACTGGCGAAATGAGCCTGGTAACCACAGTCTACACCCATGTTGACATTGGAGGACAATTGCAACTCTGGGAGCATATTAGATATATCAAAAAATGTTATCCATTTTTGCCGTGGATTGTGGCTGGTGACTTTAATGCGGTCATGAGCTTAGACGAGAAAAAAGGTGGAATGAGTCATCTTGGCCCTTCTTCAGAATGCCTTCAACATAATGTGGAAGTGCTTCGCCTCTCAGATGTGAAACCTTCGAATGGGTTGTTTACATGGAGCAACAGAAGATCAGGTAACGCTGCCATCTCTGAGCGCTTAGATAGATTTTTAGTTTCCTGTTTTTGGCAATCCAATGCTTTTACTCTTACTTTTGAGATCTTGGATTAGAGGGGTTCCGACCACTGGCCTATCAAGCTTACCATTGGGCAGATCGGTGGTCCCAAAAAAGCTCCTTTTAAGTTTCAATTGATGTGGCTTAGGGACCCATCTCTTTATGACCTCATCAAAGAATGGTGGGGAGAAGGAGGGCCTGCTTATGGAACAGCCATGTACTCTTTCCTTAAAAAGTTGCGGTATGTTAAAAAAAAATTACAGGTTTGGAACAGAACGTGCTTTGGGAATTTACAAAGCATGAAGAGAAAAGCTCAGGACCAGCTTGACGGCATTACAAGGCAAATAAGAGATAGGGGTCTCTCTGAGGACCTAAGCTTAGAGGAAGCTAGAGCTGCAAATACCTTGGCAGAATGGGAGCTTCGAGAAGAGATCTTCTGGAAACAGAAGGCCCAAATCGACTGGCTACAAGAGGGAGACAAGAACACAGCCTTTTTCCATCATTCTGTCCAAGCAAAGCGTAACAAGAATTTTTTCACTACCTTGATAAGTCAGGATGGGACTCGACTTAACTCTTCACAGGCTATCAACAGGGAAGCTGTTCGACACTTTTCTAAGCTTTTTTCCAGCGATTCGATCCTAGATGAAGGCACTAAAAATAGAGTTTTATCTTGCATTCCCTCTCTAGTAGATGAAAGAATGAATGATTGTCTTATACGCCCAATTAGCATGGTTGAAGTTGAGGAGGTAGTTTTCAGCATTAAGAGGGGAAAAGCTCCTGGGCCAGACGGGTTTCCAGCTGAATTCTTCTAGGACTTCTGGGATATCATTAAGAAGGATCTGATAGATGTAATACATGAGTCTCATCACAGTAAAGAAATGGTCAGAGCTTTAAATGCTACGTTTCTTATGCTAATTCCTAAGAAGGAGCAAGCGGATAGATTGGAATTATATAGACCCATTGCACTTTACAATGTTGTCTACAAGATCATTTCAAAGCTTATCGCTACCAGATTGAAAGGGCTGCTCCCTCTCCTTATTTCAGAGGAACAAGGAGGGTATGTGGCTGGCAAGCAAATATTCGACGGAGTGGTGACCGCTTCGGAAGCTATCCATTCCATGAGCACCTCGCAAGAAAGAGCTATGTTTATTAAGCTAGATCTCGCCAAAGCCTATGATAGAGCTAGCTGGAGATTCTTGAGCAAGATTCTTTTAGCATTTGGCTTTAAGCAGGACTGGATTAGATGGGTACTAAGCTGTGTCACCACGCCCTCATATTTAGTTCTTATTAATGGTGCACCCTCTCAGCTTTTTGGTGCCTCTAGAGGACTTCGGCAGGGAGACCCGCTCTCTCCTTATCTGTTCATTCTTATGGTCGAAGGGCTGGGACGGCTCTTTAAATTTAGGGTCTTGTAGGATGCTATACATGGCTAGAGATGGGGGAATGGGATAACTACCCTGACTCATCTCCAATTTGTTGATGACACTATTTTGGTAGGTAAAGCCCAGATTCGAGAAGCAAAAGCCTTTAGGAACACGCTGGACACTTACTTGGAGGCCTCTGGATAGAAGATTAATGACCACAAGTCATCAATCTTCTTTTTCAACACTCCTAGTGCTATTCAGAGAAGGATTTCAGCCATATTGCGGTTCTAGATTCAAGTTCTCCCGGTGGTGTATTTAGGAATTCCCATTGTTGTGGGAAGGCAGCCCCAACTCTTCTGGAAAAATGTGCTAGACAAGCTGAGACAGAAAGTTGGCCATTGGACCCATAGATGGCTTTCCATAGTGGGTAGAGTGATTCTTCTGTAGTTGGTCATTCAGGCTTTACCTATATACTGAAGCATGGTCCAAACCGCCCCTACTTTTTAAAAGAGTATGATGCTCTTTTTAGGAAATTTTTGTGGAGTGGGAATCTGTAGAGCTCTAAATGGAGCCTTATCAGTTGGGCTACAATGTGCAAGCCAAAACAGGAGGGCGGCCTTGGACTGCGTTCGGCCACTTTGGCTAGCCAAGCTCTAGCTGCTAAGCTTTATTGGAGATGGTGCACTAATCAATCGGCCATGTGGGCTCGGATTCTGGCAGCTAAATATCTTCCTGATATTGAGCCCTGCGACATACCCAGGTTCCCCCTGGAGGGAAGGGGATCGATGATATGTGTAGGGAAATCCAAGAACAAACACACCTATTCTGATTCCTCTTGTTAGGATCTTGCTCCTCAGAAAGAGCACAATATGATTACCAAATATAAGCAATTAAATATGCAGAAATAACCAGAAACACAAGTAACTAGAATTCACCAATAACACAGAATATGAGAGACAATACACTATCTTGTATTAACACTTTACAGAAAAGAATACTACAAAGAGCCGCCACACTCTTCCACCTTATAGAGGTTTCCCACACCTCAAGTGTACAGTAATTCTTCTTCACAACACTCTCCTACACAAAAAATGGTCCCAACAACCAACTCACACACAGAATTGGTGTTCACCTCTCCAACCACTCAGTAATAACCCTGCCGGTACACCAAGCACTCTATAGCACTTCAAGTTGATCTCCCATGAACCTGCAACCTGCAATTCAACAGACCAAACTTACATGTAGATCCCCTATGAGCTTGCAATAACCTGCAACTCAATGATCTTACAATGGAAGGAACTTCCTTGCCTTCCTTTTCAACTCATACTTATACAATACATGCAAATGGGTCTATAAATAGATCCCAGACTTAAACAATAACTTAGACTCTTAATTTGGAAAATTATCCTCGTGGCTCAAGACTCTAACTGGTCTTTACATGCAAACACTTCGTTCACTTAACTAACTGTCCGTGCAACGAACAGTTCTGGAACACACAGGCAACCGACGCCGGTCCCTGCTTGCCTGGTTCTGCCGACGTCGGCTGAAATTCTGCCGTCACCGGTGGCCTTCTACACTGGTCATGACAGACGTCGGTCCTGATGCCGATGCTGATACTCCTAGATCTCAGCAACCTTCTATTCTTACTATTTGCAAAGAGTTGAAGCTTTTAGCTCCACAACCTAACAATCTCCCACTTAGAGATAAACAGCTACAACCTATACCTATACCTGTACTCTGTCTAGTTTGTTCCCTTGGCTTTGTATCCCTCCTCAAGATCATTCTTGAAGACTAACCACCACAAATCCTGTAGTGCAAAACCTGTCATCCAAATTACCTGCCACATCCGCATCTACAACCATGTAGATAAGAACTTGACCCTGCATAGCATGTGCACCTACTGTTGGTCCCACTAAACTGCCCTTCAATATTACTTTCTTGGATTGACTCCAAACTTGTGACAACTCCCACTGCTTGGGAAAACTCAGGTTTAGTACATACCATGCACTCAACCTCATTATGTGAATCAAGAACCTGTTCTATGAACTGTCCAACCATCGACGTGCTAACCGGTCTCACACAATCATCCTGAAACGAAGTCAACATGTGACCTCCCATGTCTCTAGAACACACTCATGCCAAAGAATCTTGTTGCTCCCAGATTCTCCATGACACACCCCTGAACTAGCTTTACCTTTAGTTCAGCAATACCTGTATATGTAACCCTGCAACAAGCACATCATACAGTAATAGGATAATGTAGCTAATATTATCCAACCTGGTAAAGAGAAACACAATGATCAAACCTCCATTGTCCTGCAGCTTATACAAGACCATATACCCTGATCTTCCATCTCACGTATCCATTTCCGCTCTTCTTCATCCTGAACATCCATTCGTCTCTCAGTGCTTACTTCCAGCTGGCAACTCTACCCAAAACACCTATTTGGTTCTCCTCCAAGGAATCACATCCTCATCCATGCCAAGCTCCCACTATTTCCTGGATCTACATGTTCTGCTTCTTTAACAACTTCCTGGTTCTATACCATAAGTGAGCAACAAGTAGTGTAAAGAAGGGAAATGACGAATTTAAGAACTTACGCCTTCAATCCTCCATATGGGTGCTTGAGACTCCATGACAGCTAGCCATCCACCCAAAATTCATCTCAGTGACCGATGCCAGTCACATCTCAGTCTGCAGCTGACCGATGTCAGTTCCCTGTGACTGCCACCTTGCCGACGTTGATTTCCCCTGGCTGACGTCGGTCGTTATCTGCCCTGAGTCACCGACATTGGGCTGCACATAGCCAACATCGGTCCCTGTCTGGACACCGACGTCGATTTTCCTGTCGACGTCGGTCTCTATGTTTTTCTAGTGAGACTTGACTTTTTCCTACGAGCTCCTTTTGGATCAAACCCTTGTCCAAATCACCCTTGCTCTGCTCAAAATTTCTCTGCACCTTGTGCTGAACTCTGTCTGTCACCTTCTCCTTGAAAACCAAGGCTTTCCTATTCTTGTCACTAACATTGAATTCCTCAAGAAACTTCACCTTCTTCTTCTGCATACAGAAACCACGATCCATGCCTTCCAAATCCGAAAGCATACTCTTTGACTCAAGAACAAGCATCTCCTTCTTATCTATGTGACCAAGCCTATTAAGCCACATCTCTGAATCTACAGCTGAAGTAGATAACCCAGAAAGAGAATCAGTAATACAAGTAGATAGATAAAGTGTACCTACTTTCTTACCTCTAGCTACAACAAGTGTACCCTTGGTAACCTTCCAAGAGTCTATTTTGAGAGTTACTGTGCAACCCTCATCACCCAAACTTCTAACAGAAATCAAATTCTGCTCCAGAACTGGGACATGCATGACCTCCTTTAACACCCATGTGTCACCTGTCTGCAATTTCAGCTTCACTTTTCCTTTGCCAACAATCTAACAAGGCTTACCATCCCCTACACAAATTTCTCCAAAGTCTCCCTGGACATACTCATGAAAAAATTCCCTATGTGGGGATGCATGAAAAGAGGCACCAAAATCTAAAACCCAAGATTCTACTTTATCCAAAGAACATACCAGAGCATCTTGTGCAAGGTAATCCATAACATCTACTTCTTCTCCATGTCCTTCATGCTGATCTTCACCCGATCTGCAATCTCTCTTTAAGTGCCCTTGCTTTCCACATTTCCAGCAGGTTATTCTGCCATACCTAGACTTGGATCTACTGCCTATCTTCGACCTTGATCTCCCACGCTCTATCTTCTCTCTTTGCCTTCCTCTACCTACAACACTCAAAGCATCTCCTGATGATTCACCTGTGCTTTTCCTGCGTATCTCTTCATTCAAGATCACACTCACAACATCATCCACTTTTAAATACTTTTGAAGCAGACACTGTGTTAGAAACTGCCATTACCAAACCTTCCCAACTTTCAGGGAATGAACACAAGATTAAGAGAGCTCTAATTTCATCATCAAATACAATATTGACTAAACTTAACTGGTTTACCAAACCATGGAAATCACTAAGATGGCTATGAACAGATCCACCTTCCAACATTTGCAAATTAAATAAACGCTTCATAAGAAATACCTTATTAGAAGCCGAGGGTTTTTCATATAAATTTGTCAAAGATTCCATCAACTCCACCGTTGTCTTACACTGTGATAAGCTGGAAATCACAGATGATGCAAGACTCAATCTAATAGATCCCAGAGCCTTCCGATCAAGAACCTCCCATTCTTCATCCTTCATATCCGAGGGTTTGCAACTAACCCCACCCAACGGTAAGTACAAATCTTTCTGATACAGATAGTCCTCAATTTGCATCCTCCATAATTGGTAGTTCTTGCCATTAAACTTTTCCATTCATAGCTTACTATCTTCTGCCATTTCTCAACACCCACTCAAACAGAAACCCTATGAGTAACCTGTAATCAAAACACACTACCCAGATCTAAACCAATCTGTTAGTATCCCAACCTGGCTCTGATACCAATTGTAGGGAAATCCAAGAACAAACACACCTGTTCTGATTCCTCTTGTTAGGATCTTGCTCCTCAGAAAGAGCACAATATGATTACCAAATATAAGCAATTAAATATGCAGAAATAACCAGAAACACAAGTAACTAGAATTCACCAATAGCATAGAATATGAGAGACAATACACTATCTTGTATTAACACTTTACAGAAAAGAATACTACAAAAATCTACCACACTCTTCCACCTTACAGAGGTTTCCCACACCTCAAGTGTATATTAATTCTTCTTCACAACACTCTCCTACACAAAAAATGGTCCCAACAACCAACTCACACACAGAATTGGTGTTCACCTCTCCAACCAGTCAGTAATAACCCTACCGGTACACCAAGCACTCTATAGCACTTCAAGTTGATCTCTCATGAACCTGCAACCTACAATTCAATAGACCAAACTTACATGTAGATCCCCTATGAGCTTGCAACAACCTGCAACTCAATGATCTTACAATGGAAGGAACTTCCTTGCCTTCCTTTTCAACTCATACTTATACAATACATGCCAATGGGTCTATAAATAGATCCCAGACTTAAACAATAACTTAGACTCTTAATTTAGACAATTATCCTCGCGGCTCAAGACTCTAACTGGTCTTTACATGCAAACACTTCGTTCACTTAACTAACTGTCCATGCAACAAATAGTTCTGAAACACACAGGCGATCGACGCCGGTCCCTACTTGCCTGGTTCTGCCGATGTCGACCGACATTCTGCCATCACCGATGGCCTTCTGCACTGGTCACGATCGACGTCGGTCCTGATGTCGACGCCGGTGCTCCTGGATCTCAGCAACCTTTTGTTCCTACTATTTTCAAAGAGTTGAATCTTTTAGCTCCACAACCTAACAATATGGAGTACTCTCAAGCTTGGAGCTCAGCTTGTTAAACACGAGCTTTTCTGGATATGCAGCAATGGGACAAAAGCACTTTTCTGGGAAGATGCTTGGGATGGGGCGCCTCCCATCCTTCATTCGCATATGCACTTGCAGTCTCTTGCTAATGTATTCCATTCTGCCAGTTGGGACAGGGTGATGCATTACAAAGAAAGCTTCAGCTTGGGTAGAACCAATGCTTTCAGATAGAAAAATCCCTCCGAATGGCCGCCAAGAGGTACGGAGGAGGAAAGGCATGAATTATCCCATATCCTGAATGCCATAGGTTGTAGCGCTTTGCAAGGACAGGACGTTCTTGCCTAGGGGGTGATGCCTCTGGTCAGTATTTAGTGGCTTCAGGTTATATGACTCTGTCTAAGCAACTCACTAATGGCAGGCAGTTCCAGTGGGGCAAGAAAATTTGGAACCAGGTATCCTGGCCCAAATGTAATTTTTTTCTTTGGGTCCTCACATACAATAGGTGTCTCACCTGGGACAATCTTTGCAGATGAGGTTTCCAGGGACCTTCTATTTATGTCTTATGTCATAAAGAGGAGGAAACAGGGGCTCACCTTTTCTTTCAGTGCTCATTTGATAAACAGGTTTGGCATATGTGGTGGAATGCTTGGCAATCCCCTTACTGGCATGTTTCATCTTTGACTAAGTTTTGGAACAAATTGGGAGTCGCCCCTGCTAAAATTTCTTTGTTGCAAACTACTTGGGTGGTCGGTCCAGCTTTCATTCTATGGAACTTGTGGCTGGAGAGAAACAGACGAGTTTTTAGAGGAGCGCAGCTTGAGTCCAGAAGTCTGTGGATAAACATCAGCAATGCTCTTCAGGAAATGATTCTCTTCAGGGGTGCGAACAAGAGCGAAGTGGACTCTGAAACTGTCAGAATTGGTCGGCGCCTGGGAATGGATTTAACCATAGACTGTGCGCTTTTGACCAACAGCTGTGCGTGGAAGGGTAGATCGATAGTGGCGCAGCCTGTTGATAGGAAGGGGTGTTGGACTCTTCCGGCAGCAAGACTTTTAAAAGTGAACATGGATGGCTCCTCAAGGGGGAACCCAGGAGAGGCAGGGATAGGAGGAGTTGGGCGAGACAACATTGGAAACATTCATTTTCTTTTCTCAAGATACAAAGGCTGATACACGAACAATTTAATGGAAGCTATGGTGATCCTGGAGGCAATGAAACTCTGCTATCAATGGGAATTCTTCAATTTTATTTACGAATCGGATTTGCAAGTGGTGATCAATTTACTCAACAATCGTAACACTGGTAAGAGTGACTAGCATTTAAATTCTATTGCTCAACAAATTAAACATCACAGTACCTTTTTTAATTCTATTTCTTTCCAACACATTCCCCGAGAATGGAATGAGGTTGTGGACTCCCTTGCCAAGTGGGCCTCTGAGTATGGCTCCAACTGGAACATTTCCAAACCTGGAATGCTCCCGTTGGATTTACATCAAAAACTGGTTCATCTGGTGGACCAGGAGAAAGTCTTGTAATTGGCTCTTTCGCTTCATGATTAATAAATTTTTACCCCCTTTTTTAGTTAAAAATCCTAATAAAGAAATTAATATGTTTATCTAATCCTCATCATCATCATCATCATAATCATCACTAATAGCAACAACATGTCCACAACTAATACCACCATTATAACCATCATCATCATCATTTTAGTCATCATCTTCATTACAAATTTTCATTGTAAATAAAACATATGTAATATTAAAACTCAAGTTTTAAATAAAAATAATTATAATTGAAATACAATAATATGTACAAATAACAAGGTCATAATAGGTAAAAAAATATTTAGGTGGTGCTTTAAATTGCTTCTTGAATCTTCTAGGGTTAAGGTTGGCAATGGATCAGACACATGATCGATAAGATAGATGGGAGCTAGGGTGAAGATAGTGACTAATGTAATGGTAGATATCAAGGTGTGCTCAAGAGAAGTAGCTAAAGGTGGTTTCAGGATAGAGTTAAATCCTAAAATATCAATGGTGAAGGCAGTTACATACAATTGAGTTTATCAAGCAATAGAGGGGAGAAATAGAGGCATCGAGGCTGATAGAGGAGTGGGTAGGCAGATGAATTGTTCTTAAGTAGGTAGGGAAGGTAGTAGGGTTTTCTTTGATTGCCATTGGTGGCTAAGATCTGCATCTTCCTATGGATTCCTCTAGTTTGGTTGGGCAGGGGAAGGTCATTAAAGGTGTTGGTAAATTATTTACTAAAGTGGTCTTTTAGGCAGGGGTAGAGGGGAAATGAAGAAGTAAAACCTTTAAGAGTGGAAAAAAATAGTCCTTCTATATCCTTTAGGGATGAGGTGCTTAAGAATGAGGATTTGACCAATTTAGGCCAAGTGTACCTACATTGCACACCTAGGTTTGAATTTCATGGAGGCCATTTTTGGTAGACAGCCTAGAGATCTACCCATATGCTAGGGGCTTATTTATTATGGTTTTTGATTGCATGGAGGATTGAAATAAGGCATTTTAAGACAAAACTTGGAGTTGAGACTAGCATCTTCTTTTCATGAAGCCCTGGTTTCTAGATTTCAATCCCCTTTTGGAAACCCTCTCTACCAAGCCTATTTGGGTTCAATTATCAAACCTTCAACTACAATTCTAAGATACTTCTTGCCTTTTAACCATTGGAAATGCTTTAGGCAAGTTGATGGTGGTAGATGCCTCTAATTCAAACTTCCATCATACTACATTTACATGTATTCTAGTTTGTATTGATGTTTCCTAGGATCTTCTAACCATGATTAAGTTAAAATTAAAAGATCGGTGTTGGATTCAAACCCTTAATTATAAAGGGATACCTTTCAGATGTTGAAAGTGGTTTGAGAGTGGGCATTTTCCTATGGACTATTGTAGCTCCAAACTCACTTGTGAGAAGCTTGATAGAATCTACTAAAAATGAGCACAAAGTTGTGACCCAAGATATGACTTTGGTACCTTCATGGACTGAGGAGAGGGTAATAAACAAGACTAGAGTGGTTTTTTCAATAGTGGTAGTAGACAATGACAAAAAAAAAATTGGTGGCCCCACTTTTTATGGGGATGGGTTTGGGAATACATAGGCAAAAAAATATTGGATAGTGGTAAGGAAGAAGAAAAAGGGGCAAGTATCCCCAAAACCATCCTCCAAATCTCTCAGCTCCCATTATGAGAATGGTGAGGGAGGGACATAATGTCTTTCTGAGGCTTTGTGGCACTTGGAGGGTGTGCACCTTATGGGCCCTGTTTAGGTTGGATCCTATGTGGGTTGTGGGTCTATGTTGGTCTTTCTTGGTATGTTGGGTTGGGGTGGATTTGGTCTACATTTTGGTCTTGTTGGGTGTTCTCTATGGAGATTTTGTTATTGTATTGGGTCTATGTGAGCAAAATTTCTATTTCTACCTTTTCAAATTAATAAAATGGGTGAGAGACCCTCTAACCCTCTTTACCTATCAAAATATATGTATGTACAAATAATATATGCACAATTTACTACACCCAATGTGCCATACATGACAAACATAAATATTAAGTAATAGTTAAATATAAATAACTTAAAGCAAAAATTGTAAACCCTTATCCCTAAAACCTAATCTTAGAATTTAATTATTTGTTGAAATAATACTTACTTGGATGCCTTCCACAACCTTGATGTTTTGCATGAGTGATGCCCAACCTTCATCAATTACCCCTGGATGTGATCATTAGGTGGTGGGATTTGAAAGTTGGCTTTGTGAAAAAAGAAAAATAGTATACTTAGAACTAGATAAGAATAAATAAAAAACAAGTAACTCCAAATAAGTTATATGATAATAATCGACTTACATATGTCATGGCAGCATATTTTTAGAGGTTATTCTTTTTCAAATATTGAATGTCTTATTCAATGGGCCTATAAAGGTCAATTTATAAGTTTAATAAATAATACTAACAATATAAATAATAAACATTAAAATTTTCAAATTAAGTTATTTAAAAGAGAGAGAAATGATTATTAAACATGTAAAATCAACCAACACTCCTTTACAGGGTTTTTGGCCCATGCAATAAATAGTAGGTTTTGTTTGAACCCTCTTTTTAGTGCCTTCAAATACCTACATTTTATTTTTATGAATGTGGCCCTCTTTTCATTGTCCTCATATTTTTCACTCATATATTTTTAGCACTTTTGTGTAACAAGCAATGTGTGTCTTTTTGTTTTATTAGGTCACATCCTTAAATTTTATTAGAGCATCCCCCATTATATTGACATGTACTCTTCTCAATAATATCCTTCTCAATTTCCATTACCAAAAATTTAAAAATGTGTACTTTTTCCTTTGAAATTTTGAGCCATTCAATATGGTTTAAGGCTTTTCTATTAGCAATATGCCTCATCACCTATCGAAGAGAGCCAAAAATAGTTCACCAGTTATATCCTACCAAACCTCCTCTTTTTTGGTGAGCCAAATTAGCATGCCAATCATACCATATGAAAATGAGTGGTACTAAGGGAGCATGCCTATGGATCATTCATATATGGTTATAGGAGTATCAAAGGTTGGAAAATGTATGTCATAATAACTGTGAACAGCCTTTCATGCTTACAAGACTACACAGTCTAAAAAACTTTCCCATATTTTTTGCATTCACTAAGGGACATAGGTGTGTCATAATCAAGTGAACATCCTTTATTTCCATCTCCTTCATGCTTTTGAGATTATACAGTCTAAAAAATTTGCCCACTTTTTTCAATCTCTTATTCACTAAAAGACTTCACTTTAGTTTAAAAAAAATTGTGGGTATCACACAAATACTATTTTACTACATCCTCTATATAGAGGATGGTATATATTTATACAATCTAGAAAAACAATCTAACACGTGAAAAATAAAATATGGGATGCAACTATGTCTTTGGATTTGTAACCTAGAATGTGCCTATCTTAACTAGAGTCATGTAATTTGTATCCAAGCATTAGTCTAAGCCCATTTTCTAAGGAAATTCATTTTTTTATTTAAAGAGGAAACACCCAGATCCTTTGGAGTATTTATAGCATTTATTGGTATAAATGGATAAATGAATTGACCTTCTATGACAATGTCAACCATTGTCCACTAGATTCGGCTTGGTGGCAAGTGAATCCAATTTCTTAATGTAAAAAATTATGGTTTGACTAACTCACACAAGGGAATATTTTTAAGATGGGTCACCCTCAATAGTTACATGATAACAATAAAGCTTTGATAACCATATGTAAAATATCCAGAGTGACAAAGTAGATAAAAAAAAATTATTTGGGTTTGAAGTGTTCTCTACTAGACTAAGGCTAAACATATGCAATTCCATAATCAACACAATTAGAAAACATTGAGCCTATGGTGCTAAATGTTACAAATGCAATGTGATTAAATTTATAAGGTCCCAAATGTATGATAGTGCAAAACCATGTTTTGATTTTTTTATATTATTTGTTTTTATAATAGTAAAAATAAAATTATTACAAGATATTTTATGTCTTAATTGTTAGGTTGTGGAGCTAAAAGCTTCACTGATGCAGACATGGAGGAGGTTGTTGAGAGGTTGTTGAGTTGCAGGGCAATTGACGTCAGTCTGATCAATCGACCTCGGTCATATACAGTGAAGATAGCAACTGACATCGGTCAGGTATCGGCTGGCATCGGTCATCTCCAGCCACACAGGGACCGACATCGGTTGCCTGTGCAGTTTTAGAACTGCCAATTCATGGACAGTTAGTTAACGAATCAGGTGTTTGCATGTTAAGAGGCTAATTTTAGTCTTGAGATGCAGATCTAATTATTGTAATTAGATGTCTAATTATTGTTTGCATGAGATCTATTTAAAAGACTCATGGGTTGTATTGTAATTTGTGCTAGTTGAGTGAGAGCAAGGTTAGCTCCTTCAGAGGGAAGAGAGAAAGGTGTGTTCCTCTTAGTTCCACAACAGTGCCAAGTGTGGGTGTTAGTTTGGAGAATCAGAAGGGTTCTTCATGTGTGTAGGATCTTGGTCGGTAGGTGTGCAAGGCCACATTTGGAGATCTACATGGTGTGTGTGTGTATGAGGTCAAAGGAGATCTACAGGTGGTAGCAAGATCAAAGGTGACAGCAACACATCAAAGAGCAATAGAGGAAGGCAAGGTAGATCCTTCCAATTGTAAGAACCGATTGCTCTGCAGGTGTATGTGGGTGCGAGATCCAGGTTTGCAGGAGTGCAGAACTAAGTTGATTTACAGGTGTGCAAGATCAGAGAGGTCAGCAACACAATAGGGAGCAAGATCAGGGAGAAGTTATACATGGTAAGTAAGATCATTTAAGTTACAGGTTATTGCAAGTTCATATGAGATCTACTTGAAGTACTTTGAGTACTTGTGTACTGGCAGTGTTATTACTGACTGGTTGAAGGTGAACACCAACTCTGTGTTTGAGTTGTGTGTTGGGACCGTAAGAGAGAGAGTGAGTTCTTGAAGAGATTTACTATTTATGCCCTAGAGGTGTGTGAGCCCTAGAGGTGTGTAAGGAAGAAGACTGTGGCATCTTCTTTGTTGTATTTCCTTCTCGAAGAGTATTAATACAATTGGGTATTGTCTCTCATATTTTGCATTGTTTCTGATTCTAGTTACTTGTTACTTCTAGTTAATTCTGCATGTTTAGTTGCTTGGTAATCAATTGTGCTTTCGAATTCCCAACAAGTGGTATCAGAGCCAGGTTGTAGGGAGTAGGTTTATTATTTTGATTACAGATCACTCTCAGGGGTTTCTAATTGAGTGGAAGTATAGCAATGGTAGAAGAAAGTACACTAAGAATGGAGGAATTCAAAGGCACGAATGGTCAATTACGGTGTTATGGAAAGAAAGAGTAGGAAAAGAAAGAATGTTGGTTGGTAGCAGATCAGCATGAAGGAAATAAAGTGGCAGGTACTGTTGCATGGATTGTTGCACTAGTTGCTCTTCTATGTTCCTTGGATAAAGTAGAATCTTGGTTTATAGATTTTGTTGCCTCTTTCCATGCAACCCGAAATAAAGGGGTTGGTGAGCCTTGTCAAAGTTTTGGCAAAGGAGAAGTGTGGCTGAAAGTGCAAACGACCAACACACGAGTGTTGAAGGAGGTCATTCAGGTCCCAGTCTTGAAGATGTAGCTAATTTCTTTAGAAAAGTTGGGTGATGAGAGATGCACAGTAAAACTCTTAGCAAATTCTTGGAATGTTACCAAGGATGCATTTGAATTAGCATGTGGTAAGAAAGCAGGTACTCTTTATCTACCTGCTTGTATTACTGATTCCACTTCTATTGCACAGGTGTGGCTTTGTAAGCTTGGTCACATAAGTGAGAAGGTAATGGTTGTTCTTAAGTCAAATGGTAAGAGTTCAGCTTCAGAGAGCATAGATCGAGATTTTTGTGAGCAGTGGGATGCTACAAGAAAGGATTGGATATATTGCAGGAAAAGGAAGTCTGATGTATTTGACAAACTTAAGAACTGGAAAGCCTTGGTGTTTTTGGAGGAGATGATGGACAGAGATCAGTGGATGGGACTAGATATCTCTAAGCAAGGTAGTTTGGACAGGGTTTTGATCTAAAGAGAGCTCGTGGGTAAAAAGTCATCACTCACAGGCAAACACAGGTACCGACATTAGTTATGGGAAACTGACATCGAACAGATAGGTACCGACATCGGTCATGTGTAGACCAGAGTAGTCGATGGTGTCAGGCAGGTGGAGACTGATGTCGGTAGTATAACCAGCGTCAGTGAATTGGAAAGTCTCATGGAACTGACGTCGGTCGGATGCAGATTGTGTGGTGATCGAGGTGGGTCACTGAGATAGATTTTGGGCAGACAGCAAGCTATTAAGGAGTCTCAAACGCCCATGTGGAGGACTGAAAGTGTAAGTAAGCCTCAAATTTGTTAGTCCTCTTCTTTATACTCGTTGCTCACTGCAGAGCAATAAGGATCTAGGAAACAGTGGGAGCATGGCATGAATGAGGATGTAGAATCAAATGGGAGATTTGGTAGGGTTGCCAGCCAGTATGAAAGCACTGAAAGATGAATGGATACCTTAGTTAAAGAATAGAGAGAATGGATACGTGAGACGAAAGGCCAGGTCATATGGTTTTGAGGAAGCTGCAGGATAGTGGTACATGTTTTGACAGGTGGATGAAAAAGAAGGGCTTTAGTCAATGTCAGTGTAACCATTGTGTTTGTCTTACCAGGTTGGATGATGGTCGCAACATTATCATGTTACTTTATGTGGATGGTATGCTAGCTGAAGGTTTAGACATACAGGGTTTTGTTGAGCTAAAGGTAAGGTTAGTTCAGTGGTTTGCCATGAAGGATTTGAGAGCAGCGAAATTCTTTGGCATGAGTAATCCTAGAGACAGGGAAGATCACATGTTGATGTTGTCACAGGATGATTATGTGAAGGTAGTGAAAGATGCAGAACAGGGTAGCACACCTATGGATGGACAGTTCACATAACAAGGTCCCCAATCACATGATGAGGTTGAGTACATGTGTACTCCCTGATTTTGCCCAAGCAGTGGGTGTTGTCAGAAAGTTTGTAGCCAATCTAGGGAAGAAGCAATGGAGGGCAGTTCAATGGATTCTCAGGTATTTTGAGAGGGACCAACAGCAGGTCGACATGCTATGTAGGGTCAAGTTCATTTTCTACATGGGTTTGTAGATGTGGATGTGGCAGGTTACTTGGATGACAGGTGTTGCACCATAAGATGTGTGGTGGTTGGTCTTCAGGATTGATCTTGAAGAGGGATACAAGCCAAGAAACAAATTAGACAGTGTACAGGTACAGGTACATTGCAGTTTTTTATCTCTAAGTGGGAGATTGTTAGGTTGTGGATGTAAAAGCTTCACTAATGCAGACATGGAGGAGGTTGTTGAGAGGTTGCTGAGTTACAGGGCAACTGATGTCAGTCTGATCAATTGACGTCGGTCATATACAGTGAAGACAGCAACTGACATTAGTCAGGTATCGGCTCACATTGGTCATCTCTAGCCAGACAGGGACTGACATCGGTCGCCTGTGTAGTTTTAGAACTGCCAGTTCACGAACAGTTAGTTAACGAACTGGGTGTTTGCATGTTAAGAGGCTAATTATAGTCTCGAGATGCAGATCTAATTATTATAATTAGATGTCTAATTATTTTTTGCATGAGATCTATTTAAAAGACTCATGGGCTGCATTGTAATTTGTGTTACTTGAGTGAGAGCAAGGTTAGCTCCTTCAGAGGGAAGAGAGCAAGGTGTGTTCCTCCTAGTTCCAAAGCAATGCCAAGTGTGGGTGCTAGTTTGGAGAATTAAAAGGGTTCTTCATGTGTGTAGGATCTTGGTCGACAGGTGTGCAAGGCCACGTTTGGAGATCTACATGGTGTGTGTGTGTGTGTGAGATCAAAGGAGATCTGCAGGTGGCAACAGGATCAAAGGTGACAGCACACATCAAAGAGCAATAGAGGAAGGCAAGGTAGATCCTTCCAATTATAAGAATTGGTTGATCTGCAGGTGTATGTGGGTGCAGGATCCAAGTTTGTAGGTGTGCAGAACCAGGTTGATTTACAGGTGTGCAAGATCAGAGAGGTCAGCTACACAACAGGGAGCAAGATCAGGGAGAAGTTCTACATGGTAAGTAAGATCATTTGAGTTGCAGGTTGTTGCAAGTTCATGGGAGATCTACTTGAAGTACTTTTAGTACTTGTGTATTGGCAGTGTTATTACTGACTGGTTGGAGGTGAACACCAACACTGTGTTTGAGTTGTGTGTTGGGACCGTAAGAGAGAGAGTGAGCTCTTGAAGAGATTTATTGTTTATGCCCTAGAGGTGTGTGAGCCCTAGAGGTATGTAAGGAAGAATACTGTGGCATCTTCTTTGTTGTATTTCCTTCTGGAAGAGTATTAATACAATTGGGTATTGTCTCTCATATTCTGTGTTGTTTCTGATTCTAGTTACTTGTTACTTCTGGTTAATTCCGCATGTTTAGTTGCTTGGTAATCAATTGTGCTTTTGGATTCCCAACAAGTGGTATCAGAGCCAGGTTACAGGGAGCAGGTTTTTTGTTTTGATTACAGATCACTATCAGGGGTTTTTGATTGAGTGGGAGTATAGCAATGGCAGAAGAAAGTACACTAAGAATGAAGGAATTCAAAGGCACGAATGGTCAATTATGGTGTTATGGAAAGAAAGAGCAGAAAAAAAAAGATTGTTGGTTGGTAGCAGATCAGCATGAAGGAAATAAAGTGGCAGGTATTATTGCATGGATTGTTGCACTGGTTGCTCTTCTATGTTCCTTGGATAAAGTAGAATCTTGGTTTATAGATTTTGTTGCCTCTTTCCATGCAACCCGAAATAGAGGGGTTGGTGAGCCTTGTCAAAGTTTTGGCAAAGGGGAAGTGCGGCTGAAAGTGCAAACGGTCAACACACGGGTGTTGAAGGAGGTCATGCAGGTCCCATTCTTGAAGATACAGCTAATTTCTTGAGGAAAGTTGAGTGATGAGAGATGCACAGTAACTCTCACAGTGAATTCTTGGAATGTTACCAAGGATGCACTTGAATTAGCATGTGGTAAGAAAGTAGGTACTCTTTATGTACCTGCTTGTATTACTGATTCCACTTCTGTTGCACAGGTGTGGCTTTGTAGGCTTGGTCACATAAGTGAGAAGGTAATGGTTGTTCTGAAGTCAAATGGTAAGAGTTCAGCTTCGGAGAGCATAGATCGAGATTTCTGTGAGCAGTGGGATGCTACAAGAAAGGATTGGATTTATTGCAGGAAAAGGAAGTCTGATGTATTTGACAAACTTAAGAACTGGAAAGCCTTGGTGTTCTTGGAGGAGATGATGGATAGATATCAGTGGATGGGACTGGATATCTCTGAGCAGGGTAGTTTGGACAGGGTTTTGATTCAAAGAGAGCTCACGGGTAAAAAGTCATCACTCACAGGCAAACACATGTACCGATGTCGATTATGGGAAACTGACATCGAATAGATAGGTACCGATGTCAGTCATGTGTAGACCAGAGTAGTCAGTGGTGTCAGGCAGGTGGATACTGATGTCGGTAGTATAACCAGTGTCATCGACCTAGACAGTCTCATGGAACTAACGTCGGTCGGATGCAGATTGTGTGGTGACCGAGGTCGGTCACTGAGACAGATTTTGGGCAAACAGCAAGCTGTCAAGGAGTCTCAAACACCCATGTGGAGGACTAAAAGTGTAAGTAAGCCTCAAATTCATTATTCCTCTTCTTTATACTTGTTGCTCACTGTAGAGCATTAATGATCCAGGAAACAGTGGGAGCATGGCATGAATGAGGATGCAGAACTAAACAAGAGATTTGGTAGGGTTGCCAACCGATATGAAAGCACTAAAAAATGAATGGATACCTTAGTTAAAGAATAGAGAGAATGGATATGTGAGATAGAAGGCCAGTTTATATGGTCTTGAGGAAGCTGCAGGACAGTGGTACAGGTTTTGACAGGTGGATGACAAAGCAGGGCTTTAGTCAATGTCAGTGTAACCATTGTGTTTGTCTTACCAGGTTGGATGATGGTCGCAACATTATATTTTTACTATATGTGGATGGTATGCTAGCTGAAGGTTCAGACATACAGGGTTTTACTGAGCTAAAGGTAAGGTTAGTTTAGTGGTTTGCCATGAAGGATTTGGGAGCAGCAAAATTCTTTGGCATGAGTAATTCTAGAGACAGGGAAGATCACATGTTGATGTTGTCACAAGATGATTGTGTGAAGGTAGTGCAGGATGCAGAACAGGGCAGCACACCTATGGATGGACAGTTCACAGTAGGGTCCCCAATCACATGATGAGGTTGAGTACATGTGTAATCCCTGATTTTGCCCAAGCAGTGAGTGCTGTCAGAAAGTTTGTAGCCAATCCAAGAAAGAAGCACTAAAGGGCAATTCAGTGGATTCTTAGGTATTTTGAGAGGGACCAACAGTAGGTCGACATGATATATAGGGTCAAGTTATTTTTCTACATGGGTTTGTAGATGCGGATGTGTCAAGTTACTTGGATGACAGGTGTTGCACCACAGGATGTGTGGTGGTTGGTCTTCAAGATTAAGCTTGAAGAGGGATACAAGTTAGGAAACAAATTAGACAGTGTACAGGTACAGATACATTGCAGTTGTTTATCTTCAAGTGGGAGATTGTTAGGTTGTGGAGCTAAAAGCTTCACTGATGCAGACATGGAGGAGGTTGTTGAGAGGTTGTTGAGTTGTAGGGCAATTGACGTCAGTCTGATCAATCGACCTCGGTCATATACAGTGAAGATAGAAACTGACATCGGTCAGGTATCGGCTGACATCGGTCATCTCCAGCCACACAGGGACCGACATCGGTTGCCTGTGCAGTTTTAGAACTGCCAATTCATGGACAGTTAGTTAACGAATCAGGTGTTTGCATGTTAAGAGGCTAATTTTAGTCTTGAGATGCAGATCTAATTATTGTAATTAGATGTCTAATTATTGTTTGCATGAGATCTATTTAAAAGACTCATGGGCTGTATTGTAATTTGTGCTAGTTGAGTGAGAGCAAGGTTAGCTCCTTCAGAGGGAAGAGAGAAAGGTGTGTTCCTCTTAGTTCCACAACAGTGCCAAGTGTGGGTGTTAGTTTGGAGAATCAGAAGGGTTCTTCATGTGTGTAGGATCTTGGTCGGTAGGTGTGCAAGGCCACGTTTGGAGATCTACATGGTGTGTGTGTGTATGAGGTCAAAGGAGATCTACAGGTGGTAGCAAGATCAAAGGTGACAGCAACACATCAAAGAGCAATAGAGGAAGGCAAGGTAGATCCTTCCAATTGT
Source organism: Torreya grandis (assembly GCA_037957365.1). Taxonomy (NCBI): domain Eukaryota; kingdom Viridiplantae; phylum Streptophyta; class Pinopsida; order Cupressales; family Taxaceae; genus Torreya; species Torreya grandis. The sequence continues at coordinate 739,892 of JARHVA010003592.1, read as the reverse complement.
AAGAACCGATTGATCTGCAGGTGTATGTGGGTGCGAGATCCAGGTTTGCAGGAGTGCAGAACCAAGTTGATTTACAGGTGTGCAAGATTAGAGAGGTCAGCAACACAATAGGGAGCAAGATCAGGGAGAAGTTATACATGGTAAGTAAGATCATTTAAGTTACAGGTTATTGCAAGTTCATATGAGATCTACTTGAAGTACTTTGAGTACTTGTGTACTGGCAGTGTTATTACTGACTGGTTGAAGGTGAACACCAACTCTGTGTTTGAGTTGTGTGTTGGGACCGTAAGAGAGAGAGTGAGCTCTTGAAGAGATTTACTATTTATGCCCTAGAGGTGTGTGAGCCCTAGAGGTGTGTAAGGAAGAAGACTGTGGCATCTTCTTTGTTGTATTTCCTTCTCGAAGAGTATTAATACAATTGGGTATTGTCTCTCATATTTTGTATTGTTTCTGATTCTAGTTACTTGTTACTTTTGGTTAATTTTGCATGTTTAGTTGCTTGGTAATCAATTGTGCTTTCGGATTCCCAACAAGTGGTATCAAAGCCAATTTGCAGGGAGCAGGTTTTTGTTTTGATTACAGATCACTCTCAGGGGTTTCTGATTGAGTGGGAGTATAGCAATGGCAGAAGAAAGTACACTAAGAATGGAGGAATTCAAAGGCACGAATGGTCAATTATGGTGTTATGGAAAGAAAGAACAGGAAAAGAAAGATTGTTGGTTGGTAGCAGATCAGCATGAAGGAAATAAAGTGGCAGGTATTGTTGCACTAGTTGCTCTTCTATGTTCCTTGGATAAAGTAGAATCTTGGTTTATAGATTTTGTTGCCTCTTTCCATGCAACCCGAAATAGAGGGGTTGGTGAGCCTTGTCAAAGTTTTGGCAAAGGGGAAGTGTGGTTGAAAGTGCAGACGGCCAACACACGGGTGTTTAAGGAGGTCATGCAGGTCCCAGTCTTGAAGATGCAGCTAATTTTTTCAAAAAATTTGGGTGATGAGAGATGCACAGTAACTCTCACAACGGATTTTTGAAATGTTACCAAGGATGCCCTTGAATTAGCATGTGGTAAGAAAGCAGGTACTCTTTATCTACTTGCTTGGATTACTAATTCCACTTCTGTTGCACAAGTGTGGCTTTGTAGGCTTGGTCACATAAGTGAGAAGGGAATGGTTGTTCTTAAGTCAAATGGTAAGAGTTCAGCTTCGGAGAGCATAGATCAAGATTTTTGTGAGCAGTGGGATGCTACAAGAAAGGATTGGATTTATTACAGGAAAAGGAAGTCTGATGTATTTGACAACTTAAGAACTGGAAAGCCTTGGTGTTCTTGGAGGAGATGATGGACAGAGATTAGTGTATGGGACTGGATATCTCTAAGCAGGGTAGTTTGGACAGGGTTTTGATCCAAAGAGAGTTCGCGGGTAAAAATTCATCACTCACAGGCAAACACAGGTACCAACGTCAGTTATGGAAAATCGACATCGAACAGATAGGTACCAACGTCAGTCATGTGTAGACTAGAGTAGTCGATGGTGTCAGGCAGGTGGAGACCAATGTCGGTAGTATAACTGACGTTAGTGACCTGGACAGTCTCATGGAATCGACATCGGTCGGATGCAGATTGTGTGGTGATCGAGGTCGATCACTGAGACAAATTTTGGGCAGACAGCAAGCTGTCAAGGAGTCTCAAATGCCCATGTAGAGGACTAAAAGTGTAATTAAGCCTCAAATTTGTTATTCCTCTTCTTTATACTCATTGCTCACTGTAGAGCAGTAAGGATCCAGGAAACAGTGGGAGCATGGCATGAATGAGGATGCAGAACCAAACGAGAGATTTGGTAGGGTTGCCAGCTGGTATGAAAGCATTGAAAGATGAATGAATACCTTATTCAAAGAATAGAGAGAATGGATACATGAGACAGAAGGCCAGGTCATATGGTCTTGAGGAAGCTGCAGGACAGTGGTACAGGTTTTGACAGGTGGATGACAAAGCAGGGCTTTAGTCAATGTCAGTGTAACCATTGTATTTGTCTTACCAGGTTGGATGATGGTCGCAATATTATCCTGTTACTTTATGTGGATGGTATGCTAGCTGAAGGTTCAGACATACAGGGTTTTGCTGAGCTAAAGGTAAGGTTAGTTTAGTGGTTTGCCATGAAGGATTTGGGAGCAGTGAAATTCTTTGGCATGAGTAATCCTAGAGACAGGGAAGATGACATGTTGATGTTGTCATAGGATGATTGTGTGAAGGTAGTGCAGGATGCAGAATAGGGCAGCACACCTATGGATGGACAGTTCACAGAACAGGGTCCCCAATCACATGATGAGGTTGAGTACATGTGTACTCCCTGATTTTGCCCAAGCAGTGGGTGTTGTCAAAAAGTTTGTAGCCAATCCAGGAAAGAAGCATTGGAGGGTAGTTCAGTGGATTCTCAGGTATTTTGAGAGGGACCAGCAGCAGGTCGACATGCTATGCAGGGTCAAGTTCTTTTTCTATATGGGTTTGTAGATGCGGATGTGGCAGGTTACTTGGATGATAGGTGTTGCACCACAGGATGTGTGGTGGTTGGTCTTCAGGATTGAGCTTGAAGAGGGATACAAGCCAAAAAACCAATTAGATGGTGTACAGGTATAGGTACATTGCAGTTGTTTATCTCCAAGTGGGAGATTGTTTGGTTGTGGAGCTAAAAGCTTCACTGATGCAGACATGGAGGAGGTTGTTGAGAGGTTGCTGATTTGCAGGGCAACCGACGTCAGTCTGATCAACCGATGTTGGTCATATATAGTGAAGACAGCAACTGACATCGGTCAAGTATTGGCTGACGTCGATCATCTCCAGCCAGATAGGGACTGACATCGGTCGCCTGTGCGGTTCTAGAACTGCCAGTTCACGGACAGTTAGTTAACGAATCGGGTGTTTGCATGTTAAGAGGCTAATTTTAGTATTGAGATGTAGATCTAATTATTGTAATTAGATGTCTAATTATTGTTTTCATGAGATCTATTTAAAAGACTCATGGGTTGTATTGTAATTTGTGCTATTTGAGTGAGAGCAAGGTTAGCTCCTTCAGAGGGAAGAGAGCAAGGTGAGTTCCTCCTAGTTCCACAGCAGTGCCAAGTGTGGGTGTTGGTTTGGAGAATTAGAAGGGTTCTTCATGTGTGTAGGATCTTGGTCGGTAGGTGTGCAAGGCCACGTTTGGAGATCTACATGGTGTGTGTGTGTGTGTGAGGTCAAAGGAGATCTGCAGGTGGCAGCAAGATCAAAGGTGAGAGCAACACATCAAAGAGCAATAGAGGAAGGCAAGGTAGATCCTTCCAATTATAAGAACCGATTGATCTGCAGGTGTATGTGGGTGCGGGATCTAGGTTTGTAGGTGTGCAGAACCAGGTTGATTTGCAGGTGTGCAAGATCAGAGAGGTTAGCAACACAATAGGGAGCAAGATTAGGGAGAAGTTCTACATGGTAAGTAAGATCATTTGAGTTACAGGTTGTTGCAAGTTCATGGGAGATCTACTTGAAGTACTTTTAGTACTTGTGTATTGGCAGTGTTATTACTGACTGGTTGGAGGTGAACACCAACTCTGTGTTTGAGTTGTATGTTGGGACCGTAAGAGAGAGAGTGAGCTCTTGAAGAGATTTATTGTTTATGCCCTAGAGGTGTGTGAGCCCTAGAGGTGTGTAAGGAAGAAGACTGTGGCATCTTCTTTGTTGTATTTCCTTCTGGAAGAGTATTAATATAATTGGGTATTGTCTCTCATATTCTGTGTTGTTTCTGATTCTAGTTACTTGTTACTTCTGGTTAATTCTGCATGTTTAGTTGCTTGGTAATCAATTGTGCTTCCGGATTCCCAACATTAATTAGGTTCACCCAAAAATGACAAATTGTGAATTGATTAATTATGTTGTAAATCTACCACTAAATCATTAATTATTTGAAAGTTAAGCTTATAATAAAACTACTAGTAAATACAAATGGTGTGTTATTAGTGTATAATGAAAGTCTCTATATAATGTTAATAATGATAACTATTCTTATTTTAAAATATAATATTAATTAAATTACAAATATAATTAAAATTTACGCTTTAAATATTTAAATCTTTGTTAAATTTGGATGTCTATCTAAACTTTATTGTGTTAGAATCTATGGTTGGAGATGAATTTCAAGATCTTCATAATGAGAAAAGAGAAACTTGGCAATTATGAAATGTTGCATCCTAAAAAAAGGGCACTTTACCCTAAGGAGGCTAGCTTTGGCAGTAAATAGGTAGCAATCCTTAAATATTGCAATGATAAAGAGCTGAGGAGAATGGAAATAAGTAAGGTAATAATCTATGGAATCTAACCACTTTGTCACTTGGAAATTAAACTTTGAAAATGTATCAAAAGGCAATCTTAGGCTTGCTATAGCAGTGAAATATTTAGATAGAAATAGGGTAAAGTAACTTATTAATATCCTATGAGTTGTTGCGAATTGCAAATTTTAACTCCACAGAAAACAAATCCCTGTAATAGAGTCCATATTTGTCTCAACAAAATGGATGGTCACAAATTGGTATAGAGGACTGTACTACCACAATTTGTAGTAATATAAGGTATTTCTAGTAGACAGGCAATAAGATTACCAACTTTTTAGCAAATAAAAAGGTGGGGTTGAATGTAGGTCTTGATAAATGTAATGCCCCACCCTATGATACAAGTTTTTTATTGGATATTGTCAGTATCCTCAACTTATTTGGATTTGTGTGTGTGTGTGTGTGTGTGTGTGTGTGTGTGTGTGTGTGTGTGTGTGTGTGTGTGTTTGTGTGTGTGCGCGCGCGCGCGCGTGTTGAAAAATCTACCCTATAGACCTGACTATGGCATAGCAGAAGGGCTAGTGTGACATATATTTTTTATCACAAAAGCATGCTTAACAACTTGTGGTTTGTGTGATGTTTTTATAGGAGGGTCAATGACATGAGTTTTAAACTTCACTTTTGATAAACAAAAAGGTTTTGTATTTTCTCCCACCCTCTAGAATAATCATGGTCATGAGATACTATATGCTTGATAATTAAGGCCTATTATTTGAAAGACAAAAATATTAGTTCATGATGATCTAACCTTGCATAACTTTCTCATCTCCAACTTAAGATTTAATGTGTGGAATTATATATACAGCAAATAAATAATAATGTTATCATGATTTAATAATAATCTTACGTAGTAAATAATAATAATAATAATAATTAAATTATCTCAAGGACATAACGGAACCAAGATGGAGGAACCGAAGATGGATCTTGTAATCCCTGTGTAGAGAAAGGAAATAGGTTTTGTGTTTAGATCCCACACCCACCACAAGAAGTACCCTACCTATTTTCAAAGTTTTGACAATGGTGTACAAAATGGGTACCTGAAGGGCACCATAACGGAAGTCATTAACGAACCTAGGCATGGTGCCCCTCTATGCAAGGTCAACTTCAGGCACTCCTTTAATTACAGGTAGTAGAAAGAGATTTTTATTATCATCAAGGGTTTGTATACTGGTCAATTTATTTACTATGGCAAGAAGGTCAATTTGTCTGTGGGGAAAGTTTTGCCTCTGAGATCTATTCTTGAGGGTGTTGTTATTGGCAAAATGTATGACAAAATTATAGTTGTGAGTACTTTATCGAGGCTGAAGGCATTTTGTTCTCATATATCAGGGGAAGGAGAGGAAGGAAAATAGGAAGAAGATGGGATATTGTTTGTTAAAAATCCTCAACAAGCAACAATTTTAAGGAGTAAGATCCCCAAATCTGAGGTTCTAGTGGTTGATTATAAATTATTTGACAAATTAAGTGAACTAGAAAATCCAAAGGTGGATCAAACAGGGTATCAGATAATGGTGTGATATCTATCTATAAAAATAATTTGTATTTAGGTAAAAGGCCTAGAATCTGTGTTGGAATTGAAGTTGAGATTAGAGGTTCTCTCAGGAGTCCCTATAAAGTTTCAATATCTGGTACATTAGAGAAAAGAACTGTTGGATGATTTACTGATGTTTGGGTATTATTTAGGGAAAATCTTGATTATCTCCATGGATTCAAGACTTAATAAAGGGGTGGAAGATTTTAATAATGCAACTTCCTCCAAATTGGACTCTCGCTTCAAACCTACAACATTCAAAGAAGTTGTCAGAAATGTAGTTGGTAAGGCAAATGCAGTGAAGGACAATCTTCTTCAAGCCTATATTGTAGATTAAGCAAAGGAGATACCCTTGGTAGAGATTAAATAGGTGGAAGTGGATGAGTATATTCTTACTCGTAAAGAGGATGCAGTAATATGTCAATTCAATGGATTATGGCCTTCTTCAACTGCTTTATATCAATGGATTTATGAAAACTAGTCAAATCAATGTGAGATTTCTCTATGCTCTAAATGTTTTTTTGTATTTCACTTCCATGAATAGAAAGACTATCAAAAATGTCTTATGGATGGCCCTTGGTTTTGGGAAAATATGGGTTTGTTTATCACTCCTTGGTTTCTAGAGTTTGATCCAAATTCTCTCTCTATAATTAAGTTGCCTATTTGGGTTTGTCTACCTAACCTACCTCTACATTTTTGGCATGCTTATAAGGATATAGGTAATGCTTTGGGATCATTCATAAATAATGATCATGAGAGAGTTGAGTCAGGGTTGTGTACCTATGCTAGAATTTGTGTAGAGATTGATTTGAGTAAAGGGGTTCTAGATAAAAACATTTTGAAATATGGTGAAGCTCTTCATGAGGAAATCCTAGATTATGAGAATGTTGCTTTTAGATGCAGTAAGTGTAAAACTCCAAGTCATTTTCATGCATCTTGTCCTCTTAGATACTCTTAAATAGGAAAGAGAAAGGGGGAGAAATCAAATTTGAGACAATGGAGTGCTCCAGATCCAGTAGTAGTGGGTGAAACTATTTTGAAGATTCAAAAATGCAAGAAAATGTGGAATTGAGAGTAAATAAGAAAGGAGAACAAACTACTCCGACTAAAGAAGTTATGTCTAAAGTGGACGTAAGAGATGAAGTTCAAAATATTCCCTTGAAACTTTCAGTAGGGGGAGTGAAGAGAGGATGTGAATCTAAAAATTCAAATTCAAATAAAGAATATTTTAAAATTTTGAATATGGAAAGTCAAAATTCAGATAAGCAAATTATGGTAGTGAATCTTGAACAAGGGAAGTGGCAGGAGGTAAAAAATAAAAAAGGGAAAGATGGGTAACCTCGTAGAATACTATCCCATTAAATGATGGTTTTGTGTTTGATGTTGGTGTTCGGATGGTAGCAAATTTTATTATTAATTATGTGCGTGGCCTTGTGGTCGTTTGGTGCATCTAGTATTTCGTAGTCAGGGAAAGGACCCATAGAACCATAGTATTTATCTAAAATAATTATTATTATTATTAAAAATAAAAATAAAATAAAATAAAATAAAATAATGAGTAAATTTTCTTGGTAAATCTTGTGGAGCACACATTTTTTAATTAATTTTGTTATTGTCTTTTGTGAGCACATTTCTTAAAAATAGAGGGAGATTTGGTAAAAACATAATATTTTATTTTCTTTCTAAGAGGACTATTATTGATAATCATCTTTAGAGTAGTGGAGCTCCAGATTGACTAGTGGTGTCTCTTTTAGAAATGGATGTATGTAAGTTAATTACAATACCTTTATTTATTTTGATGTGTGAATGTATATTCCTTGTTTTAGAAGGACTTCAATATCTTGTGATGTATGTGTCTGTTTTCTTCACCCATAGTATTAATTCTTTCCCATGGGTAAAAGTTAATTCCTAGTCATTTATTTAGTTATTTTAAATGTTGGATGTATTATTATATTTTTTTAGTGGGCTGCAATAAATATTAATTCTTGTGTTTTATAGTGAAAAACCCTTTCTCTATAAGATGAAGATGATGTATAATTGATGGGTGAATTATAATTTTGGTTATGATAATTGTATTTATTTTTAAATTAAAAAAATTAGTTACCATGTTGGAATATTTGGTGGGTGAACTATAAGTTTGTTGTGGTAATCTTATTTACTTTTAAATAAAAGAATTTAGTTATTTAATTACCATGTTCAAATATTTGGTGGGAGAATTATAATTTTGGTTGTGATAATTTTATTTACTTTTAAATAAAAGAATTTAGTTATTTAATTATCATGTTGGAATATTTAGCCGGATGAATTTTAATTTATTGTGGTAATCTTATTTACTTCTAGATTAAAAAAATTAGTTATTGGGTGAATTTTATTCACCTACTTATGAAGTTAATTATTTTATTTTTTTTAATGTTTTTAAAGTAGAAGTGAAATTTAATTAACTTAAACCTTTTTATAATAAATTTAAAATTTATGAACTTGTATTGAGAATATAAATTAGACTTTTTGAATAATTAGATGAATATAATTATATTATTGACAAGTTTGTCCTTGGAATTAGTTAAACTTGTAATGAGCCTTAATTTTACTTCAAAAATCTTGTTAATAGTTAGTTTCAATTTAAGGGTAGGTTGAATGAGTTTGACAATTTGCCCACTTGTCTACCTTAATAATGATTTAAATATTAGGAGGTTGTCTATGATAGGTATAACATGCCAACTATATACTGACCCTATTTTTGTTGACATTTTAATGTAGGATTCAGCATGAAGCCTGATCATTTGATAAAGAAAATTAGGGCTTTACTTATGATTTTGTTGAAAAAGTCTTTGTACCTTTTTATATTGTTTATATAATTGAATTAAATTGTATGGAACAATGTAAATGACTTAAGTTACCATGTAATCATTATATTGAAACTAGATCATGATGTTGGGTTGTAACATGCTCTTTTTACCTTTTAAATATGAATGATATAAAATAAGGGTAAAATTTATTGTTGTATTCAGCTTAAGTTTTTTTCCTTATAACGGATGTTTTAATGGGAAGTGTGGCATCAATAGTAAATAATTTGGAGAAAAATAGTATGAGAATAAATATTAATATTTCATGAATTATTAGCATTGGTGAGAGAAAGGATGTAATGTTTATAGCATTATACAGTTAAAATGAAGTGTGAATAGGATGCAATTAATAGATGTGATAAAAAGTTAGATAATATGGGCACATGTTAAATATATATAAGGCTTATATATACTTTACTTAACATATAATTAACGTGCAGATGGTATTATGAAATGGCAGTAGAAGAGTAAAGTTATTTATTAAATAATTCTACATATGTTAGGCTCTGCAAGAGCTTTACTTTTACCATTTTGAAAAATACTTAAGGGCTTGTAGGAGGACTTGATTAACTTAAGAATTTTGATATGGAACAAAACCTACATTGTCCCATCTCTTTGAGAAACCCCATATTATTTCTTGACCAAGTGTCTTAAATTAAAGATCAATGCCTTTATTCTTGCTTATCAATAATTGAGATCTATTATTTAATTATGCTTGGAAAGAAGCCCTTGAAAGGGAATTAAAATGATAAACTTGTCTCAAAGTGTCAAACATATTATTATCCTTATAAGCTTGGACCTCTTAAATTTAATTATAATGATATATTCAATGCCTTATTATGTGGAATAACATAACCCTTCTTAAGCTCTATAAGCATGCTTCGACTAGTGGGTAGGTTGTGCTAGAAGGATACTCCTTAAAAGGAAATGTAATATTAAGGATTTGATCTTATTAAATGTGTAATAATTATATCAGTTGAATGTCCTAGTTTGTTCATTACAAAAATAATTGGTGACCTTATAACTAAAGGTGCAAGCTCCATCTCTATGATTAGACTTAACCTTCATACTATCTTAGATTAAGTATGATCATGCTTAGAAAATATTATGAATTGTATAATTTTTCCTTTATTACATTATCTTACAAAGGATGGGAAACAATCATATTTATGACTCTCTCATCTTTGCACCATGCTACAACATGATGGTGATAGGTTTGAACCTTGTCTCTAATAGAAAGCTCATACACCCTTGAATTATTACTATTCATTATTGATAAAGATCATGGAAATATAAAATCAAATTATTCACATACTAACCCTTATCTGGTACTTATATGAGAACTTGCCACCTTTTTATCATGATGAGATAGTTTCATCATTCTATGTTAGTACTCTACATGAAGAGCTATGTTGTCTATCCAATTTTGATAGGAAACAAATCAAAATGAAGTGAAGAATTGAGTATTTTTTTAGTTGAATAATATATGGAGGATTGAATCCTTGAGGTGTTAATCTTCCATGTGATTTAGGAATAAAGGAATGTAAAAATAAGTTAACCATGGTTGAAATTAACCTAACAAAAAATTCTTAAGATCCTTCTCATGTCTAAAGTTCTTGAATGTATCCATCTTGTTGATGGCTTATGCTATCAAGTACTTACCATTTGTTGGTTATGTTCAATATTCATGAATTATCCATTACTACATGAGAGGATATAAAGTAACCATGACATCTATTCTTGACAACAAATAAATTTTAATATTTGTTAAGGGGAGTCATTTCCTTATTAGCATATTATTTTTAGATGTACATGGATATTAATAATAATAAAAATTTGGTCATGTTTTTTTTGGGTATGTGGTGAGGACATGTATTACAATAAAGGTCCTATTTTACTTTATCTACCCTTTCTATACAACCCCTTGGATAGCTTATTGAAAATGATATTGGGCTTGGAGTCAACCCCTCAACCTTGTCCTAAGCTCAATAATTCCTCGTAAAATGTCATGTCCCCTTTTTAGTCGGCATGTGCAGAGTAGATGATTAGCCTATTATGCGACCCTCGTAGGCTGATGAGGTGGATAGAGGGTCTTGATGGAGCTGGGCTTGGCTTTCGTTTGGGCTCTTTAAGACATGAATTAAATGAGATATTAATATTTGATTGATATTAATTATTTGGTCCAATTTTAATTAATTATTAATTATTAATTAATAATTAATTATTAATTATTAATTAATAATTATTAATTAATTATTAATTAGTTATTATTGGGTCTAATTTTAGGATCCTCATTCTAATTTAAGAATTGGTCTAATTTTAAGACCCTAGTTCTAAATTAAGGAAGCCCCAGTCTAATTTAAGGGAATCTAATTTTAGCAAGCACACCTTTGGAGGTGTATAAGAATCTCTCATGAGAGAGAGTTTGTATCCATGCTTATTATTGATATTGATTCTTGTTAAGAACATTCTTCTGTGAAGACTGAGCCAAGGGTTCCAGGATTCCAATTGCAGTGAAGAACGTCAACTCTTCATTGTGTGCGATTCAGAGGTTGTGAAAGATCAGTCGATCTATTGCCGAATTGAGAGATAACTTCATACAGAAGTTATCATAGTATTACAGGTATTTGAGAGATAACTTCACTCAGAAGCTATCACAAGGGTTTACAGGTATTTTCTTTATTTTGGGTTTTTGATTCAAGAATTATCCAGATATAGATCTTTTGTGTCAGCCCATAATTCTACAGATCAGGATCAGGCATACAGGGTGTGTTATATCAGCGGCCGTACGACTTCCGTACAGATCTGCGAAAAATCCGTACGCATCTACAGAAAGTTCAGGTACCGACATCGGCGAACAGGAACTTACAGAGACCGACATCGGTCGACTCATCACCGACGTCGGCAAGGGGACTAATACAGGTCGACCGACGACGGCAGTATAACCGACGTCGGCGACTGTGTTTTTACACAGCAGGCTGAGACGTGCCAGATTCAACCCAGTTCGCGGAATATTCAGGCTATAAGGCCGAACTTTTGATATTATTTGTATACCTGACAGAGGATCTCAAATTGTAAGCTTATGAGCAAATAAAAAGAAATTATACTGTGATTTATTCATCTATTTGAAGATATTTTGCAGAAATTCAGATAAGCAATTTGGAGCTTTGTTTTTGATATTCGAAGGGATATTACAGTGGTATCAGAGCTTTGGTCTTTGGTATCAGAGTTTTTGTGCAGATAAAGGAGCCCCTAAGTAAGGGACATTACAGTGGTATCAGAGCTAAATCCTGCCATCCTGAGGGTTTAGAAATTTTAGGCAGCCACAAGAGTTGCGACCACACGGGTATTACACACGCAGTAAAGCTTTGCTTGAAGGTACTCAAGTTCTAGAACAACCGCCGGAAGACATGGGTGATGATATTGGCAGGGCCCGTATTCCTCACCATCCGAGAGACCAAGATGATCCAGAGGTTTTACTTACTCTTAGAGAACTACGAGAAGGGCAAAGGCAGAATAACCAGGTATTACAGCAGTTGGCAGCAGCACTGCCAAGATTGGGTTCTCCGAGGAGACATTCCCCACACCGTGAAGATGTCAGGAGTGTTGCAGGATCACAGCGAGGCCATGGGACTATTTCTCGTACAGCGAATAGGCCTACTAGGCCTATCTTTGTGAGACAGGAAGCAGAAGAGGTTATCGCAGGTGAAGAGCATGAGGAGGAATTTATAGACACATTCAGGGCAGCAACTGAAGAGTGGGAGTCATTACCACATGTGGTCAGGGAGATGATTACTTTTGACCGATTCCTCACACAAAGGAAAGAACATTACAGGAGGTCGACAGAATGGGAGACCAAGACCCCAGAACAATGATCTGAAACAGGCTACGAGTAGGCTCACACTAGCAACATTTGACGGTAGTGGTAAGGTGACAGCACAGGCCTGGGTTAGTAAGCTGGATACATTTCTCACATTGCGACCGATGGGTGAGGAAGATGCTATCAGATATGCGACACTACATCTTGAGGGAGTAGCTCACGATTGGTGGCACCATGGGATGGTGACACTCCATCATGATCGGATCACTTCTTATCAGGAGTTTGTGGACAGGCTGGTGGAGCGTTTTGACAGGAGGGATCCAGAGTCCTATTTCCGAGAGTTGGCACAGTTGCGCCAAAGCGGCAGTCTAGAGTCATACATTGGTGACTTCCAGAAGTTATCAGTTATGGTTCCTGACATTTCAGAGAGGCGACTAGTAGTACTCTTCATGGAGGGCTTGACAGAACCATTGAGAGGTTGGATCAAAGGCTTTGATCCTCCTTCCTTACAGGAAGCTATGAAGAAAGCGCGCAGTATGGAGATGGCGGCGCCATCAAGTAGATCTAACTCCAGAGGTACTTCTTCATCGAGAGACCATAAGCACTCCAACGGGGATACAGAGAGACTGGATTTCAACATAGATAAATCCGGGGTTAAAAATGATTCAAAAGCCAATCCAGCGGCACCACCTTTGGATCGTGAGGCGCTTAATGATCTACGCAGGAAGAAGCTTTGCTTCTACTGTAAAGGTCCATATGATATCCATCACGATTGCCCTCTGAGGCCTAAGGGCAAAGCAAATCGTGTGATGTGGGCATATTATGAGGATGCGGAATCAGAAGATTCCGAACAGCAGGATAGTTCTGAGGAGGCAGAGGCTTCAGAGCCTAAGGCAGAGGCAGGTTTAGAGCTTCATATACAGGAGGCACGCCTATCCAGCATTCAGTCGGATGAGTCATTCAGACTCCGTGGAGTTTTGGCAGGGCAGAAGGTTACCACCCTTCTTGATACAGGAGCTACACATAATTTCATAGATGCTAGATTGGTGGAGGAGCGTGGACTCACTACCGAAGATTTTGAGGGGATTAGAGTTAAGGTAGCCGATGGTCACACTCTTAGGTGTGAGCGCATGATTAGAGATCTCCCATTGCGCTTGAACAACTACGAGTTCAAGGCTAATTATTTTGTAGTGAACATGGGGGACATAGAATTAGTTTTGGGTATGAAGTGGCTTCATTCATTTGAGGAAGTTACTCTTCATCTCAAAGATATGGAGGTTCGTTTTCAGGTTGATGGGAAAACACATATTCTTAAGGCAATACGGGGCAGCAGCTTCAAGCATATGTTTTTTCATCGGATGGAGATGCCTATACTACAGGGCATGATAGAGTGCGATGATGAGGGCACATTGGCACCAACACAGGAGAGATATGAGGACGAGCTTTGTCTTGAGGTGAGTTCAGTTCAAGAGTCAGCACATGTGGTAGAGGCTCAGCGTTCTTTTACAGGGGGGTCACATGTTGATGACGATATGCGTACAGGAGACAGAGGTGATGTGACGCCATTGGATGAGAGTGGTGATGGACAGGGCCTGGAGTTTGTGTTGGTTGACAGCACTGTAGATCGAGACTTCATTTGGGATCCGGGTATTCAGCGATTGCTTGAGGGCAAGCAATTTCAGGAGGGGCGGATTGTCATGTCCCCTTTTTAGTCGGCATGTGCAGAGTAGATGATTAGCCTATTATGCGACCCTCGTAGGCTGATGAGGTGGATAGAGGGTCTTGATGGAGCTGGGCTTGGCTTTCGTTTGGGCTCTTTAGGACATGAATTAAATGAGATATTAATATTTGATTGATATTAATTATTTGGTCCAATTTTAATTAATTATTAATTATTAATTAATAATTAATTATTAATTATTAATTAATTATTAATTAGTTATTATTGGGTCTAATTTTAGGATCCTCATTCTAATTTAAGAATTGGTCTAATTTTAAGACCCTAGTTCTAAATTAAGGAAGCCCCAGTCTAATTTAAGGGAATCTAATTTTAGCAAGCACACCTTTGGAGGTGTATAAGAATCTCTCATGAGAGAGAGTTTGTATCCATGCTTATTATTGATATTGATTCTTGTTAAGAACATTCTTCTGTGAAGACTGAGCCAAGGGTTCCAGGATTCCAATTGCAGTGAAGAACGTCAACTCTTCATTGTGTGCGATTCAGAGGTTGTGAAAGATCAGCCGATCTATTGCCGAATTGAGAGATAACTTCATACAGAAGTTATCATAGTATTACAGGTATTTGAGAGATAACTTCACTCAGAAGCTATCACAAGGGTTTACAGGTATTTTCTTTATTTTGGGTTTTTGATTCAAGAATTATCCAGATATAGATCTTTTGTGTCAGCCCATAATTCTACAGATCAGGATCAGGCATACAGGGTGTGTTATATCAGCGGCCGTACGACTTCCGTACAGATCTGCGAAAAATCCGTACGCATCTACAGAAAGTTCAGGTACCGACATCGGCGAACAGGAACTTACAGAGACCGACATCGGTCGACTCATCACCGACGTCGGCAAGGGGACTAATACAGGTCGACCGACGACGGCAGTATAACCGACGTCGGCGACTGTGTTTTTACACAGCAGGCCGAGACGTGCCAGATTCAACCCAGTTCGCGGAATATTCAGGCTATAAGGCCGAACTTTTGATATTATTTGTATACCTGACAGAGGATCTCAAATTGTAAGCTTATGAGCAAATAAAAAGAAATTATACTGTGATTTATTCATCTATTTGAAGATATTTTGCAGAAATTCAGATAAGCAATTTGGAGCTTTGTTTTTGATATTCGAAGGGATATTACATAAAACCTAATAGTTATCAAATGTTGAATTTGGTTTATTCCTCATTATCTTCTTCCCTTTATTCATAATTTATCATTAATATTATTCAGAACTTTTATAAGAAATGCATCCAACTAAAATAATTTGGTTTTCCACTACCTAGCCTGCCTTATTCTGAGTGGCATAATTTGGTTTTCTATTACTTGACCTACCTTATTCTGAGTGGCATGTGGATTGAGTGGTTGTGGACATGGGTAATGTCTCCTATCACATCCTAGGGGCTTATCTAATTCCCTCCTACTAACAAGATTCATCTACTATTGATTATCAGATATGTTTAAGTCTATTATTCTCTCCCTGAAGGATTGTTTGATTTCAAGTTGATTCAATTAAAGGGAAAATCATTACTCATGTCTAATCGATGACCTTGATCTATAGTTATTGGGAATACAAACATATGGAATTGACTATGAATAAACTTATGCACCTATGGCACATCAAGATACCATAAGACTAACGTGTGTTGCAGTTACTCATAAAGTATAAAAATCCATCACATAGATGTTAAAATTACATTCGTAAATAGAATGGTTGAAGAAGTATATGTGGGGCAGTCACAAGGTTTTAAGGTATATGGTAAATAATTTTGGGTATATAGGTTGAAAAATAATATTTATGAGATGAAGCAAGCTCCAAGAGTTTGATACTCAAGATTTGATAGTTGTTTATTAAATCAATGCTTTTTATAAGTCAAAATGAACCAAATATTTACATACAAGCATTTTATTCTAATGTGTTATATGTTTGTCTCTATGTCGATGACTTGATATTTATAGGTAGCTCTATGGAGATGTTGAAAAGATTCAAGAAAACTATGAAAATATAATTTGAAATGAAAAATACTGGATATATGAATTACTTTTTTCTCATGGAATTCCATCAAAAGAAAGAGGAAGTATTTGTTTGTCAAACAAAATACACCTAAGACACCTTAAAGAAGTATAATCTTCAATATTCTAAGTTTGTGGACACTCCAATTTAAAGTGAAGAAAATCTAATGAGAGAATATGGGAGTCCTTCAGTTGATTAAAATAGCTTTACGATCATGGTTGGAGGTTTGATGTATCTCACTATGACAAGACACAATCTCAGTTATGGGGTTTCACTAGTTTCTAAATTTATGGGCGATCTATCACTCAAACATTTAAAGTGGTGAAAATAATTTTTAGATATATAAGAGGTTCTTATAATCATGGTATTCATTTTAGACCATCAAGTTTATTATGTCTAATTGGATAAACAGATTCAAATTGGGGAGGATCTGATGATGACATGAAGTCAACTTTATTGTTTCACATTGAGAAGTGGGTTGATTTCATGATCTTTAAAAAAACAAACTACAGCGGTATTATCCTCTACTAAATCTGAATATATATGTCTTATATTAGCTTGTACATAAATATTATGGTTAACAAAACTTGGTTGATTTTAGAGAGGCTCAACTTGAGCCAACAATGATTTTTTATGATAACAATGGGGCAATATACTTGTTCAAGGATCTAGTTTTTCATGCTAGAACCAAACATATTGAACTCAAACATTATTTTATTAGAGATTTGGTTAATGATAAACATTTTTTCAATAAAAATATGAGAAGAGAAGATTAATTTACTAATATATTCACCAAGATATTGCTAAATAATATTTATGGAAGACTTAAGGAGATGATAGGTATTTCTCCTCTTTGCATCAAATTGGAGAATGTTGAATATAATTGTCAATGTCAACACTTGATAATTGTTATAATTATATTTAGTAGTATTTTATTATTTTATAAGGTTTATTTAATTAATTATGTTTTAGATTAATTGTTTTATCAATTTTTAAACATTTTCTAAAAACTTCCTAAAAAAAAAGTATGAGTTAAAGCGCAGAATATGTTCTTAATTGAGCTCAAATCCTTATTCATTCATCTCCAAGAGGTGGAGTACATTTTTGAGAGATAAGTTAACTAAAATTAAATTTATTTTAATTAATTATCTACTTAATAGGAATTTGGGGCACTTAGCTTTTCTAGTGTGCATGTGTTGATTACTTGCTAAGAAAGGCATCTTCCATGATGGCCATATATTATCAATAAATAAAACTTATTATCTTGATTCTATTTTTAGTTATCTTATAGTTTATTTTTAGGATTCTATTTTTAGTTAACTTAGTTATTAATTAATGTTTTAATTTAGTCTTTAATTGCCATGCAAGTTATTTGTAATTGGTTAGTTTTAGCCTTAGTTCTTAATAAAAGATAATGCAAGAGTGTAGTGTTGCAATTATTTTTGGAAAATATTTTTGCATTTTGTTATATCTGATTTTTTATTAGTATTTATAAAAGAAAACCAATAAACTTTAGAAGTTTAATTTAGATTTATTCAATTTATATTCAGTCACCAATCACACTTATGACACTTTTAGATTAAATCAGAATTGATTTTTAGATATTATATTTTTATTCTTACTTTTTTTTAGCTCTTTGATTTAAAATATTTTATTTGAATTTATATTTATCTTTTTCTTTTAAGATGAAATCTATATTTTATAATTTTTATTAAAAACCTTAAAACTATTTTGAAAGTGTATAAAAATATTTTTTAAATTAAAAAATTAAAATGATTGTAGCATGATATAGTATAATTCACAAAATGAAAGTATATGAGTGATATTAATATTGACACTTATGACCTTCACGTTTTACCTCACTTAAAACCTAAACCCAAACAATCTATTGGCGTTCCTCCTAAGTACCCTATATGTCCAATAGAAATCATAAATGTAATAATTTAGATGAATGAGAAAGGTGAAGTTTAGAAAATTTAAGTTGGACCAAAAAATTTATCTCCCCTGATAGACATGATTAAAGAGTGTAGTCAATTGTGAGTTGTTGACTCGTCTACATTGAAATGATTTTCCTAAAGACTAAGAGAATCGTGCATTTGGTAGGATGATAATATATAATGGAGATGACATTAATAAGAAGATGACACATCAAAAAATGGGCAATGATTTTGGAAGGGCAAGAGATTAAATTAAGAGAAAAATTGAAAAAATTTAGTATTATATATTATATGAGGGATGGATGGAAATTTTTGATAAACAAATATGTAGAGAATGACAAGAAGAGGAAGTATAACTACTTTAAAGAAATAAAAATGAGGTTTCAAAATATTTTAATTATTCGTCTTACATATTAAAAAATATTTCAATAAATATTAATTATTTTTTGTAATTTTATTTATTATATATATTTTTAATTAAATTTTAATTTTTATAACACATGATTAATAAAGAGGATGTACATTTTATCAAACAAAATAGTTTACACAAATATATCAGAATGACTTGCTTAAATGTTTCTCTTAATAATTATTTATTTAGAGTTTATAATATTTTTGTTTACTATTTGTACTTTATTTTAAATCATGTTATTGTTATGTTTAGAGAATAAGCTTTAAAATCGAGCCACCAAATGATTATATATAAAATACATTGAACTAATTAAAAATATATATAATAAAGAGTATTCAAAAAAGAAATTAATTGCTAACAATCATATCATTAAATATCTTAATATTATATTATTTTTGAAATATTTACTTCTTATTTCAAAATATTTATATTTATAAATTTCACTTAATTTATATTGTGTAAATAATTATAATATGAAATACGTTTAATTAATTAATTATTTGAGCTTTTGTTTTATGGTGCCCATCTCTCATTATTGGCATCGACATGTGTAAGCTATTTTTGCTAATTAGTAATTAGCTTAACAATGATAGGATTTTAATTCTAGTAAAAAGTGTGTGAGAGCGCATGCACACCCATGCATATGTGTGCGCACACGCATGCCCATGCATGTGTATTTATGTTATTATTACATGTATTTTAATTAATATATTATTTATTTTATTCGAATAAATATGACAATGGTGTGGATGAAATTAATGAGTATGTTGAACTTGATAATGGTAATAATTACTAGACATTAATAATTATTATATTTAATTTTTTATATAAACTTTTTTATTATGAAAGTGATATGAGTTTCATATATTTTGTTTTGCATCAAATTATAATTCATATTATATTAATTGGTTTTCAATAATTTTAAATATAATTATTTACATTATATTTATATAAATTTAAAGATCAATTATTAAATGTAAATAATATTATTATTTTATTTATAAAAAAAATATTTAATATAATAATTTTTAATTTTTAATTTAAATTTAAACAATAAAATATATAATAATACTAAACCTAAATCACATAAAAATTCTAACCAAATCATCATGACATTTTTACGGACGTCTAATTTAATGCAACACAACATCAATAGAAGTTTCTCTAAAATCACTAGTCAAAGATGTCTTTGAAAATAATAATATATATCTGTGGTTTTATGATTCATATTAGAGTTTTTTATACATGTTTTTCCTTTTTTTTTCCATAATATTATAATGTATTTCTTATATTTTTTAGGGTATAGCTTGATCACCATATTTTTATAGTTTGTAAGGAGATTTTATGTGTTTTATAAGACTATTATTAATAAAAATAAGGGTTGTGTAGCAGCTAGTTTTTATCATTTTAGTTGGAAAAAAAATTTATAGGATTGTAAAATTGCAATATAGTAGTTGTAAATTGTTTATGGTTTACTTTGTATGTAAATTTAGATCGTAAATTTATTGTAAAAGTGAATAGTAAGTAAGAATTAATAAAGTTTTGGGAAAGGTATGGGAGTTAATATTTGTAACATATAAATATTAAGTGCATAAAATTAAAAATATATATATTAATATTTTAAATGTGTTAAAATATAAATGTGGAATTAAAAAAAAGACAAAAAGCGAATATAAATAATAATAAAAATAGATATAAGAATTTTGTTGGCCACACAAAAGACAATGAACAGTTTTATTTTAAAGTAGTTGCAAGAATTTAATTGTGAAATTATATTTAAAATATATGTGTGTAATTTTAATTGTTTTAACAGTATACTATAATGTTATTCAGAATTATTATTATTATTAAAAACTATAAATCTATTTAAAAAACTAAATTATATCTAATATCATTTATACTTATTAAAAAATAAATAAAAAATTAAACCAGCGAAATAAGTATCTTGGAGTCATCAAACTGATTGAAAATGGGGCAGCGGTATCATGCCAAATAGTAGCTGGCAATCTTTTATTAAATGTTACCCATTTTTCTAGGCTTAAATAATGATATAAACAAAATACCATGGAAAGAAAAAATACTTTGTTTATTATTCCCCACTAAAACAAGTTTTAATGACTATGATTTTGAACAGCAACAAAAAATTCGGCTCCTAGCGCATGGGATATTTATAGCTATTATCATGGAAATCTTGAATCCAGTTTGGATAAAAATAAATATTAATAAATTTTTCGGAATGATTATTTATGAAATAGTTTTATGGCATTTAGTTAAATGTATATTAATTTTTGTTATTTTTTATGTTTTAAGATTGTTGTTTGTTATATTGTATTTTAAGTGTCATTTTTTGAAATAAATTTTAATTATAATATTGATATAAACAGAATATTTTATGAGAAGCAAATTAGTATAATTATTGTAATATAGAAATACTAAATTCTAATTACAATTATCCTAATACAATTTAAAGATGTTTTATACAATTATGAAATGCAAATCAAAAAAAAAAAGGTTCAAGCAAAAACAAGTGCTGCTAAAATTGTTGTGAGTTAACTGCCTATTAATTAATTTATCATGCATACAGTCAATTTAAAGGATGTTATAACAAAGACCAAAAAAGTGGTATTAACATAATACAAAGAGAGCTTCAGTTAAAGGTGTTAGAGCCAAATGACACGGTAACTTTTTTGAGGATCAGATTTAATAGCACATATAGAAGTGCATAGGCGTGCAATTGAGTTCTGAATATGAATGTACAATAGTAATCATAAAAAGGTAAATTGTAGTAGGACTGTAAAAAAAGGTACACTTGCATGAGAAAAAGGAGATAAAACATAAAAACACAAATTCAATTACTCAACTTTTGGAGAGTAGTCTTCTCAGTGAATATTTATTTTAAAACCTAACACTTTCTAAAGTAGCTCTCATATATTTTCTTACATTGTTAAATTTCTGTTGAGCTCATATTTTTCAAAATGAAAAAGTTATCTTGCTGCTAGTCGTACAATATATATAACCTGAGTGAACAATGATCAACTTACCTTCCAGTAATAACCTCTCTTTAGTTTCATTCCACTATTTAGTTGAGGGCCAAAAAAAAAGAAAAAAAAACGCAAATAATATAAAGTTTCTCTGTGAATTTCAAAGATAATAATATAAAAAAAATGAATGCTACATTCCCACAAGGAAAAAAAATAGCCCTAAGGTTTCCACGGCCTCACGGACCTCAACATTTTCATGGCTGTTGGTGAAGGCAGGCACTTCATCATGGCCGGCCTCAAGCTTAGCAGGAGAAGTAACAGCTTGAGCTTTAGAAACTATGGTTGTATTAGAGGCCGTATTTGTATATGAGAAGCCCAAGGCTCCCTCACGATACACTGAATCAAGCCGCTGAAAATAAGGACACGTCTTGGAATTCTCGGGCCTCTTCATGTTGTTGTCCTTTGCCTTTCTGAAATACTTGTTTATGTTCTCTCATTTTTCCTTGCACCTCTTTGCGTTGAGGGCGTATCCGAGACAAGACATTCCAGCGGAGATCTCTTCCCATAGCAGGCCTGTAGCTCTGGCTTTTTGAAACCAGGGCTCCATACTCATATGCAGGCGAATTAGGCTCAATATTTTCTATATCAGCCAACGTTTATTGCTCGGATCGTATGGCTCTTTGACGTCCTGCAAGTCGTGGGAAAAGTCGCCAGGACTGACGCTGATTGTGTGGTGCCTTGCAAATTATGAAAGCGATGCTGACGCTGAAGGTGAAGAAGAATAATAAAGTTGAATATATGGATTATTCAATGTCCTGTCGTTGCATGCCCTGGAATTTGAAGAAAATGAAATTGTTTCTTTATGATATAATAATGATTTAGGTCGTGTTTTTATTGATTAAACTATTTTTTTGACATGTGTTTCAATAGTTTGCATAAATTACGGGTTATTTATTGATTAAATTATTTTTACAGATATTTGTTTCAATAGTTTACATACATTTTCAAATATATATGTACACTTGTATTTTTATTATATAATTTTATTAATATAAATGGAATATTTCATAAGAATATGTATGGAATATTCTTTAAAATTTGGTGTTAAATTTCAGAATATAGAACATATTTGTTATTTCAAAGTTTTTTATTGGTTAGAATAAGAAAATTATTAGTTCAATCGATATTCTTATAGCACCTTGCATGACAGGAACTAATAATAATAGTTTGTAATGAAATTTTGTTTTAATGTAATGTGTAATTTAATTTTCCAAAAAAATTCATATTGAATTTGATGTTAAAGTTTGTAATTATATTTTTTTTAATTTGTAATGATGTGAAATGCATTTTTATTATTTCTATTTAATGTAAAGTTAAAAATATTAATTTAATTTAATATATCATTTTTTTAATTGGAGAAAAATTAGAAAACAAAGAAATTTGCATCATTTTTATCATACTTTATCATCTTCTCATTTTTAACATACAATTTGTAACTAATGGCCATCCATCTTAATTGATTGTCAAATATATCATTAATGTATGCAATCTATGTATTTAATATCATTTGAATTATTTAACTACAAAATCAACATTTTAATTCACATTTTGAGATATGTAATATGAAACAAACAATACCATACAAAATAATTAATATAAACAAAATAAACACAATGGTTGAGAAATAGTTTTATAAATAAATATTGGATGGTGAATACGTTACAAATGAAATAGTCAAATTGATAATTGTTCTTCTTCACACTTTCACCCAAAAAAATATTAGATTTCAATTTGACTTCGAAATATGACAGTGATGTACCAGGGGATTCATTTTTTAGGAGTTAGTCTCAAGTATAATCATTATAATATATTTATCAATTCAAGTCATGTATTTCTTCTTATAATTGATTGGACAAAACTTTTTAAAATATACAATGTAATTCAATTGTGTAGGATTTAGTGTCAAATGTGTTCATCAACTATGTAGGATTTAATGTCAAATGTGTTCATTACAATACATTTATTAGTTCAACTCATTTAATTATTCTTGTATGATTGAATTAAATTTTAAAAAAGATGTACAATGTGACTCAGTTTTTTAAGGGTTATTGTCAAATGTTTTCATTTCAATTTCTTCGTCAATTCAATTCATGTATTGCTTCTTTTAACTGATTAGACTAGACTTTTAAAATATATAGAATGTGACTCAATTTTTTAAGGGTTAATATTAAATATGTTCATTCCAATATATCTATCAATTTAACTTACGTATTATTTCTTACAATTAATTAGACAAAACTTAACCAATTTTATTTATTGTTTATATAACAATTTTAACTTTTTGAAAACATTCTTCTAATAAAAAATATTTTAATATCATATTATTATTAAATAATGATTTAAAAAAAAATTGAATGTTTTTTTATTACTATAATCATTAATGCAACTATTGATACGAGTGTCAAGATTTATATCTGAGCTAACCATAGATTTAAATCACATATAACGTTCCTCGTGAGTACCATTTATGCTCCATAGAGGTAACAAATGTAACAATTTGACTGAACGAAAAATGTAAGGTTTGGAAAAAAAAAGTTGAAAGAGAAATTTGTATAACATGTAACGAATTATAAGGAGTTGACTCATATAGATTGACATGATTTTTTTAAAGTGTAAAATAATTGTGTATTTGATAGGATGAAAATAAATAATGACATTAACATTATTAAAAAGAGGACACTTCAAAAAATGGACAATACGTTTAGAAAGGTAAGAGATTAAACCAAGATAAAAATAAAAGAATCTTTGTATTCATATTATATAAGGGATGTGTACCTTTTTTTATAAGTAAATATTTATCAAATAATTAAAAAATATTATACATATCTAAAAACAATAATAAAAAAATTGAAGCTTTATAATAATTTATTATTCGTTTACATGTTAAAAAGTCTAATAGGAGTGCTGGCTTTTTTTTTAATCCGATCAATCTATTTCATTATTTTTTATAAAATTTTAATTATTATATGTTATCAATTAATTTTTTTTAATATTGTTGTTCAAAATGTTTAACCAACTATTTTTCTTTGTATTTTATTAGTATGGGATATTTTAAGGTAGGGCTAACAAAGAGGATATATATATATTTCATAAAAAAATAACTTACACAAATATATCAGGGTGACTTACATAATTTTTTTCTTAGTAATTGTTTATTTAGAATTTACAACATGTTTTTTTAATGTGTACTTCCTATTTATATATGATTTCTATACGAAGCTAGGATCTAAAGGATCCTCTCCTTTATATAAAGATATGTGGTGTTGCACTATATAGAATAGATGGGACTCAAGCCCCTATCTCCCATCCCATTCCATTCTATCGTCGGAGTCTCAACCCCTTCTCTAAAACCTAAAGGAGCCCGCTGGTGGGGTTCAGATTAGACTAACCAATAATCAAGGTAGGTTCCCCCTACCTCTTCTCTCAGGGAAGGATCTGCCCTCCCCCCAGTGCCCCACCCTCGGTCTTCATCGGTTGATCGATTAGTGAAGTCATCCTATCGATTCAATCTAGCCCCATCACATCAACCTATTTGACGATGTTTTTTCTTTGTGTCTAGTAAATAACCTTCAAAATCGAGCTACCATTCGATCCGATATAAATAGTATTAATTGAACGTTGCATAACACTAATTAAAAACATCAATGTGAGAGAGGGTATTCAAATAATTTAATAAATTAATTGCTAATAGTCATATCATATAAATATATTAATATTATTATTTAAATATATATATATATATATATAATTTTCTTCTTCATCTATAAAAATATGTATATACTAATTTGGAAGCGGTGGATTGCAGTGAAGGTGAACGGAAAATGTGCAGTGCTCTGTTAAAACTTGAAGACGCGGCGGCACCTTTGGATTAAGGGACCTCGAGCAGCACATGAATAAATTACTGGCACCTCAGTCTGCGGGAGGACAAGGGATCGAATCATACCCAAAAGGAGATGCCAGGGTTTCTTTGCCAGATAATAATGAGGGTTTGGGCGATGTCATGAGCCAGGTCGATCAGTTTCTTAGAAATCTACGCGTTTCGTCTCCCTAAGGAATGCTTGACCAGTTGGGCAAAAAACATGGAGACGTCGAAGTTTTTGGCAGATGGTCGATCAATTGGGCAGGCAGGAGAGGTATTGGCCCAAAGGGTAGGGGTGGACATCATTGATAATCAGTGTTCGCCTCTCCCATGGGATACTTACAGTTTGGTAACAAGTCACCCGAGGGAATGTTTCAAGGGGACTGCTCAGTCTATGATTAGAGTTGAGCAAAAAGGGCAAGATCTGGTAGAAGATGGGTAAGTATTTGACAAAATGCCTCGGCGAGTAGCATTTTCTAGGAGTGTGATTTCCTTACCCGGGGATCTTGGGGTTGATCACCAACCATTTGACAAAATGATTGAACGAAAAAAGGATTCTGGGATAGGCCGACATGTGAACAATTTAGGACCTTTATTGGTCAATGGTATGGCCAACAATTGGTATGAGGAATGCCTTGCAGATAAGCAAAATAAAACCCATAAGAAATCAAAGGTTGAAAAACCAGGGTATCAAATCTTGATCCGATCTCTCGCAAGGAAAACAAGATGTTTTTGTGTGGAAATGAAAGATTTAGTGATGGATTTAAAGTAGAATCTAGAGGTTTCCTTAGGTATCCCAACTAAATCTGAGTCTTTGGTGTATCAGCATCAGGGCAAAGCACTTCTTTTCGTTGTCAAGTCATAATTTAGGCAAAGATTCTACCATTGTTATAGCTTTAAGATTGCGGTGAGGTGTGAAAGGGCTAAAACAAACATCCTCCTCCAAACCAGTGACATTTAAGGAAGCCGTGAGAATGTTGCCTCCAAATCAAATTCTACGAAATGCCCTCTATCATTTTTCACTTAAGGATGATGTAATTTGTAGATTTAATGGCCTGTGGCCCTCAACTGCAGCATTATATCAATGGGTTTTTGAGACTTGGTCAAAATAATATGAGATTTCTTTGTGTTTTAAAGGCTTTTAGTTGTTCATTTCCAAGACTATAAAGATTATCGAAAAAGTTTATCAAAAGCTCGTTGGTTTTGGAGTGATTCGGGATTATTTATCATCCCTTGGTTTTCAGAGTTTGATTCAAATACACTTTCAGGTACAAAGATGTCAATGTGGGTTAGACTTCCAAA
Organism: Torreya grandis; assembly: GCA_037957365.1. Taxonomy (NCBI): domain Eukaryota; kingdom Viridiplantae; phylum Streptophyta; class Pinopsida; order Cupressales; family Taxaceae; genus Torreya; species Torreya grandis. The sequence goes on along the minus strand of JARHVA010003592.1, from coordinate 713,052 downwards.
CCTACCTTTGCATTTATGGGATGCTCATGAGAAAATAGGAATTGCATTGGGTAAATTCATAAAGAATGATAGAGAGAGATCTACATCAGGGTCAAAACTCGAGCAGATGGAGTGCTCCAGATCCATCGTTAGTGCATGAAGATATTTTTGAGGATACATAAATTCAAGAAAATTCAAAAATGGAAGATAATAAGAGAGGAGACCAAGCTGTATCTACTGAAGAACAAGGGTCTTCAATGGGAGCACTAGCAAAAGTTCATAATGTTTCCTTGAAAAATTCTTTAGGGAGATTAAAGAGAGGGCATGAATCTAAAAATTTAGACTCAAATAAAGAGATACATGTTAATCTAACCTCCGAATTCTAGAATTCAGAGAAGCAAATTATTGTGGTGGACTCTTTTAAAGGAATGTGGTAGGGGGTTAAGAAGAAAAAAAGGCAAAAAGGGTAAGATGACTAATCTTTTAGATTATTTTACCACTCACTGAAGGAGTTGGTTATAATTTTCGGGATGATCTAAAGGGTGCTTTAATGTCTCTATTTATTGTTGGTGTTTGGTCAGCAGTTGAGTTTTTTGTTTAGTCTTGGTGTTTGGCCTTGTGGCCATTTGGTAATTTTGGTTCGTCATTGGCCATGGTGGGTTACCCTATGTTGTTCTTGTAATCTCTTTTTTATATAGTAAAGGGCAAGGGTCTCGTTCAACCTCGATATCTATTCAAAAAAAAATGTATATATTATATTTGACTTGTTTTATATTGTACAATAAATTATAATATGTTATACATTTAATTAATTGATCATTTGAATTTTTTTTACAGTGAACATTCATAAATCTCATTATAGACATCACATCGACATATAGTGCCCTGACTATAATAGGAGTTAAATCTTAATAAAATATGTGTGTATGTACATGCATGTGTCTATGTGTGTGTGCATGTGTGGTGTGTGTTTATATTTGTGTGTTTGTTACCATGTATGTTTCAATTCATTTTTTTTTAATTTGTAGTTTATCTTAATATTTTATGTTGCATATATTTTGTTAGCAATGACTTACGAGGATGATAATAATAAAAATGAATATGACATTGGTGTCCCTGATGGTGATGATGATGTTGAAAATGATATTGATAACAATGATTGAACATTCATAATTATTATATTTATATATGTATATAAACTCTTTTATTATAAAAATAATGTTAACTCCATAAATGTTTATAATAATAATGATGATTCTATTAAACTTTAAAATAATTATTATGACTGTTAATAATTACTAGTTTATAATCTATAAATTAGAATACAGGTATTTTTCTGAAATATATTAAATTATATTTCAGAGTGTTTGTTTTTTATTAGGGTAAGCAAGGATTTTGAAGCCCGAACCTTTGTACAAGAGATCACATACAACAATGAAGCCCAACAAATCTAAAAAGAACAACTAACAGTAGAGCAACACAAGACAATCCCAGCAATGAGACAAACAGATAAAGGGTCGAGGACCCCAAGCAGCCCAACAAACGAAAATCAAGGTGGTTTGAAACCAAATTTCTCCAAAGAAATATGAGTACACATCTTAAGCTTAAAACTACCCTCAGATATCTTCTTTATGGAAGACCTAGGATAGTCTAAAGTGTCACTCGAGGTCCCAACATCACATTGCACCTTAGCCAAAAGATTCTCCATCACATCTCCATTGTCCCTATTCCCATTTTCTCGCATATCTAGGGAAGGAGTCGTCATTCCAGCACTACTATCTTTGAAAATTCCCTTGTTTTCCATCATAGGTGCATCCACTAAGGGGGGAATGCACTCCTTTCTCTTCCAGACAGGGTGATGCTTCTTTCTACTTGGACAAACAACATCAAAATGACTAGCTTTATGACAGCGAAAGCAAACAATATGAGAGTGTTCAAACTCAAATTGTTGAACCCATCTACCAAACTTGGATAACAAGGTAATCCTAGTAAGGAGTCCCTTATCATCTTCCACAAACACACAAAATCTAGCAAACAGAAGGCGTCTTGAATTTCGAAACCGCATCAGCGCTAGCATATTGCCCAAAGGAATTGGCAATACCCATAAATACCTTCTCATCCCAGTATTCCAATGGGAGCCCTGACAACCTAACCCAAACTGGAAACTTCTTGCTGCAATCCACTAAAGGGTTGAAGCACGGTGAGCAGTTTTGTAGGCAAAGACCATTGTGCCCAAGAAACCAAGGACTAGCAAGGATCCTTGAGCAATCTTCGGAGATCGAAAAGGAGAACAAAAAGAAGTCGTTCAACAAAGCACTCACTTCAACTTGCCCCCTTAGCCTCCAACTTCGAAGTGTCCACCTTCTAACCACATCAATATTGGGGCGATTTTCATAAAATCTCCTAACAAGCGAGTTACAGAGCCACCCAGCAGCATTTTCAACGAGTGAATTAGGGATGATGATTTGGTGATCCGCCAAAGCCTCTTTCCAATCAACATTAGCAACCAGGATATGAGGGATATCAACAATCTCCTCAACATGTGTGTTAACCTTCAACACCGCTTCAGACTCCTTCCTTCCGACACCAACAGCGTCCTAAAACAGGTCAACCCCTGCATCAACAGCAACACCCTGCATGCTTCCTTCCCCATATTAATTATTGTTAGTTTTTAATTATTTTTATAATATTTATTAACATTTTAGTTATATAAATTAAAAAACAATAAATCTTTTAAAATTACCAAAAATAAATAACTAATAATATAAATTTTTAATATATAGAAAAGGAAATTTGAAAATTTATACTTTGATGTTTGAAATTTTCAAAATTTAAATTTAAATTTAAACAATAATTATATGACAAATCCAATTCTAAAAATTTGTATTTTGATGTTACTCTTTCTTGCATATTTCCTTACGATTTTTATTGGCCATTTTTACTACGGTTTTACTTCTTAAGGTTTTCTTCTATATATGTTATGGTCTCTAATGAGATTTTTTTATGTAGTGTGGAATCTATTCTGCTAAAAATAAACTTTGGGTTGATCTTAAGGTTTGTAAATTGTATTTTTCCATATTATAACGGTTTTAAATACATTTTTATTGTTTCATGTTCAAGCTAAAATGTAGATTAAATTTGATTTACTCATTTTTTTTTAATAAAATTGGGGAAAAAATAGAAAATAAAGAAACATCTTACGCTTATTTTTTCTAATTTAAGAAGTGGCAAGTGTCTTACGCGAAATGATGGCATTGTTTAAAGATGGTTTTAGCAAGCTTTTGGGTAAAAATTTTTACTCACAAAATAAATAGAAAAATAATTTTTCCTCATTTTTTAATAGATAATATTAACGATTCAAATAGCTAAAATAGTTTTTTTTTAAATAAAAATCCATAGTCAACATTAAAAAATAATGTCAAAAATTATCTTCATCAAAATAAATTATCATCGTTAAAAAATTGTATATAAAATAGTGTGATATAAAAATCCTAACAAAGAAATTAATATGTTTATCTAATCCAAATCATCATAATCATAATCATCACTAACAATATGTCCACAACCAATACCACCATCATAACCATCGTCAACATCTTCATCGTCGTCCTTGTCATCATCTTCATTGTAAAGTTTTATTGTCTACAAACCATATGTAATATTAAAGCTTAAGTTTGAAATAAAAATGATTATGATTGATATGCAATAATATGTACAAATAACATACGCACAATTTATACGCCCAATGTCCCCTACATGACAAAAACACATAATTTTAAGTAATAGTTAAAAATACATAATATCAAAATTTTAAACCTTATCCCTAAAACCTAGTCTTAGAATTCTAAATGGAGCGTTTGATTGATTATCGAAATAATACTTATTTGGATGCCTTCCACAACATCGATGTTTTGCATGAGTGCCGCCCAACCTTCATCAATTACCCCTAGATGTAATTATTAGGTGGTGGGATTTGAAAGTTGGCTTGTGGAAGAGAAACTGAAACATTTAGCGTAGTACAAGAAGGTTGAGAGGCAATGGCATCGGTGGGAAAATGAGTATTCAGAACAGGGATATGAAAGGCTTGATCCAAGAACTAAGGGAGGGTAGGAGTTGGAGTGAATTGTGGAAAATAATTCATCTACAAATGCGGTGCAATGTAGAGGTTGTAGGTATTAAATCCGACCACCACAAGTCAAAGAGAGGAAAAAATATCAACACCACAAAATAAAATTAAATGTTTACCTGAAATTCCAATATCATAACAATGTTGGTGACCAACACAAAGATTGTGAGTTTGCCCAGATTTTGTTTTCCAGACCCCACAATGATGCCGATTCTGTTGTGCTATCTACTCGGTCAATCTTCAATACAAAAACTTAAATGATATGATACGATATCAGCAATCAATTTTCAATACAAAAACTCAAATGAACATCATACAAAAAGTGAACAATTTTTTATGTTTCATAAAAAATAAGAATTTATTCTTCCAGCTTTCATAGCTTTGCAAGTAACTTATTTTCCAATGATTATGTGATGATCATTCTTTCACTGATATTGTTGCAAAAACATAAATAATTCAGATTTCATAGTATATAATATTGGAGAAATTGGGCCATGCCCAGGAGTGATGTTTTTGGAACGTCTGTGAGCTTTTTCAAGGAACATTAACAGGTAAGGATGCTATTGATTTGTCATTAATTTTTTTCCAAATTCATGCACTTGACAGACTAATCCAATTCTGACTTGGATATGCATCTAACACAACCAAACTAGAAGATGTTCACCATGAATTATGAGAAAAATTAAGAACATAAACTGAAAAATATAATACTTAAATTAAATTTTTAAAAAAATAACAGTTGAATTATATGCAGATTCAGGACAGGAAATTTCAATCCCAAAGCAACTCTGCCCACTGTCATTTTTCTTCCATTGGGTATAATATAGGAGCTCTGCCCTGTGATGTCATTATAAGTGATGCATTCAGGCTGGCTGAGGTTGAATGCATGTTGATTAACATTTAAGTAATTAACATACACCAGTCAATGCCGACTTACAGGGTGTATAACATTCAACCTTTGAAAGGATTTCGATGTCTATTCTCATACAAATATATTATATTATGACAGCTTGATAGGCATTACTAGAACACATGTACATGTAATTAAACCCTAAATTAAAATAATAATCACCACTTAAGTAAAAAGGTCTCAAACCTAATCTATACCAGCCAAGAGCAAATCGCAGAGGTAGAGAACTGAGGGGAAAACTTGCCAATAAAATATGCTTTGTGGGAAAATGAGTTCTTGAATGTCTAGTAAAAAGGTCTCAAACCTAATCTATACCAGCTGAGAAACCTGCTTCTGCAAATAGTCAATCTCCTCCATTAACAGCTTATTCATAGCAGTGAGCTTCCTGTTTACGGTCTGAGACACCTCTTTTTTCTGCTTCTCCATGCACCTGCACAGTCATTATCATACATCAAAAAGAGGAACAAAAAAACATTAAGCAGGTATACAGACTGGTTCGAACCCCCACACTGCTATGCGTGGTTTCATTGGCCTTCAAGGGAGGTGCCACAGTGATGCCTTGGTTGCAGTGAAGCCGGCTCATAACATGCAAATTTTTGGTCCAATAGATTGAAACAAAATAATATTATTTTATATTTGAGCTAAATAATTTGCATCTTACTTTGGTTTCTTATTTGCATATTGATCAGCACAGAAAATAAAGGAATGTCATTAGACAATCAGGGAGAGATTAATGCCACGTTAAACTGCAATGAAGGCTAATAGTCCCTCCTTTGGGACTGATTTGAATTTGAAGTGTTCTCTACTAGACTAAGGCTAAACATATGCAATTCCATAGGCAACAATGACCCTATGGTGTTAAATGCTACAAATGCAATATACTTAAATTTTTAAGGTCCCAAATTTACGATAGTATGAAACTATGTTTTAATTTTTCTTATATTCTTTGTTTCTATATAATAAAAGTTTAGGCTTATAACAAGATTACCAATAAATATAAATGTTGGGTTATATGTGTATAGTGAAAGTCTCTAAATTATGATATTAATGTTAATTATTATTATTTTAAAATATATTTTTTAATTAAATTATAAATATTTTTTTGGATTAAAGTTGGATATTTATCTCAACTTTAACATGTAATTTATAGTTCAAAAAAACTTTGCAAATATAAAATGTGGCCTCTTAAAAATCGAGCAATTTACTTTAAGGAGGTTAGCTTTGGTAGTGAATGGGTAGCAATTCTTAAGGATGTCGATGATAAAGAGGTGAGGAGAATGAAAATAAGCAACATAATAATATATGGAATCCACCTAGTTTTAGCACTTTGATGGTGCATCAAAAAAAAATCTTGGGCTTACTATAGCAGTGGGATATTTAGAAATAAATAGGATAAAGTGGTACTAATATTTTACTATCTGTTAGGGATTATAACTTTTAACTTCACAGAAGGCAAATACTTATAGTAGGAACCATCTTTGTCTCAACAAAATGGATGGTCGCAAATTGATTTATAGGACTATATACTGTCAATTGTTGTAATATAAGGCATCTCTAGTAGACAAGTAATAAGATTTTTGACTCTCTTGCAAATAAAAAGGTGGGGTTGAATGCAAGTGATTTAAATTTTAAGGGAGTTATGGCATGTAAATCCCTTGATTGCTAAAGTACTAGAATAATTAATTAGGGAATAAATATAGCAATAACAATAGCATATGCTTTGTATAATATTTGATTTATATGATTATTCTATAAATAGCAAATGAATTACAAGAGATGTACTTAGTTGGATATTGATTGAGACGAATGAATGATAGGTTAAAAATTGGTGTCGGAACTATGCAAGTTATCATGAACAGTAATCAGGAGTCGGAAACCCTCCTAGACAGTAGCGCACCATGTTAGTGTCTTCTATATCATGGTAGTGTCCTTTTGCAATCAGGAACAGTGAAATTTTGGGTGTACCTTCCCCTAGTTTTGAAGTGTATGTGTTTCTATGCACAGATGTTAGTTTATTATGTGTTCCCTATTTTGATTGTTGGGTCCCCTTTTCTACCAACTACGTGGATCGTACCAACTCAACCTATCTCTGTGCGAGGCAATCTTTGGGTTGATTGCTCCCTTTTATACTTTTGGCACCAGCTGGAGGAACCCTCAAGGATCTCGTGCCAACTGGCAGGTAGTTGCATGGCATCGACCTTCAAAGGACATCCCTACAGGAACTTCTACATGGTGACTCGAGAAGCATGGGTGTCAAAAGAGTGGAGTAGGTGAGATAGCGACCCCCCAGTGATAACTTAGCATATGGCATGCATTCGTCTGACCTGGGCAGTGTAGTGGAGTTGATGGACTGACAACCCCCAGTGATAGCTCATCACTTGGCATGCACCCATCCAACCTGGCAAGGAGATGCCTAGTTGTCTATAAAAGAAGGTTTGCATTTGAAGAACGGGGGGAGGTGACTAACACAGTAAAGCTCTGTGAAAATGGAGATGATCCAAAACTCAGAAGTTTTGGTTGACGAATATTGCAATAGCATAGAAATAACACAATAACAATGAATTCTCTGAGAAGAGACGTCGTATTACTTAAAGATCGTAATACAAATATAGGCTTATCTCTGGGAAGAGATGTTTGCCTTCCCTTTTTGGGCTACAATGCATTTATACATATTTTGAAAACATCGAGAGATTGAGTGGCTTGAGGAATTAACAGTGACCTTTTAAGAATGAGTGGCTCAAGTAAAAAAATAGAATTAAAACAGTACAACACTCGAGGACCTAATGGCTCGAGGAAATAACTTTCACCTAACAATGTGACTTCCAAGAATGAAAACAATACAAAATTTGAGGAATTAACTGTCACCCGAATGGTCACCCAAATGGTTGCCCAGATCATTTCTATCACCCGAGTGGTCGCCCAAAGTGTTGCCTGGATCATTCCTCCCTCCTTGAAAAGCAATGGTCCCCATTGCATCAATATTCCCCGTCAGGTGGGGTAGTTGTGTCTTGATTTGATTCGTGGTGAGCCACTCACTTTGGTGGCTAAGTTGGCCTCTTCTGACGACTCGATACAGCGGAATAGAGCGTCCTCTTGTTGTCTTCATCCAAGTATCCACAATCTGATCCTCTTCTACTGGAGCAAAACTCTGTGGGTCAAGCTCATCAATGTCTAGTTGTTCTGCCACAACTAAAGTGTCCAATAGAGGTGGGTGATATGGTTTGAGAAGCTCCACATTGAATATTGGATACAGGCCAAGGTAGGCTGGTAGGTTCAACTCAAAAGCATTTTTTGCAACTTTTTTGGTGATGGTGTATGGATAATATCGCAGAGGCCAAATCTTTCTATGTGGGCCTACAAGTCATTCCTTCTGAAGCCGTAACCAAGCCTTGTCACCCACAGCAAAATGGTGTGCAATCCTATGTTTGTCATGGTGGAGCTTATACTTCTGATTCATCTTCTCCAGGATGTCATGAACTTGTTGCTGGATATGCTGCATTTGTTCAATAAACTTGGTCGCTTTTGTTGCCTCATATCTTCCATGAGGTGTGTATTTCATGGTGGAGAATGGAACAGCTATATCAATCGGTGCCATGGGTTGGAACCCAAAACATACTTGGAATGGACTGTGCTTGGTCGAGATGTGCAGCGCCTGATTGTATCCGTGTTGTATGAACGGAAGTCCCTTGTCCCATGTGCGTGTATGTTTGGAGTGGTACATCTGAATCATGTGAACAATCAAGCAGTTTACCACCTCGATCTGACCATCAGTCTGTGGACGGAAGGCTGTGGACTTCATCAGCTTAGTATCCATCATCTTCCATAGAGTGGACCAGAATATGCTCAAGAACCTGCTATCTCGATCTGAGACAATGGACTTGGGGAGACCAAAATGGAGCCATACATGACTAAAATATAGTTGAGCAATTTTCTCAGCAGACATATTTTTCTTACAAGCAAGCATGATAGCCATTTTTGAAAAATGATCAACTACCACAAAAATACAGTCCTTGCCATGTTTGGAAGTGGGCAAACCTGAGAGAAAATCCATTGAGATGGATGCCCAAGGCCTGGTTGGTTCTAGCAATGGCGTGTACAATCCTTGCTTCTTATTTGTTGGCTTGGCTATTGCACATGGGGTGCAAGATTTGAGATATCTTTCCACATCTTTCTGCATATGGGGCCAGTAGAAGTGTTTTTGAAGAACTGCCAATGTTTTTTTGATACCAAAGTGGCCATCTGTCCTACTGAAGTGTGCTTCCCATATCATCTTTTGTTGCTCTGCAACAGGAACACAGATGTGCCCCATATGGCAGAGGACATTATCTTGCAAATAGAAGTCATAAACATGTTCACCTTTTTGGAGCGCTTGATATGTGTCAGCAAAGGTAGGATCTGCTTCATATAGAGCACCCCAAGTGGTAGTCTCATGTCTGCACAGGTCAAGCACTGTTGTGAGTGCAGTAATTGGTGGGCAACTTAGGCAATCTGCAGTTGTATTTGAGCTCCCCTTTTTGTGTTTGATTATCAGGTGGAATTGTTGAAGATATGTGGCCCACTTTTGGTGCCTCTCATTTCATAGTTTGCTTTGCATCTAGATGAATTCCAATGGTCTATGGTCAATGTGGATGACCGTCTCTTTCCCCAGGATGTAGTGTTTCCAATGTTTTCAGGCTTGTACAATGGCATAGAGTTCCTTATCATATGTTGGATATTTCCTAACTGTATCAGTGAAAGTTTCACTGTGGTATGCAACAGGATGGCCATGTTGCATGATGATAGCTCCCATGGCATATTCAGATGCATCTGTCATCAACTCAAACGGTTGATGCAAATTTGGCAAGGCAAGAACAGGGGCTGAGTAGAGTTTGTTCTTCAAATTCTCAAATGCCCTTTGTTTTATTTCACCCCACTAAAATGTAGCTTTAGCTCCTCCTTTAGTCACTTGGGCTAGTGACCAAGCAACATGTGAAAATCCAAGAACAAACCTGCGGTAGAAATTTGCAAGGCCCAAAAAGCTGTGAAGCTCTGTGAGGGTCCTAGGTGTGGGCCATTCTCAAATAACCTGAATCTTTTTTGGATCGATGTGGACCCCTTCTTCATTCACAACATACCCGAGGTACTGAATTATTGTCATTTCGAATGTGCATTTGCCAAAGATTTGCGTACAACTTGTGCTCCCGAAGAGTTTGAAGCACCTTACGGACATGTTGCAAATGTTCTTCCCATGTTTTGCTATAGATGAGAATGTCATCTAAGTAGACAACCATGAATGAGTTGGTGAAGGGTCGTATGATGTCATCCATCATCCTCATGAAGGTTGCAGGTGCGTTAGTTAGGCCAAAAGGCATAACCAACCATTCAAAGATCCCCTCCTTAGATTTGAATGCAGTTTTCCAAACATCAGTGGGATCGATGGGAATTTGGTGATAACCAAATTTGAGATCAATTTTGGTGAAGAACTTCGCACCACATAGCTGGTCCAGCAGGTCATCGATTATGGGGAGAGGGTAGCGATTCCTCACAGAGATTTTATTCAGGGCTCGATAGTCAATGCAAAGCCTCCATATTCCATATTTCTTCGGTGCCAAGATGATTGGGCTACCACAAGGTGAAGAGCTTGGCCTAATACCCCTTTGGATCAATTCTTGAATCTATCTTTTTATCTCATCATTCTCCAAAATTGATTTGCGATACATAGGATTGTTAGGCAAAGGTGATCCTGGGATTAAATCGATAGAATGTTTTACCTGGCAATGCAGTGGAACTCCTGTGGGTGACTTGAATAAGTCATCATATTCGCCTGTGATTCATCTTATCTGATTTTGTTGTTGTGTTTATTGTGTAGTTAGGACTGCAACATCGGCCTCCTTGGATCTCTGTGGTTTGACCATCATGAGAACAAATTGCTTTGTCTTCTCCACCAATCTCTTGCATTGCTTAGCACTGATCAGGGAAACAGATGTGGGAGGTGGTACCTCTGGTACCCTATAGCACCGTGTTCCAAGAGTGAGGGTGATCCTTTAGGTTTGGGATTCATAGACGCCATGTCGCTCGTACATGAACGGTTGACCAAGGAGGACATCACAAACGTCTAGATTGACCACATCACACAAGACTTCATCTTGGAATGGTTTTATAGCATATGAAAGAAGACATTGATGGGTGACATGAAGGTCTCTCCCTCGGCTCAACCACCCAATACTATATGGCTTTGGATGAGGCTTCATGGATAGACCTAGACTTTTCACAACTTTAGCCGAGATTAAATTCTTTTGACTCCCACTATCAAGAATGAAATGCAGAGGCTTACCTTTTACCCATAATTTAGAGTGAAACAATCTTTCTTTGTCATCTGATCTTTCCTCATGGGTCTGTGATGAAGCGATGATGGTGTCAGGGTCAGCATCTACAATTTCTTCTTCGTCCTCTTTGACTGTAGGTTGTGTATGAGGCAGAGTAGTAGATGTCGAGTATTGTGACTCAGAGAGCAGTGACTTGATGGCTCGACATTCTTCTTTGGAGTGAGTTCCAATTTTGTGGTAATCACACCATTTTCCAGCCTTCCCCTTCTGGGATTTCTTATCCTGAAACTCCTGCTTCCAATTTTGGCCTTGTGTTTGACCTTCCTTGTCACTTTTCCATTTTGAAGGTTGACTCTTCATATTCTTCTGCCATGCTTCTATTCAATCTTCACTGCAAATTTATATGCCTCACCGAGGGTTTCCAAATTGAAGAGTTCCATTTCCCCCCAGATGTACCATTGTAGTCCACCATGATATTTGAGAGTTTTGTGTTTCTCACTTTCTTGAATGCCCAGTCTTGCAGACAAAGAATGAAAAGTGTCTGTGTAATCTTGTACAGATTGGTCCTTGCCTTGCCGAAGTTGTTGCCATTGTATGTACAGATCATCATACTAATCAATGGGATAGTATTCTTCTTTTACTGCTTCCGTAAAATCATCCCAGGTGGGTTCCACCCCGAGGCCAATGACCTCTGTACTGAACCTCTTTTTGTACACTTCCCACCAATTTTTCACGGGCAATGATGATTTCAAAAGAGCAAAAGTGATCTTTTCTCCATTGGTGAACTTATTTACAGAGAAGTAGGATGACAGTTGATCCAACCAATTTTCCACTGCATCAGCATTGATTTTGCCTTCAAATGTGGGAATATCAAATTTTACCTAAACCTTGAAGGGTGTTGAGGCACTAAAAGGAAGCTCCCTCGATGAGGAGCCAGGATGTGTAGCCGCAGAGCCAAAATTTCTCGTCAAAAGCGTTTGAAGAATTTGAGCAAATTATTGGAGCATCTACGCTTGTTGCCGCTGGAGGGCTTCATTCACCATTTCCTTGAAAGGATCGGATGTCTCAGTGTCGTCTGCCATTTGAGGTCGTTTGGGGCACACAGGTGGAGCATTTGGAAGCTTTGTTGCTTCCCACCCAAGTTTCCTGTATCCTGACCTCGTCCTCAGGAACATACACTCTCAAGACAAACCGCTCTGATACCACTGATCCAAAACTCAGAAGTTTTGGTTGACAAATATTGCAATAGCGTAGAAATAACACAATAACAATGAATTCTCTCAAAAGAGATGTCGTATTACTTAAAGATCGCAATACAAATATAGGCTTATCTCTGGGAAGAGATGTTTGCCTTCCCTTTTCGGATTACAATGCATTTATACATATTTTGAAAACATCGAGAGATTGAGTGGCTTGAGGAATTAATGGTGACCTTTTAAGAATGAGTGGCTTGAGAGAAATAACAGAATTAAAACAGTACAGAGCTCAAGGACATAATGGCTCGAGGAAATAACTGTCACCTGACAATGTGACTTTCAAGAATGAAAACAATACAAAATTTGAGGAATTAACTGTCACTCGAATGGTCACCCAGATGGTTGCCCGGATCATTTCTATCACCCGAGTGGTCGCCCAAAGTGTTGCCCAGATCAGGAGAGCCAACATTAGTGTTTTGTAATATGTATGTAATAGATTAGGTATTTAGAATATATAGCCTAAGCTCACATATGAGCCGTTGGGCATGAGTACTGTTAGGGAAGAGAATATGCATTATTTTCATATCTTGAACTTTGTATGTCGAACTGTGAAGTTAATGAAGAATGTTGTTGAAACACTAGAGTGTTGATTCTTGCATTATAGTCTACGTAGTGTTATGTTTGACTTAGTTTTATATTAGCAATGATATAGTTATTTACTTGGATATATTGTGATATAAAGGTTTATCCCTGGTCACTAATGGTGTCTTTGTGCCATATAGTGACTTCGACCTACCTATAAAATAGACTAAGTGCTGGAACCTGAATACACCAAGGTCCTAAGACTCCCACCTAGAGCGCTACCTTGAAGAATGAGCACTTAAACCCCACCCATCCCCATAGTTTACACTGTTAAGAGTTATGTCTAGCCAAATATGAACTTACATCTTAGGACTTGTGCCCTTGAGAAGGATCGTGCCTATTTGACTTCCTCAGAAAAGCCTAGCGTCGACAAGCCACCTGAACCCATCTTGCCAATGACTAAACCCCATTGAAACCCAAGTTGTGTTATGTTTCAACTAGCCCAATACGGGCCCGGTCCCTTCACTATTGCCCTTCAAGTGAGCATACAAGGCTTCTGCCTTATGTGAAACTGATGTCAGTGCAATAGTGTGTTAAATGTTGTGTGCCAAATGCCCTATTATGCTTGTGCCTAACAATACCAAGCATAAAACTGACTTGGCTTGACTGCTAAGTGCATGAGCAAGCACAAAAGCTAAACCAATGAACTTTTCTACAATATTGACTAATTCCAATGCCAAACCCTAGGATTTTGTGTTTGTTAGGGTGTTTGAAGAGCACAAGTAAAGAGTGGCGTTAGCAGGGTAGGCTAGACGTGACCTCAACACCCTATGTGTTGAGTGTTGCCTACATACCAATACCTTGAAAAGGGATCAAACCCGATGTAGTTCTCCCAATCTAACTATTGGTGCAAGTGCAAGTGAATGCTAGAATGAGTGTCAGTTTGAGTGCTTTGAGTGTGATTTGAGACTAGAAATCTGAATGATCTGAGCTCTAGGTTATTTTAGATGGGCGTATGTAGAAGTATGGCAGAATAGGGATCAATTACCTTGATGTGCACAACTAATTCTAAGTTTTTTTATGAGTATTTGCATCTGATTTCTATCTAGTTGACAAGTGATTGAAGGTGGTCTATAAATAGCATTTTGGTGCTTGTCAAGATGTGAAACAGGTCTAGGCTAACCCTAGGGGTGCTTAGAGAAACAAAAATATATTTTTTGGGAGACTAAGGAGCAAGGGGACATTAGTCTTTCCCTTTGGTCAATAGCGCAATGCACTAAAGTCCAAAGGACCGCGCTAATGTACAGGGGGCATGAACGGGTAAAAATGAGACCTGGGTGCCTATGGGGTGGCTTAGTGCTACTTTTAGTATATCTTGGAATGGATTGGACTCACACAAAAGCTGAAAATATATCGAGAGGCCTTAAGATAGGTTTAGGACTAAGCTAAGGATAAGGTGGTCTCAAGTGACACTCATTGCACTAAAATGACATTTTAGATGACTACAACAGGGCTTAATAAAAGTCTTATTTGCCTTTATTCCCCTTTCTATCCCTTCCTTTGGATAGCGTATTCAAATGATATTAGGCTTTGATTTGACCCCTCAACCTTGTCCTATACTTAATCATTCCCCATAAAACCTAATTTTGGCAAATGTTGAATTTGGGTTCATCCTTATTATCTTCTCCCCCTTGATGTATAATTTGGCATTATTATTATTCAAAACTTTTATAAGAAGGGCCTCCACCTACATCAATTTGGTTGTCCACTACTTAGCCTGCCCTATAATGTACTTCTAAGGTTTTCTTCTATATATTTGATGGTCTCTAATGAGATTTTGTTTAATTGATGCATGTAATTGATTCTCCTAAAAATAAACTTTGGGTTGATGTTATGGTTTGCAAATTGTATATTTCCATATTATAATGGTGTGTGAAATACATTTTTATTTCCTCATATTCAAGTAAAAAATGTAGATTAAATCTTATTTACATCACTTGTTTAAAGACAGTTTTTAGCAAGCTTTTTGCAAGAATTTTTTCCTCACGAAATAGATAGAAAAAAAATACTTTTCTCAGGTTTTTTTTAACAATGGATAATGTTAACAATTAAGATAGCTAAAATAGTTTAAAATTTTAAAATATGTAATTTAAAAAAAAATGTTGTCAGCATTTTAAAAACAACATATATATAATATCGAAAATTATCTTCATCAAAATAAACTATCATCTCGTTATACAATTGTATATAAAATATTGTGATATAAAAATCCTAGCAAAGAAATGAATATGTTTATCTAATCCTCCTCATCATCATCATAATCATCACTAACACCAACAACACGTCCATAACCAATACCACCATTATAACCATCATCATTGTCGTTGTTGCCATCATCTTCATTACAAAGTTTCATTGTCTAGAAAACATATGTAATATTACTGCTCAAGTTTTAAATAAAAATAATTATAATTGATATACAATAATATGTACAAATAACAAGGTCACAATAGTTAAAAAATGTTTGGGTGGAGCTCTGTATTGCTTCTTGAATCTTCTAGGGTTAGGGTTGGTAATGGATCGACTACATGACAAACAAGACATACAGGAGTTGGGGTGAAGATAACAGATGTCAAGGTGTGCTCGGGAGAAGTGGCTAATGGTGGCTGTAGGACAAAGTTAAATCCTACAATGTTGGTGGTGAAGGCGATTACAGGTAACGGGGTTTGTCTAGCAAACACGAAAAGGGTGGGAGAATTGGAGGCATTGAGGCTAATAGAGGAGTGGGTAGGCAGGGAAGGAAGGTGGTAGGGTTACCTTTGAATGCCATTGGTGGCCAGGATTTGCATTTTCTTGGGGATTCTTTTAGTTTGAATGGGTTAGGCAAGGCCATTAAAGGCGTTGGTAAATTTTTTGATGAAATAGTTTCTAGGTTGGGATGGAGGGGAAATGCAAAAATAATACTTTTGGGCAAAAATTAGTCCTTTTGTATCCTTCAAGGATGAGGTGCTTAATAATGAGGATTGGTTCGCGGCCAGGGGTTTGATATGCAAATTTAACCGATTATGGCCAAGCCTGCCTACATTGCACACCTAGGCCTCAATGTCGTGGAGGCCATTTTGGGTAGACACCTTAGAAATCTACCCATGTGCTAGAGGTTTCTTTATTGTGGTTTTTGATTACTTGGAGGACTGAATCAAGGCATTCCAAGACAAAACCTAGAGTTGAGACCAGCATCTTCTTTTCATGAAGCCTTGGTTTTCTAATTTCAATCCCTTTTTGAAAATCCTCTCCATCAACCATATTTTGGTTCAATTACCACAACTTCTGCTACAATTTTAGGCTACTTCTTGACTTTTAACCATTGGAAATGCTTTGGGCAAGTTGATGGTGCTAAATGCCTCTACTTCAAACTTCCATCATATTACATTTGCACATATTATGGTTTGGATTGATGTTTCCTAGGATCTTCCAGCCACAATTAAGTTAAAAGTCAAAGACCGCTATTGGATTCAAACCCTTGATTATGAAGGGCTACCTTTAAGATGTCGAAAGTGTTTTGAGAATGGGCATGTGGCTATGGACTGCCACGGCCCAAGCTCGCCTGTGACAAACTTGACAAAATCTACTAAAAACGAGCACAAAGTTGTGACCCAAGATATGACTTTGGTACCTTCACGGACTGAGGAGAGGGTATCAAAGAAGGCCGGAGTAGCTGGTTCAACAGTGGTAGTAGATAACGACAAACTTGATTATGTGACCCCCCTTTTGCTTGGGAATGCATAGGAAAGAGAATATTGGACAATGGTAAGGAAGAAGAAAAGGGGCGAGCAGCGCCAAAACCATCTTCCAGATCTCTTTGCTACCGTTGTGGGAATGGTGACGGAGGGACATAATGGCTTTTTGAGGCTTTGAGGCACTTGGAGGGCGTGCACCTTGTGTGACCTATTTAGGTTGGATCCCAGGTGGGTTGTGGGTCTATGTTGATCTTTCTTGGTATGTTGGGTTAGGGTGAATATGGTCCACATTTTGGTCATTTTAGGTATCCTTTGTGGAGGGTTTGTTATTGTATTGGGTCTGTGTGAGTGAACTTTGCATTTTTGCCTTTTTCAAATTTATAATATGGGTGAGGGACCGTCCAACCCTCTTTACCTAGCAAAATATATATGTGTACAAATAACATATGCACAATTTGTTATGCCCAATGTGCCCTACATGACAAACATAAATATTAAGTAATAGTTAAATAT
Organism: Torreya grandis; assembly: GCA_037957365.1. Taxonomy (NCBI): domain Eukaryota; kingdom Viridiplantae; phylum Streptophyta; class Pinopsida; order Cupressales; family Taxaceae; genus Torreya; species Torreya grandis. The sequence goes on along the minus strand of JARHVA010003592.1, from coordinate 695,704 downwards.
AAATAACTTAATGCCAAATTTTTAAACCCTTATCCCTAAAACCCAATCTTAGAATTCAATTGATTGTTGAAATAATACTTACTTGGATGCCTTCCACAACCTCGATGTTTGCATGAGTGATGCCCAACCTTCATCAATTGCCCCTAGATGTGATCATTAGATGGTGGGATTTGAAAGTTGGCTTCATGAAAAAAGAAAATATTATACTTGGAACTATATAAGAATAAATTAAAAACAACTAACTACAAATAAGTTGTATGATAATATTTGACTTGCATATGTCATGGCAACATATTTTCGGAGGTTATTCTTTTTCAAATATTGAATGTCATGTAAAAGGTGCTCCCTAGCCATCCACCAAGGTACAAATCGCAGGGGATACAACAAAAGGATGAGGCCAAGATCATGCCCCAGGCGAATTTGGCAAAATGGATACCCCTTAGTCCTTGGCATCTAAGCCAAAGAAGCATTATGTACACCTAATCTATGTAATCATTCCGGGTTTTAATCGAAAAATATATATTGAATGTCTTATTCAATGGTCTTAAAATGTCGATTTATAAGTTTAATTAAAAATAATAATCATATAAACATTAATTTTTTCAAATTAAGTTATTTAAAAGAGAGAGAAATGGTTATGAAACTTTCAAAATCAACCACCACTCCTTTATGGGCTTTTTAGCCCATGCAATAAATAGCAAGTTTCGTTTGAACCCTCCTTTTATGCCTTCGGATACCCCACATTTTATATTTTCCCAATGTGGCCGTCTTTTCATTATCCTCTTTACTTTTCATTCATATATTTTCAGCACTCTTGTGTAACAAGGAATGTGTGTATTTTTGTTTTACATTGTTAGGATTGTGGAGCTAAAAGCTTCACTGATGCAGACATGGAGGAGGTTGCAGAATGAGTTGCTGAGTGTCAGAAGTGTTTGGCGTTGGTCTGGCCAACCGGCGTCGGCAGGGTAAGACAGGAAGGCAACCGACGTCGGTCATATATCGGCCGGCGTCGGCGACCCCAGGCAGACAGGGACCGACGTCGATCGCCTGTGTGGTTCGACTGCGAGCTATTTACGGGCAGTTAGCTAACGAACCAAGCATTTGCATGATGAGTGCTAATTTTAGACTCATAGTTGCGGATCTAATTATTGTAATTAGATGTCTAATCATTGTTTGGATGAGATCTATATAATAGACTCATGGTTGTATTGGAAAAGTGTGCTAGGGAGTAAGAGAGCATAATTATAAGCTCCTTCTGTGTGTGAGGTAGAGCTATGGTGCGTTCCTCCTAGTGCCACAGTACCAGGTGTGTTGGTGCTGGATTGGAGAGCCAGCTGGGTTCTTCAAGAGTGTAGGATCTTGGTCACAGTTGCATGGCCTATATAGGAGATCTACATGGTAAGTAAGATCGTTGATCTGCAGGTGTTTGTGTGTGCAAGGTCGAGGTTCACAGGTGAATAGAACCATTGTTTGATTTGCAGGTGTGCAAAGTCATATAGACAGCAACACAACAGGGAGCAATATCAGGCATGATCTACTTGGAGTACAGGTGTGTACTCGGATAGAGCAAGAGGAAGGCAAGGGAGTTCCTTCCATAAGTATGGTCTGTTGAATTGCAGGTTGTTGCAGATTCATGGGAGATCTACTTGAAGTACCTTGAGTACTTGTGGAGCACGTGGAGTGCTTGTGGAGTGCGTGGAGCACTTGTGGTGTGCGTGGAGCACGGGAGGTGAACACCAACTCTGTATTTGAGTTGGGTGTTGGGACCTGTGAGAGGGAGAGCTTTGGGGAGAAGAATTACTGTTCACTTGAGGTGTGGGAAACCTCTATAAGGTGGTGGAGAAGAAGTGGCATCTTCTTTATTGTATTCTTTTCTGTATAAAGTATTAATACAAGTTGTGTATTGTCTCTCATATCATGTGTTATTCTGAATTCTAGTTACTTGGTGAATCTGGTTAATTTCCGCATATTAAGTTGCTTGGTTTGGTAATCAAATTGTGTGCTTCCGGTTTATCCTCCTCCCAACAAGTGGTATCAGAGCCTTGGTTGTAGGTTCTTGAGCTTGATACCAACAAGTGGTATCAGAGCTAAGGTTGGAGGAAGCAGGTTTTGTGTTTGGTTACAGGGCACTCTCAGGGGTTTCTGATCGAGTGGGAGTAGAGCAACAGCAGATCAAAGTAAGCTAAGAATGGAGGAGTTGAAAAGCACAGATGGTCACTCACGGTCCTATGGAAAGAAAGAGCAGGTAAAAGATTATTGTTGGTTGGTAGCAGATCAGCATGAAGAAACTGAAGATACAGATGTAGCAGGTGTTGTTGCACAGGATGTGTTTGCAGGTTTCTTGGATAAAGTTGAATCTTGGATAAAAGATTCGGTTGCCTCTTTCCATGCAGTTCCAGGTAGAGGAGCTGGTGAGCCTTGCCAAAGAATTGGCAAAGGGGAAGTGAAGCTGAAATTGCAGGCGGCCAACACACAGGGGTTGATGAAGGTCATGCAGGTCCCAGGTTTGGAGATATGGCTAATTTCTTCAGAAAGATTGGGTGATGAGAGATGCACAAGAACTCTCACAGCGGATGCACTTGAATTAGCTGGTGGTAAGAAAACAGGTATCCTTTATCTACTTGTTTATATTACTGATTCTTCTTTTGTTGCGGAGACGTAGCTTCGTAGGCTTGGTCACATGAGCAGGAAGGAGATGCATGTTCTTAAGCGGAAGACAGATATATTTGACAGGCTTAAGAACTGGAAAGCCTTGGTGTTTATGAAGGAGATGGCGGACAGAACCCAGTGGATGTGGCTGGATACTTCTGAGCAGGGCAATTTGGACATGGGTTTTGATTCAAAGAAGCTCGCGGGTAAAAAGTCATCACTCACAGGCGAACACAGGTACCGATGTCGGTCAAGAGGAACCGGTGTCGAACAGACAGATGCCGATGTCGGTCACGTGCAGACCGAAGCCGGCGATGTCGGGCAGGGTAAGACCGATGTCGGTCATGGGACCGACGTCGGCAGTATGTAAGACCGATGTCGGTCAGAAGACCGACATCGGCAGCAGGGACACCAGCGCAGGCAGGTTGGTAGTCAGGTACAGACGCATGGAACCGACGTCGGTCGGATGCAGACTGTGGAGTGACCGAGGTCGGTCACTGTAACGAATTTTGGGTGGACAGCAAGCTGTCAAGGAGTCTCAAACACCCATACGGAGGACTGAAGGCGTAAGTAGGCCCTCAAATTCGTTGTTCCTCTTCTTTATACATGTTGCTGATTGTAGAGCAGGAAGGATCCAGGAAACAGGTGTGAGCTTGGCATGGATGAGGATGTGATTCCTTGGAGGAGAACCAGACAGGTGTGTTTTGGTAGAGATGCCAGCAGGTATGAAAAGCACAGAGACGAATGGATACCTTAGTAGAAGAATGGAAAGAATGGATACGTGAGACGGAAGACCAGGAATATGGTCTTGTGGAGCTGCAGGACAGTGGTACAGGTTTTGATAGGTGGAGGACGGAGCATGGCTTCAGTCAGTGTCAGGTAACTACTGTGGTTTGTCTTACCAGGGGGATGATGAGTCATGACATCATTCTGTTGCTGTATGTGGATAGTATGCTAGCTAGCAGGTTTGTACATACAGGGTTTTGCTGAGCTAAGGGTAAGATTAGTTCAGTGGCATGTCATGAGGAGTTTGGAGCAGCGGAATTCTTTGACATGAGAGGCATGGAGATCACAGGTTGATTTTGTCTCGAGTGGGAGCTGATGTGAATCAGGTGTTGGCGAGGTTCAGGATGCAGAGCCGGAGCACACTAAGGGCTGGACAGGTACAGTGTCCGAAATCACATGAGGTCTGGTATAGACCTGAGTATTCCCATGCAGTGGGAGCTGTCAGAGAGTTAGGAGCCAATTCGGGGAAGTGGGTTCTCAGGTTTTCTGAGAGGGACCGGCAGCAGGTGTTGCTATGCAGGGTCAGGACTTCACTACAGGTGTTGTAGGTTCGGATGTGGCAGGTTACTCGGATGACAGGTGGTACACCACGGAATGTGTGGTGGGTTGTCTTCAGATGGGAGCTTGAAGAGGGATACAAACCAGGAAACAGATTAGACAGAGTACAGGTACAGGTACAGTGCAATTGTTTATCTCCAAGTGGGAGATTGTTAGGATTGTGGAGCTAAAAGCTTCACTGATGCAGACATGGAGGAGGTTGCAGAATGAGTTGCTGAGTGTCAGAAGTGTTTGGCGTTGGTCTGGCCAACCGGCGTCGGCAGGGTAAGACAGGAAGGCAACCGACGTCGGTCATATATCGGCCGGCGTCGGCGACCCCAGGCAGACAGGGACCGACGTCGGTCGCCTGTGTGGTTCGACTGCGAGCTATTTACGGGAAGTTAGCTAACGAACCAAGCGTTTGCATGATGAGTGCTAATTTTAGACTCATAGCTGCGGATCTAATTATTGTAATTAGATGTCTAATCATTGTTTGGATGAGATCTATATAATAGACTCATGGTTGTATTGGAAAAGTGTGCTAGGGAGTAAGAGAGCATAATTATAAGCTTCTTCTGTGTGTGAGGTAGAGTTATGGTGCGTTCTTCCTAGTGCCACAGTACCAGGTGTGTTGGTGCTGGATTGGAGAGCCAGCTGGGTTCTTCAAGAGTGTAGGATCTTGGTCACAGTTGCATGGCCTATATAGGAGATCTACATGGTAAGTAAGATCGTTGATCTGCAGGTGTTTGTGTGTGTAAGGTCGAGGTTCACAGGTGAATAGAACCATTGTTTGATTTGCAGGTGTGCAAGGTCATATAGACAGCAACACAACAGGGAGCAGTATCAGGCATGATCTACTTGGAGTACAGGTGTGTACTCGGATAGAGCAAGAGGAAGGCAAGGGAGTTCCTTCCATAAGTATGGTCTGTTGAATTGCAGGTTGTTGCAGATTCATGGGAGATCTACTTGAAGTACCTTGAGTACTTGTGGAGCACGTGGAGTGCTTGTGGAGTGCGTGGAGCACTTGTGGTGTGCGTGGAGCACGGGAGGTGAACACCAACTCTGTATTTGAGTTGGGTGTTGGGACCTGTGAGAGGAAGAGCTTTGGGGAGAAGAATTACTGTTCACTTGAGGTGTGGGAAACCTCTGTAAGGTGGTGGAGAAGAAGTGGCATCTTCTTTATTGTATTCTTTTCTGTATAAAGTGTTAATACAAGTTGTGTATTGTCTCTCATATCATGTGTTATTCTGAATTCTAGTTACTTGGTGAATCTGGTTAATTTCCGCATATTAAGTTGCTTGGTTTGGTAATCAAATTGTGTGCTTCCGGTTTACATCCTCCCAACAGGTCACATCCCTATATTTTATCAAAGCATCCCCCATTTTAGTGACATGTCCTCTTCTCAATAATATTCATCTCATTTTTCATTACCAACAAATTAAAAATGTGTACTTTTTCTTTTGAAAATTTGAGCCATTCAAGATGGTTTAAAGCTTTGCTATTAGCAAGATGCCTCATCCCTTGTCGAAGAGGACAAAAAACAGTTCATCAATTGTATCCTACCAAACCTCCTCTTTTTCGGTGAACCAAATTGGCATGTCAATTGTACCATACAAGAATAAGTGGTAATAAGGTAGCATGCCTATTGGTTGTTCAGGTATGGTTATATGAGTATCAAAGGTTAGAAAATGTATGTCATAATCATTGTGAACATCCTCTATATGTATCTCTCATGCTTTTGAGACTACATAGTTTGAAATACTTGCCCATATTTTTTGTAGTCATTAAGGGACATCGTTATGTCATAATCAAGTGAACATCCTCTATTTCCATCTCCTTCATGCTCTTGAAATTATACGATTTGAAAAACTTGCCAACTTTTTTCAATCGCTTATTCACTAAATGGCTTCTCTTTAGTTTAAAAAAGTTGTGGGTTTCATGCAAATACTATAATACTACATCCTATATATATATATATATATATATATATATATAGCAATCTAATTCAAATAAAATAAAATATGGGCCACAAATATGTCTCTGGATCTATAACCTAGAATGTGCCTACCTTAACTAGAGTCTTGTAATTTGTATCCAAACATTAGTCTAAGCTCCTTTTCTAAGGAAATCCATTTTTTTATTTAAACAAGGAACCACCTGGTCCCTCTGAGTAATTGTAGTATTGTTGGTATCAATGCACAAATGAATTGACCTTCAACAACAATGTCAAGCACTAAGGTGTATCCATACCATCAAATTTGACTTAGTGACAAGTGAGTCCATTTTTTTAATGTAAAATATTATGGTTTGACTAACTTGCACATGGGAATATTGTGAAGATGGGTCACCCTCACCAATTACATGTTAACAATAAAGCTTTGATAACCATATGTAAAAGATCTTGAGTGACAAAAGTAAATAAGGCAATGATTTGAGTTTGAAGTGTTCTCTACTAGACTAAGGCTAAACACATGCAATTCCATTCTCAATCAATACAATTAGACAACATTGAGCCTATGGTACTCAATGCTACAAATGCAATGTGATGAAATTTATAAGGTCCTAAATTATTGTAAAACCATGTTTCGATTTTTTTTTAATTCTTTATTTTTATAATATTAAAAATAAAATAATTACAAAATATTTTATGTCTTAACTCTACCCAAAAATGACAAATTACTAATTGATCGTGTTGTAAACCTACACAAAACATTAATCATTTGAAAGTTAAGCTTATAACAAAACTACCAATAAATACTAATGGTGTGTTATTAATGTATTATGAAAATCTCTAAATAATGCTAATAATAATAACTATTCTTATCTTAAAAGATATATTTTTAATTAAATTAAATACATAATTAAAATTTACAATTTAAATCTATCCCAACTCTTTCTTATTAGAATGTATGGTTGGAGATGAATCCCAAGATCTTCATAATGAGAAAAAGGTTTGGCTGGCAATTATAAAATGTTGCCTCCTAAAAATGGGACACTTTGCCTTAGGAAGTTGGCAGCAAATGGGTAGCAATCGTTAAAGATGTCCAAGATAAAGAGGTGAGGAGAATGGAAATAACCAAGGTAATAATCTATGGAATCTGCCAGTTTTGGCACTTTGAACTTAAACTTTGCCAATGTATCAAAAGGCAATCTTAGGCTTGCTATAGCGGTGAAACATCTAGAGATAAATAGAGTTGAACGCAGCTCTTGATAAAGGTCCTATTTGACTTTATCCGCCCTTAATATCCAACCCCTTAACCTTGTCCTAAGCTCAATAATTCTCCACCAAACCTAATAGTTGGCAAATGTTGAATTTGGGTTAATCCTCGTTATCTTCTTCTCCTGATACATAATTTATCATTACTATTATTCAGAACTTTTATAAGCAAGCCCTCCACCTGCAACAATTTGGTTGTCCACTGCCTAGCCTGCCCTATTCTGAGTGGCATCAGGTTGGTTTGTTTTAGCCTGCCTTATTCTGAGTGGCATGTCGATTGGGTGGTTGTGGGCATGAGTAATCTCTCCTATCGTATCCTTGGGAGTTACCTAATGCGCTCCTACAATCACGATTTGCCTGCTGTTGATTATCGTATATGTTTAAGTCTATTATTCTCTTCCTGGGGGATTGTTTGAATTCATGATGCTCCAATTAAAGGGCGAATCACTTACTCATGTCCAACCTATGCTATGGTTATCTGGAATGCCCCCTCTTTTCAAGCTTGATCTCGGGTACTAATCTTGACATCGGGTACTCAATCTTGCACTATCAATCTCAGGTTCAGGTATCCCTGTTGAAAGCTCGGGAATACAGTATCAAGCTTGGGTCTCTATGCTCAAGTAGGCATTCTGTTGTTTACATGTGGAGAAAATATAGCAGTGCCATATTAGTTTTCAGTTCGGAAAATTCTCAAATTTTATAATGCATATAGCTCCCAGCCTAACCCAGGTGTTGAATCTGCACCACTGTGACGGATTGTACGCCCCATGTGTTAAATCCACACTAAAGTGACAGATTGTAGGCAATTTGCATCATACTACATCATTCTTTTCCTGCACCCAGGTATTCTTTTCCTGCACCCAGGTATTCTACATCTCTAATTGTTACACCTATGGATTTAGACGTTAACCAGACGGAGGAAGGTGGTGAAAGCTCTCTGCCCCCATCACAAAACCAGACGCACAAAATAAAACACCTTCTGAACTATTACTCTATCGAGAATCATTCATCGTTTATAGTACTAGTTGATTTACAATTAAAAGAGTAGCTGGACAATGACATCCTATTAGATAGACACACACTAGTAGATGAAGAAAAAATGTTGAAGTGGTCAACCTCAAACTTGTAATATTGCAAAAGCCCAAATTGCTGTCAGCATGGGCTGTGGAGCCATTGTTGACTATATAATCCGAGTTATGAAGGCCCTAAGTGTTCATGAAGATGTTGAGCAGTTGGCTTTTTGTGTTACTCGTAGGCTACAACAGGTTTGGAACCAGGTTTGAGCAGACATATTTGTCAGGGTATGCTGCCTAATGTAATTTGAAGGAAACTGGGTTTTAACTCTAAGATTCAAAATAGATATCTGGCCGTAATTGGGAATTTAGTGATGGAAGATGAAGCCCCGGTGATCCCTGTAGCGGTTTCCAATGAAGAGGCTAAGAAATAAGGGAGGAAAAAGTTTTTTTAAGTAGTTGATTGGACCATGGGCTGGCCAATCTAGGTAATCGAATTATAATATTTTTCACCTGTTCGTGATTCTAACTTTCCAGTTCTAGAGAAATTATTTATATGGGTTGGGAATGCTCCACTTTTTTGGCCCTTATCAAAGGAAAAAAAAAGGAATTCAAAAAGCTGTATGCTACTCGATTATCCTAGTCACAAAGAATAAATTACAGAAGTTGCAAAGAATGATGTTCTCGCTCACAATAAAACAAGCCAATAATATACATTACTACTACAAATAAAATACAATTCAGAATGCGAAACAAATGACATTTCTACATTAGAATATCATTAAACTTACTAAATTTGATATTGCAAAATCTAGCTTATTAGCAGACTCCCAAACGTGTTTAGCATCTCTTATTTATTCGAATCAATCAATTTTACATTGCAATGTCGTAAAATATGGTTGGAGATGGTCAGCAACTACAGATGGTTCCTCTATCTTAACGGCAAGGTTTTTCTTCCTGGCTAGAGATATAGTTAAATGTAATATGCAAAAACCTCCGCAGGAAACACAATCATAAATGTTACCAGAGACTTCGGGTTAGAAAAATGTTCAGAATATTACTTCTGAAATACTGTGTTCAGTGAATTAGCTTGCCTACTTGTCTGGGTCCACAATTTCTTACCTATCATGTCTTTCTAATGTCCATAAGATTATAAGTGCCAGTGTTATCAAGCATAGCCAACTTCGGAATCCACAATAGACAATTTTAGCCAATTTTGTCAAAAACAGAAATAATTAGTTTTGAAACCAAAGCAAGATAAATAAGGTTACAATAACAAGTAAAAAACAATAACCTATCTTTTTTCCACCCTATTTTTACACTGATTATGCCCATTAAAATTTAATTATAATTCAACCAAAAGGAAACACCAATTTTCGGATATAATTAAAAAATGATTATAAAATTATTCGCCCGGTCAAAACTTCTCTGCACATTGTTACATACACATGTAACTCGTCAAAATATCAACTCACAGCAGATCTCTAAACGCTTCTTCAGGGTGGTATCTTAAAATACATTTCTCCCGGTGGACCTTGCAAGGCCCAACAACCAGTTTCATACTTCAAAACCAGGTTGGCATCAAACAATAACTTCTTCCACGATGCTAATCAAAGAACTCCCAATTGCTAGACTCAAAAAAAATGGAGAAACAAATTACCGTTACATCACTGGACCATATAACACAATTCAACCGGTCTGTCTTGCCATCCAAACAGACCACCATTTTTTAAATTGCTGTGGGATATAGCCTGGCAGGCATATCTGGCCTCAATTCTGTTGATGCAAGCAACTTTTCAGACATTCTAAATGATTTATGTTTTGGGGTAATAGACATCTTGTTCATGGCACACTCAAATTCCTCAAATTCTTCATTATCACTTTGACCTTCATGAAAATCTTCTCTTGATCTATATTTCCCAAAACTATCTACATCTTCATCCCAATCATCTGCGTCCACATCAATCATATTCATATGATCTTCATGTTCTTCAAAGTCATCCTCCTCAACCGGCATTGTAACCATAGACCAGAATGTAAAATTTGGTCTCACAAACCTAAAAATAAGAACGTTCCAAGTTTAGCTCAAAAACATGAAAGCATGTATGCTGATACCCAAAATTTGTAAGTAATCCAGAAATGCCAACAATACCTGTCAGACTCTTTCAACAAATACGGGTCAAATGGAAAGAACATGTCAAGCCTCTCAACACCCCCAAATGCCTTTGACTCGCCCATCTCCAGCATGTTGTTTGCAGTTGTAAACTGTGAAACATCAAATAGATGAACTGCTTTTACCTGCCGCATAAATTCTTCCACGACTGACGGCAAACAAACCTATTAAACACACAACATTTATCATTGAAAATGAGAACACAAGGAAAATACTCCGGATTCTACACTGGTAAACATCTTTATCACTTTCTTACTATTCTTATACCTTTAATGGCTTCAGCTTGTGCTCAAGAATTTCTTTCAGTGGCAATGCTTCTATTAACAGTCTCTGTTTGGGATCATCCATGAGCAACTTCAACCGGAAGCAAAGAACATACATAATTGCCTGCCAAATTTTAATTCACAAAGCCCAAATTATCATCCTGGAAAGTATTTAACTAAATCAAAGCCAAAACAAAAAGAACTCACCCTTCTCTGAAAAAACAACAAATCTGCAAAGCTCAATACTAGAGTCAATTGTAGATGATAGCTCACATATACCTTTGTTCTCTTTCATGAATAACATAACTCAGATTAGGCCAAAACTTGCAGAGCAGGGGATTCTAGAATCGACTTCAAGAAAAACCCCAAAAACAAGCATTTGTTTGAGCATATGAAATATTCCAAATTTCTGAATATGATTTTATGTAATTTTAATACCCAAAGTTTTTTAATGAAAACTTTTGTTTGCAACTTTTGTTTACATATAACTGTATCACCTGGCCACATGCATGTCTAAAACATAACGTTTTGATTAATTCAAACATCACTTTTGGACACACTTACGAAGTCAATTCATGGCAATGAACTTATATTAATTTAGTAAATGCCCTGTGGCTATGTAATAATGGAAAGAAGTTTACCTGACATGCAGAATAAAAGACACCATGCAATCCTTGATTTATGTTCTTCCTTTCAATATTCTGCTGAGGCATATATTGCAAGCACCAATCTACCAACCTGAGATCAGGAACAAGCCACATAGACTAAGAATCCTCTACATTCGACTGAACACTAAAAAGGGCATTTTAATTCCATATAGACGCGTCTAGAACCAAACCTCTTTAGCGATGCAGAAACTGCAGATAAAGGCAGGTATTTAGCACGAGCTAAATAGCTCGCTAGATAAGCAGCAGCAGTCATTCTGCCCAGTACAAAAAAAAATATAGTATAAAAAAAGATATTTTGTTGCAAGAGTTTCATGTCCATCAAGAATTAATCTCGTCACAAATATTTGAAGATACAAAAATTTTAACAGTATTGTTTCCCAAGGATATCAAAGGAAAATAATGACTACATTATCTTAAATCTAAGACCTCGAAGCAAGAAAAAAAGTGGCTGAGGTATCTAGAGAATATGTTTACGGACCTAAATTACATATTGTAATTATTATTTGTTGGGCATTCTTGGAGTTTAGGATCTTTTATCTACAGCCTAAGATTACTAAATGTTGCATTTCCTTGGGCAAACTCTCTTACATTATGTTTATTGCACATTATGAAAGCCCACAGGTATACAAGTGTGTTTTGGCAAAATCATATCCCCTTCATGCTAAAGCTAAAACTTGAAGCCACGTTCATACTAGCAGTTACGGCCCAGCAATATTTTAGTTTGCTCTAACTTGTTCTATGGCTGGATTTACCACCAAGATTTGTACCTCATGTTAACTGCAAATCCAAATCCCTAATTTAGTTTTCATCCAAGAAATTAAGCTCCCTGTAGCAGTGTGTCTTGATAAGTGCTCCAGATTCTTCAAGCTTCCTTTTCTCTTGGAGCTGAGGGTCAGTCAGGTGGTCTATGTGTCTTTTGCAAGAAATATTTGGTTACTTGCTCATTTGTGGACTCTAGGAACTATTGGATCTGCCTTAAGATCTCAGGTCTCAGAGAATTTGTCTTTCATATTTAATGTGTATGCTCCTTCAAGCCCGGTTGCTAAACAATTACTGTGGAAGGAAAGCTCCACAGTCTTGAACTCTTTTCAAAAGGAACATATTGTGTTGGCTAGGTACTTCAACTGTATCTTTAGAAATCATGAGAATAGAGGTTGGATTCAAAGAAATACACAATCTAAATTAGACTTCACTAAATTTGTCAGTGAAAACAATCTTTGGGACATTGAGCCTAAATCTAGATCCTTGGATTAACAAAAGGGCTGGTTTTGAAAACATTGTTGAACGAACTGACAGATTCCCAGTCCCTAATCATTGGCTACACCAAAATTGGATCCTTCACTCGGATATTCTCCAAAGTCTTGGGGTCTGACCATTTGCCTATTTCCCTCACTATCAAAATAGACAGATCCCTTTCAAGCACACCCTTCAGATTAGAACTGATGTGGCTAAATGATCCAAATGTGATGGACCTTATGAAAAACTGTTGGAAAGAACCAGCTCCTAGAGGCAGCACTAGGATGTTTATTTTAATTCACATGCTGAAAAATGTTAGACGGCTCCTCCGAAAAAGGAACAAGGAAATCTTTTGGAACATCTTTTGGGGAAAAGCCATCATTGAGTTCAATATTCAGAGCCTTCAAGACCAAGTGCTGAATGTTGGTAATGATAGAACCTCACTTCTTATGGAAACAAAGGGAGATTGTTTGGAAACAAAAATCTAGAGAGTGTTAGCTTAAGGAAAGAGGCTGTAACACCAAATTCTTTGACCAATCAACCCTGGCTACTTGTACTCATAACAGGATCTCAAAACTCAAAACCAGGAGTGGTCCTTATACTGAGTAATTGGATGTGATTAAAATTGAGGTTGTCCATTTCTTTATTGAAAACTTCTTTACGGACCCCTCCCCGAATTTTGCTGTGAATCTTATTCCAAGAACTATCAGTGACATAGTTCCCAGAAGACAGGTATGGAGAGACGGGAACGGCTACCGGTATGCCATTTTTTTTAAAATAGTAGACAGGGGTACAGGGAGACGGCAATATATATTTATTGTTTAATATTATATATAATATATTAATAATTATATATACTATGAAAAAATTAAAGAAATTTATATTATTGAAATGCCAACAATAATTATGAAATATTGTTGAATTTAAAAACCTAAACTAAAATTAAATAAATTATTTAAAAAATACTAATAATAAAAACTAACATATCACATAGAAATTTAGAATAATTAAAAAAAATAACATTTTAAATTCTAAAATTAAAATCATAACATTAGAAAATATTATAATATTTCATAATTATTAATTAATAAAACTATAACTATTAATTTATCAAATAATAAAATATTAAATATATTTTTAGATATATCCGTAGCTTTTGACTGGAGCAACTGAACCAGTTACATCAACAACCACAACCGGCCGATACCAAAATACCAATATTCCCACCACAACTGGCATTTTACATTCCATTTCCCACACTATTCCCGCCACAACCAGAGTTTACGATCCCACCACAACTGGCATTAATACCAAAATGGCCACAACCGGCCTATTCCATACCTCTGAGATTTGAACCTGGGTGGTGCATATAACAACCAAGTTGCTTTACCAATGCACCCCCATCTCTTCGGTAATAAAATATTAAATATTAAAAACAAACGATGCACAAATATTAAATAATAAAAATAAAAATAATGATTTTTAAAACATTTAAAAATAAAAAAAATTAATAAGTAAACATTTAAAATTTTATAATATATATTTATTGTTTAATATTATATATATACTCTGAAAAAATTAAAGAAATTTATATTATTGCAATGCCAACAATAATTATAAAATATTGTTGAATTTAAAAACCTAAACTAAAATTAAATAAATTATTTAAAAAATAATAATAATAACTAACATATCACATAAAAATTTAGAATAATTTAAAAAATTAACATGTTAAATTCTAAAATTAAAATAATAATATTATAATATTTCATAATTATTAATTAATAAAACTATAAATATTAATTTATTAAATAATAAAATATTAAAAACAAAAGATGCATATATATTAAAAAATAAATTAAATAATAAATATTAAAAAAATAATTTTTAAAACATTTTAAAATAAAAAAATTAATTAGTAAACATTTAAAATTTTAAATAAACATGTTACAATATTAAATATAAAGTAATAAATATAAAATATTAATAATTTAATTCTAAAACTTATAACAATATTTTAAAAAAATCTAAAAAGTTTAAAACCTAATAGTAATACATTAAAATTTAATACTAAACTGAAAACCAAAAAAAAAACTTACCCGTCACGACAATGGCTGCCATTGCCGTCAATGGCACTGCCAAGGAGTACCGCAAACAACAATGTCCTGAGCAATGGCCGGCTCAAGCATTGTTGTTCACGACAATGGAGGCCATTGTCGTGACAGGGCTACAAAAAAACAAAAAAATGCAAATTGTAAACAAAATAAGTGTAAATTGTGCTTCAAACGCCCATTGCAAATTGCAAATGCCCTTCTCTTCAATGAATCCAGCCACAGTGCTTATAACTAGAAATTCTGGTATGTTTCCACATTTTTTCTGCATTTTTCATGTATTTAGGTATTTTTTCATGATTAGGGTTTGGGAGACAGTGTTTTCCTATCTGGGGACATGTTGGAAACACGGGGATGAACAGGGAGACATCTCCATACCTATCTCCCATCCCTGAAACGGGTCCCGAAACCCAAGACGCATCCCAAGGGGTGGGAGACATGTCTCCCTGCAACACTGATCAATGACAATCAAAATGTTGATTTAATGAGGCCTTTCACGAAAGAAGAAATCCAAGGTGCGCTTTGGAGCATGGACTATGACAAAGCCCTAAAACTGATACGTTCCCTTCAGGGTTTTTTAAACACTTATGAAAATTGTAAAATGGATTTTATCAAAGCTGCCGATGAATCCATATCCTTGAGAAAGAAATCTGAAATGGTTTAATTAGACCTTTCTAGCTCTGATCCCCAAGAAAGCTACTGCGAACTCTCTTGACAACTTCAGTCCTATAGCCCTGTGCAACACCATCTACAAGATTATCTCAAAAGCCTTGGCTAATCGTGTCTCCAAATCCTCCTTCCTCTTCTTATTTCAGAATAGCAATGAGGTTTTGTCCAAAATAGACAAATCTTAGAGTGGTTATTTTCCACGAGCTAATTCACTCAATAAAATTCATGAAGCAACTATGATCATCAAAACTTGATATTAGCAAAGAGAATGACAAGGCTAACTAGAGCTTTCTTTTCAAAATTCTTGAGAAATTTGAGTTTTCAAAGGCCTGGTGTGATTGGATCAACTCTTTTGTTTCTATTCCTATGTTTTTTGTTCTTGTAAACAAAGTCCCAACTGGATTTTTCAATGCTTTGAGAGGTCTCCATCAAGGAGATCTCTCTCACTACCTCTTCATCATCATGGCAAAAGCCCTGGGAAGAGCCTTCTCAAAGGCAAAATCGCAAAATCTCGTTAGTGGCTTCAATAATACTGAGAATGTAAACTTCTCTCATAGTCAATTTGTGGATGATACAATTTTGGAAAACTCTGCTCGCATTTGGGAAGCTAGAATGTTGAAGAAACTTTGAGATTGATATCAACATGCTTCGGGTGAAGAGATTAAAGTTTTAAAATCTAGCATCTTCTTCCTCCAAACTTCACCCCGTAGACAAAATAAGATAAAGCAAATTCTTGGATTTTCTTTAGGCTCTCTTTCTATCAAATACTTGGGGATCGCCCTACTTTGATGGGAGTTCGAAAAAAGAATTTAGGGACAACATGACCACCTTCCAAAAGAAATTGGCTTCTTGGAAAGGAAAATGGATCTTTAAGGTAGAAAAATTCAATTAATTCAAGCTATTCTCCAAGCAATTTCAGTCTATATGATGTCAATCTCGGAAACTCCAATCATTGTCAAATCTAGATTAACTAACATTATGAAAAAAAACCTGTGGAATGGTCATTCTAAGTCTAAGAAAATTCCCTTAATGAAATGGGAAGAGATTTGTTTGCCTAAATCAAAAAGTGGGGTTGGAATCAGAAATTTATTGAAGATTAATGTAGCTCTAAGAGCAAAACTTCTATGAAGAATCTATTCGAACAAAAATAGCACTTGGAGCATCTTGCTCTGAAAAAAGTATCTTGATAACGTAGATGATCCGGCCCGTTTAGTACATAGCATTGGATGTTATGGGTCTCACATCTGGAACTTTTGTGGGAAATGTAGAGACCTTATCTCCAAGTCCCTCTTCTGAGATATTATAAATTTGGTATATTTGTTAACTTATGGAAGAATACTTGGTCTAGTGTGGACCCTCTTTACAATCATCCTTCCTTCAACATTTTAAAAAAGTAATTTTCAAACCTATGGGGACCACTAGTTTGTAATTATTGGGTTGAAACCCGGAGTGTTTGGAGCCTTCATAAATGATGAAAAAATCCAAGTTTTTTGTTGCCAACCATTCCTCTAGACTTATTTCTTTCAACTTCTTCCTGAACTCTCACCATATCAGGAGCTCGGTGGAGACTAATGGATTAAAATGCTCTGGAGATCTTTAAGCAACTTTTTAGAGAGACAAGGCTACAATAAGTTGATCTCTCATTTTAATACACCTTTATGACGTGGAAAAAGTTTGGATCCCTCGAGGTCTTTCAAAGCTAATATAAATTTGTGGTTTGTCATGAAAAAGATATCTTTTTCTAGAATATTCTCCAAATGATTGATTTTCAAGGGCCCTCTTGGTGCATCTTCTATAAAGATAACTCTAAAACCCCGAACCACGTCCTCCTTCATTGCCCTTAGCTTGGAGAATTTTATTTTGGTTCTTTAAGAAAATGAACAAACTTTGGGTAGAAGCCAACTCTCTTCAAGATTTTTTCATTAACTAGACAAAAGGAGGGGATCAAGTTATAAGTCCCTGATTATTTGGAGCTTATGGAAAGAAAAAAACAATAAAATCTTTAAGAACTTGTCCCTCTATGAAGATTTCTTAACTCTTATAATCGAGACGCTCCTTCCTAAAGTCTTTAAGGCTAAAGTGACACCCCCTATAAAGAAAATCATTGGGGAGGATTGTCACATTCTCTTAAGATGGAAATTACTAAAAAACAACTTCATCCTCCCTCTCCAAAATAACAAAAAGTTATTGGCCTCTTGGAAGCCTCCAAACAAAAGTTATGTCAAGCTAAAATTCGACAGGGCATCCAAAGGCAACCCAAGCCTTTCTAATGGAGGAGTCTTTAAAGATTATTTGGGACAAGTGATTTCATATTTGGCCTTCAACATTCCATAGTCTTTAAACAATTTGGCTAAAGCTCTAGCTGTTCTCAAAGGTTTGAGAACCACTATGGACACAAATTTCAAGAAATTATCCGTGGAAAGTGATTCTCTTGATTATGAACACTGTCAAAATGAGAAAATCTTATCAATGGCAGCTCAATTCAATCATTCAAAATATCCTCCTTGCCATTCCTTTTTTTTATGACATTTCTTTCTCACAACCATCGTGAGAGTGACTTTCCCACAGATTTCTTGACTAATTTTGGAGCTCTTCACCTCCCTCCTAATGAAGTTTGGCACTATGAAGGGCCTCTCCCTGGCAAGAATGCATAGATTTACTCAGAAAAGACTTGACCCATTAACAACTTCCCTTTTGTTCAAGCTGTTGTCAAGAGATTCAATGGTCTAACTTTTGGAGCGATTTGTAGTCTTGGTGCTTGTAGATCATTCTGGTGACTAGTATCCAAGGCTTTTGGTGCTAGCATCTTCCGACCTCTCGAGAGTGGTTCCACGGTGGTGCTTCCCTCTAGCACCCCTGGACTGATCTGGGATGTGTAGCTTGTAGACTTAAGTTCTATGGTCTTATCTCTTGTATCTGGCTTGTTGGCTTTCTGGTTGTTTCGACTTTCTAGCTTTCTGCCTATCTCCATTTGTTCTTATGGAGGCTTCTTTTGTCTTTCTTGGTTAAATCTACTAGTCATATCATTTTGTACCACAAGGTAAGGGCCCCTTTTCCCTTATTATATATCCAAAACTGTGCTCCAAACCTTCTAGCTAATGCAAAGGGGCCCAATGATAATCATCAATGCCATGATTTATGGTAGAACCCTGCAGCTGGATGACTGATGAGCAGAAGTTGTGGTCTAATGGTGGGGTCTTTGGTCTTTGACTCAAGGCTGCATGTTTTTTTCCCATCTTAAATGTTCCTACAGTTGTCTCTTCTATTGAGGGAAGCCCCCAAAATACAATAAGTTTTTTGGTCGGTAGTGAGATTAATAGTTGCACGAATGTGGTCGATCCCTGGTTGTTCATTTCCAAGGGCAGTTTTTTTCTACATATGTACAAGCTATGGTCAATTTTGACTTATTGTAGCTAAAAATATGTATATCCAAAAGATGGTTGGAACAGCTTGAAATAAAAATAGCATCTCTTGTGACTAGGTCCCCCCTGCCTTCCTCTGAAGTGCAAGTCCACTTGAATAATCAAAAGCACTATTCAGACAATTCTCCTCGGTTAAAAAGTAGGGGGTATGGTTGGAATAATGTATTTATGGCATGGAGTGTGATCTTCCCAACATGAACTGCATCTCTGCAATCAGCTATGTCTATATGTAAATTCCGTACATCAGTAATACATCTGATTGGCATAGCTGCACACTTTTAATAGCTTTCTAATTTGAATCTTAAATTTTTTGGATGCTTTAGAAACTTTTCATGTGATTCCTTATGGGTGGGGGGGCCCTAATTTAACAATTAAACAAAAGTATACTGGAATTGCATGTCAGATAACATCCCGCAAATCAACCTATGATAGGTACAGAACATTTTCTCACTACTATGGTCCACATATGTAGAGGCTATAGTTAATTTTAACTTAATGTAGCTAATTCTCTATATCTCCAAAAGATACTGGGAATAATATGAAAGCAAACTAGTATCTCTTGTAACTGAGAAGCTGCATACTTCCTATTACCTTCCTCTGAATTGTGCAGGTCCACTAAAATACTTAAAATCACTATTCAGACAATTCTCTTTGGTCGAGAAGTCATGGGATTGTTTGAAACAAAACGTATGGAATGTCATGGAGAGTAATATTCGCAACATGAGCTACTTCTCTCTGATCAGCTCTGTCTATATGTAAATTCTGTAGATCAGTAATATATATGGTAGGCATAGCTGCACAATATTTGGTAGATTTCTGATTTGAATCTTTAATATTTTTTTATGCTTCCACATTTTTTCATGCAATCTTTTATGGGTGGAAGCCTGTTGCAGCCCCCAATTTAACAATCAAAAAACTAGTGTACTAAAATTGCATGTCAGATAACATCCTGCAATTCAACCTTTAACTAAAAGGGAGCATTTTCTCACTGTTATGTGTAGCTTCAGTGATTAAAAAAGAAAACATTTTTACCGTACCTTGTATTTGGTGACCGAGATTTAGTGACAAAAATATCACAGAGCACAGACGCAAAGTTTGCACCAAAGGATGCTGGAGCAAGAGAGCAGAGATAAAAAATAAGGAACTGCAACAATGTTAAAAAAATCAGATCAGTTAGACCAGTAAAAATAACAATCAGAACTTGAATCATTAAGACATTGAAGTTAACATCGATTGTCCAATTTTACAAATAAAATAGTCAAAGCATCAGAAAAGAAGAAATAAGCAACTTAAATTGTATGCAGACAAGACAATTGACAATGCATAAAAAAATCAATATCACGAATTTCACAAGTGTCTTTTGCTCACTTAAAACAAATTGTTTTAAGGTTACCTGAGTAAACTTCGACTTGTAAGTATTCAAAATTGTTGATTGGAATGAATGCATGAGTGTGTCATAGACCTATCCACAAAAAGCAATTGATTATAGTTAGATGAGTGTTATCAAACAATTATGGAAATCACACATGACCATTAGGATTTATCTAGCTCCAGGAATAATCATTTCACCTGTGGCAGACGACCCTCATGGGCACAAATGTTTAGATGAGATAACATCAACTCCATTAGGACATCCATCTTATCTGCAACCTCACCCAAACTCTGCTTACCACCAGAAGATTTTGCAAATTGTATATTTGCCTGAATTTAAAGCAACCAAATAATGGTTTAGAGAAAACCAATGCCAATTGTATCCTCTAAAGCATGCAAAACAGTTACGTTCATAATATATAAAACCCGATCAAAAATGAACAAAACATGCCAAAGGTTATTCATAAAATAGGATTATGCTGTTTAACTTTATATGTCTTGGTTCTCATGAAAAAGTGTACAAAAAACCCATAAAGGAGAAAGATGTCATCATTTTATTTAAAAAGCTAAGAATTTAGAAAAATGATGCAACTTCTACCTCACTACCAGGTTTTCCTGGATCCTCTTCATTTTCTTCGTCATCATCCATTTCCATCTCAAACATATAGACCTTGCTTGAGTCTTCATGTAGAATGTGCTCCCATCTTATTTCAACCTAAAGGGCAAGCATGATAAATATGGCAATAAGCACTCAGTTTCCTCCAACAAAAAAGAGAGTGTTGAATATTTATTCACAAAACCAAAATTCAGAAAAAACAAATGACAATTCATTTTGACTTTCAATCACATATAACGGGCCACTCACATCAATCTCAATAAGTCTGTCCACTACTGCCATAAGTATCCTGCTACCAATGATTTCTCCAACTGCACTACTCTCCACCCTAAGCATGTTCTCCACATACAAAGCATTCCACTGTAAATACAGAAAAATACAATACATAAAATTGTTTCACTTTGTGAAAAATAAAAGTTACTTATCGTTTCCAGCACTCTGAGAAATGCCAGCTATATGATATTTCCAAACCATGATTGTACCAGTCATTAATGAGAGCTTCAAAGTATTAGGTTGTAAAAACAAAATATCAGTTTCAACAAAGAAACCACAGCATAAAACATGCAACATTAAAAAATAAAAAATCAGACAACGAATTAATAGCTGAATATGTTCCAACTTATACTCTTGCATACATCCTTTGTTAGTGGCACAATGCTTTACTTCGTCTTATGTAGTTTAGTTTCTTCGATTATCTTTTCTTGAACTATCTATTTTTATGGTTGTATCCTCAAGTCCCATTGACCTACTTTTGGTCATCTGTCGGCATTAATATAAATTCATTCTTTCTTTCTTTTCTATTGAAACGGTTTTGACTTTCCTGCACATTACATTACATAAGGGGAGTAATTCAGATCATCTACGCTGACACAACAACTTCTCTCAAGATTCTGCCATGAAAAAAACAAAACATAGTTGTTATCTGTACTGTAGTGCTTATCTTATTATAAGGAGTTTGTAAGACAGTGACATCTTGCTTTCTCCATCAAAGCCCTGTATGCACATTAAGCTGTAACCAGAAAAGGTTCAAAACTTCCAAAAACCATTTTCGGAACCTTACATTTTTGACTGCCTACATTAACAATTGGATGCAAAAGTAAATACTTCAGATCCCTTTCAACAAACTGTCCTCAGTTTCCCAGATCATATTTCACTTCTGCATACATGGTGATAAATAGGCTGATCCTGTCCAACCATTTACTGCACTCTTAATTCCATACAATTCGCTCTCTCTTCTCCTAGTTTTGAACTCCCCTTAGCAATTTTTATCAACAAGATTTAAGCAGCTGTTATACACTTGAAGTTGAGATTAATACTGATTATCAAACACATTTTACATTTGTATGGAAAACTTTGAAATGAGAAGCATCATAAACTGCAAACTCATAAGAAAAAACTGTCTTATAATCTGAGATAATCACTTTCCTTCACCCTATGGAGTGAGATTGCTATGCTGGAAACCCTAAGAATAGGGTTTGAACTACTAGTAAGCAAATAAATGGAAGGTAATAAATTTTGAAAGCTACTGAAATGCCTAGGAAGGGATACGACACAATGCATCGAGATGGCATTCAATACAAGCACGGCCTGAGATACGTATCAAATACATGCTGATACACCATAATGTATCTGGATACATACAAGACGTAATGATGCAAACATTAACAACCTAAATGCAACTAGCAAAATTTTCTCTACTAACCTAAACCATAATGTATCCGGATACATCCGAGACATAATGACACAAACATTAAAAACCTAATGCAAGAAACAAAAATTTCTCTACTAACCTTACCAACTACCAACCGACTCCATACCCAACATAAATAAAAAACATTAACATTCTACACCATAGAGAGAATAGTGTGATAGTTACCTCTACCATTTACTCTCCACACTTTCACATCTTATTAACACTTCAAATGTATGGTTTATGTATCTCCATGATAGATATACTGATATATCCAAGCCAATGATGTGTATTTATTTATATTGCATATTGTGCGATAGAAGCTACGTTACCAAATACTGCAGTCTGAGGTCCCAAATACGCCAAGAAGCAAGGATACAATACGAAACGGGTACAATCCACAAGGGATACTGACAAGGTATGTCTTGCCCCCTGTGGATACGGCCAGCTCCACAAGGGGCAAGACGTGCCCTACCCGTATCCCCTGCAAATGAGGCAAATAAAAAATCATTTTAAATTTTTTTTACTTTAAAAAAATGTAAAGTCAAACGTTGACTATGAAGTGGACTCGCGTAACCCTAAAAGGGTAAAAGCAAACATTCTTTCCACCGAGTTTGGTCTTTCCACCACGTTTCTTCTTGGCTGCGTTTAATCTCAAACTCCCTGCATTCAATCCATGTGACTCCGAGGCTGCATTCAATCCCTGCGTTCAATCTCTGTGATTGCGGCTGCGTCTGCCATCGCCCCTGTCATCTACCCCTGCCATCGCCCATGGCCCAAATGGTATGTAGGTTTCAATTAGTTTTTTTTTCCAATATAGTTTTAAAATATTATAATTTCATTTGTTTTCCTTGTTTAAAATTTAATAAATAATAATAGTAATAATATTAATATCAAATTATATAGTTTAAATTTTAAATATTTTAAAATATTAATATCAAATTATATAGTTAATTTCGATTAGATTTAAAGATTATATAGTTTATATTTTAAAATATTAATATCAAATTATATAGTTAATAGTTTATATTTTTAATATTTTAATTTTTGAGGTATCCAAAATATATTAATATACATGTTTGTTTTTATTTATAATTATTATTAGTATTTTAGTTTGTTAAGTATTTAAATATTTTAGTTTCTTTATATTAAAATTTTATATATTTTATTTTTTAATATTTATTAACCGTTATTTTCACAAATATCAAATACAATGATTATGTTTTTAATTTTAATAGTAATTATTTTTTTTTTGGTTTTTACCATTAAATATTAATAGCAATTTTTCATTTTTTACCAGGAGCGATTTATCAGAAATTAGAATGTCTCAGGATGCAAGTGCTAGTTCGGTGGGGCAAGAGATAACCCCCAAATCTGATCCACAAACGCCCCTTTGAAAGTATGTGACAATATTGAAACAGATGCCTAGTGGAAGGTGTTTTCAATGGCTTTGCTCAAAGTGTAACTGTAAATTCAAGAGCTCGTATAGTCGAGTGAAAGCTCATTTGTGTGTGATCTCTGGCATTGGAATCAAAATTTGTGGTGTGCCAAGCATAGGTGGAAGGTCGAGAAAGGGCTTGCCACAGGCAAAAATCGTTGCATACATCAAAAAGCAAGAAGAGGCAGATGCCATTGTGGGGCAGGGATCGAAGCATCCTTTGAAAAAGGGATCACCACCTGTTGATCCAACTCACGCTAATGTGGTGACCCCATCACACCCCTTTCTTGCTACACGTTGTAGCCAAAGAGGAAGAGGATTCATCTCTTGGTCACAAGAGAACAAAAGATGCAGGCCCATTGGAGAGGTCATTCCAAAATAAATCCAAGGAGACAACGAAGCAGAGCATCGTGAGTTGTATTTACGCATGTGGGCTGTCATTTAATACTATTAGATAAAAAAACAAAAGATTCAAGCCCATTGAAGAGATCATTCCAAAATGAATCCAAGGAAATAACGGAGCAAAGCATCGTGCATTGTATTTATGCACATGGGTTGTCATTTAATACTATTAGATCACCATGCTGGCAAAAAATGGTGAGATCTATCAACGATGCCCCTAAAGGGTTTGTCACACCAAGGTATGAAAAGGTGCGCACCACCTTACTGATAAAAAAAAGAAAACACATTGAAGATGCATTGAAGCCCATCAAGGATTCATGGATCGAAACAAAGGTGTCCATAATTTCCGATGGATGGAAAGATACGGCAAATAGGCCATTGATTAATGTGATTGCAGTGAACCCTAAAAGGGCAATGTTTTTGAAAGTCGTTGATTGTGAGAGGCAAGTGAAAGATGCACGATTCATCGCTGACATCCTGATAGAGTCCATTGAGATAGTGAGGCCTCAAAACATTGTCCAAGTTATAACGAAAAACGCTAAAAATTGCAGAGTTGCGGGCATGTTGGTTGAGGCAAGGTATGGACATATATTTTGGACACCTTGTGTCATTCATTCCCTCAACCTTATGTTGCAAAAGTTGAGGACAAATTGACTGAATCAAACAAGTCTATGAAAAGGCGAATGAGATCCAAATGTTCATAACCAACCATCACATGTCCCAAGCCATCTTCAAGACCTTCTCAAAATTACAATTGTTAAAAGTAACTCTTAATTTAATTTTATAAGTTTGTAATTTGTAGTGCTTTTATTTTTGAACTATTTTTTAAGTTTATTAATTATTTGTTTTCACACCATCATCTTGATACGACTTGTTAAAGTGTGCGAGGCATCCAGTAGCATGGTCATCAACAACCTTTGGGGTGTATGGAGGCAAGCAAACAGTGAGAGGGCCACAAAGGTGAAAAAGTGGATTTTTGATGATGCGTGGTGGGAACGTGTGACATATTTGCTGAGTTTTACTGAGCCCATCGTCAACATGTTGAGATATGTGGGCATGGATCATCCATGTTTGGGTGCAATTTATGATGGAATTGACTCAATGATTGAGAACATTAAATCCATCATAAATGTCAAAGAGCAAGATCCCACGAAGAGGTTCTTCAAGGAAATGCAGTCGCATCTCATTGAAAGGTGGAACGAAATGACCACCCGATTACATCTTATTTTTGCCTTAACACCCAAATACTATAGTGCAAAAATTCTTTCTTTGCCCAGGAGGGTCACACCATATAGAGATGTTGAAGTTGACGAGGGATATAAGGCAACATTCTCTAGAATCTTTCCCAATCTAGAGGTAGAAGACCAAGTCAAAGAAGAGTTTGTGCATTTCATATCCTCGGTGGGTCATTCCCTTGGTGCTATCCATGACAAGTACAAGATGGATGCTCACTTTTGGTGGTACCTCCATGGGCAAGCATCCACCCACCTTCAACCATTGGCAATAAAAATTCTATCACAAGATTTTATTTTTTTTACTCTACCCTTCTTTTGAAATTTTTGATGTTTTGTTTTAAGTTTTAACTGTCTTTTAATTTTTAATTTTTTATAAATTCTAATTCACTTTGTGGCTTCAATAGGTTGCAAGTTCCTCTTCAGTTGAGCAGAGTTGGGGCAGCTATGGCTTCATCCACTCAATTAAACGCAACAAGTTGGCTGCAAAAAGCGCAGAGTATTTGGTTTATGTGCATTCCAACTTACGTCTTCTCTCACATAAACAACCTCAATACATGGAAAGGCCAACAAAGTTGTAGGATGTGAACCCAGAGACTGTTGATTTAGATGCCTCCCTTACCTACCTTTCTTTATTTGACACGGAGCTAGACAATGCTTCACACGACTTGCATAGTGGAGATAGTGGGAGTGGCACTGTTGTTGCTTGTGGTTCTAATGAACCACATGATGATGAAGACATTGCCAGCAAAGACGAATATAGTGAACAATGAAAATGCTGGTTTGTCTCTATTTTTGTTCATATATTGTGACATTTGCACCATGTACCTGTTATAAAACTAATATAAGTTCGACTATTGAATATTATGATATTTGGCATTGAATTATGAGTATATATTTTGTGGTTATTTAACTCATTTGATGTTATTTTGTTTCCTCTATGCATATTATGTACAGCCGTATCCAGCCGTATCCAAACCCCCAAAAAAAATCACCGTATACCCGTATCCGGTACTCGTACCCGTATCCATATTGGCAACTTAGGATAGAAGTCAGTGATACACTCACAGATGTATACGTGCCAAATTGAATCTACAGGTGCTCCAAAAATGTACCTTATTTGCATGTTACACACATCCTAGTAACATGTTTACACACATCCTAGTAATTTTACAGATTTTGTCCCAAGGGGTGCTTATGGATTCAGATACTGACATGAAAAAAGGCCAAAGCTGGCCAATGTTAGTTTCCAAAGTATCTGCTCAGTTTCTCTGCAACACTCCTCTAAGTCTGCATTCAAAATAGAGCTGAACCAAATAATTGGCTAAAAGGCATGCTGCCTTTGCTACAGGCAGTGGAAGGCAAAGACTGCCACAAGTGGCCCACTGGTAGGGTTCAACATGCCAACATTCCATAGGTTTACTGCCTAAAAAAGGGGGAAAATAGCAATTGGCATGATGTGATATTGTTTCGATGCCATGAATGAATGGAACTTGAATGTGAGAAGAAACATAAACTGCAACCTCATTTCAGTACTTCACACTATATCATTGCAACTACTCTATTGAAATCCTTAAGAATGGGGTTTGACATATTTCTTAGTTTCTAGCATTCAAATGAATGTAAGATAAATACTAAGAAGCCATTCTTAAAATGTATCAATGGCTGATCTTAAAATGCTAAGATACAAACTGTTCTAGCATATATAAAATTTGTAGGTTTTTCCACTTGTGGCCATAAAATGGTTTTATCAAACAGTGTCTGAAGCATATTTAAAATATAGTTGCAACCACACAACTGATTAAAGACAGGCTGCTCTTGCTACAGGTGGTAGAAGAGAGAGACTGTCAAAAATGGGACACAGAAAGGTACAACACTCCAAAGGTTTTCTGCCAGAAGGAAAATAGGGAAGATGGAAACAGGCATGCCACGTCAATGATTCCAAAGCTCCCTAGTCATCCTGAAGCTTGGACTTCTCCTTGAAAACATATATCTGAATATAAACTTTGTGATCCACTACTATTGACTCTAGGTTGGTCCGTCGGATCAAAAACACATTGTTTGAAGTTTAAAACCATGTGTTTCCTCTTCTGATAGGTGGACCTCTAACGTCATTGCGTGCACCTCGTGTTCACTATTAATTTTTGCTTTCAGTTGATCTGTCTCATTAAAAACACACCATTTAAATTTAAAATCTACCTATTTCTTCTTATGATAAACGATGCCAAACTGACCTACTCTTTCCCCAAGTGATGTGTTTTAGTGGTTCAATTTACAACTGTTTACCTGAACTAACACTGCTATGCATTCCGCTAAATTCAAGACACAATATCAATATAACTTTTTACAAAATAGCTATTTGAACTCGAAGTGCCAGCAAGCTGCCCCAAAACCAATTTAGTATGATATATGGCAACACATGAGCATAACAGACATTATAGCACTACAAATGCATGTTTTTGTAATATGCACTCCAGATCAGCTTGAGGCCAAGTTCGTGGAAATACCGTACATCTGCAGTTTAAATGAAAATGGAAGTGGTGTTCTATACAGAATAATGTGTCATGCTTACTATGAATTCCAAACGCAGTTTATAAACTTTCAAGAATCAGGCAATCCCCTTACAATTCTAAGCAAGTAATTTTGTCACTTCTGTTGGTTAACTTAAATTGAACAATATTTCAATCTCCTCTCTTTTATACCTAACTATTCATTCTAAAAATATGAAATGTCATTCACAATTTACCTAAGTAAACTTTTTTAATCCCAATACCCATTCTGACATATTGGCGCAAACCATACAACATTGATGGTTTCTATGACTTTTACAAGTAAATAAAGACAAGAGCATAGCTTACAAGAGTTACAACGTAACAAACAATTATAAACTTGTCATTCTGACTTGCCAAATCTGCAAATTAAATGCAGAAACCATAGAGGGAAATGTGTGTAATTGGAGAAAGCAAATTCATTCAACTAGTCCCAAGAAAAACAGTTATGTGGAACCCAAAACGCTAAGGGTAATCAAGACAACAAATAAAAAACTGATAATTGCCGTACTGAACACGGCTGTACCTCTTGTCTCATTGTTGAATTGCGAGATTATTGGATGAAAATGGTAGGAGTTGCTCTGCAAAAATCCAGCACAACATACATTTAGCAGAAATGCAAGGAGATGGCTGCTATGCATCAGCCTCTGCAGACTGCCAGTCAAGATGATATGTTTGCAGGGAAGAAGTAGAACACCAAAATGGAGCCAAGGCAATGCAATGTGCGCACAGAAAAAACTACAGAAGCATTCACTAGAATTTGCATCTGCCTTAAAACATAAAGCAAATACTAGCTATCCTTAACTCACATAACACAATGAAGAAAAGCAATTCCAAGGAACTCCCACCTCCTTTCTAGTATATTTTATTTGTCCTAAGGTATTCTCAGAAGCTTGAATACATGCTGAATAACTCACAATTCTAATACTTTGTTTCAAAGTTGGTCAATACGAAGGTAAATTTACTCATTTCTTTCAAGTAACATCTCTGACCAAATTTCTTCATGTCATGGTAGCTTTAAAAGTTTTTCGTAATGGACAATGTGTACAACCCCATCAAGCTTCTATTTATCAGCAAGAAAACCTGCAAAAGCTTTGCTCTCCAAGATGTACATTAACGGTTAACCAATAAGCAACTGCCTTTTCAATCCGCATGACCATATAAATTTATATAAGGATTGAGCCCAAGTACTAAACAATACCTGAAAAAATTCAAAGACAAAGGCAAAACTCTCTAGACTCAACAGTTTCATTCATGGTTGACCCGAAACTAAGTGGAAGCCTCAGTAAGCACAAAATTCACTTCCCTTGAGAGCAGGCAAAAATGGTAACCCAAATACAGGAAGCACAGAGCTCTTCTTGAACATTTGCACTATCAAAACAATAAATAACTAGCATATACTATCAAAAACAAAATAAACATAAAAAATAGCAGAAAAACATTCTAAAACCTCATCACCTGTATGAATAAAATTATAATAAGTTATACAGGAAGAACCAAATTATAAAAGCTAGTCACATTTTTGTGCCAAAGTTTATGCATACTTTTTTTTCTATTGAATTAATCCTTGGAAAACACCCTGACAAGTAAACAAGTTAAAATGGCCAAGCATGCGACATTAAAGATGACCCAGCGCAATAATAAGAATAAACAAGGTCAAAATAGAATGTTATAACGTGATCATGCCTTCTAATGATGAAAACATATCATTCCCTTAAAAATAACTAAGCAGCAGAGAAGACACATCAAAGACAGACAAATACAGACAAATGATCAATTACCAATAGACATGCAATAGAAGAGTTGAATAATCGGTATTAAGAATGTACTAGTGGAAAATAAACAAGGTCAATATACAATTTTATACAGTTCATACCATCAATCCATAAAAACACATCTTTCCCTTAAAATTAAAAATAAAAAAGCAGCAGAGAAGACACGTCTTAGACAATCAAAGAGACAACTGACCAATAACCAACAGACATACCATCGAGAAGGAATCAAATAATCAGTATAACCTCAAGAATCCGTAAATTTTAATAGCACAAAAGCA
Source organism: Torreya grandis (assembly GCA_037957365.1). Lineage (NCBI taxonomy): Eukaryota > Viridiplantae > Streptophyta > Pinopsida > Cupressales > Taxaceae > Torreya > Torreya grandis. Next base: position 665,609 of record JARHVA010003592.1, on the reverse strand, counting down.
CTTCCATTAATTAAATGAAAGCAGCAAAAGCTGTGACTTGTCCACAAAAACTAACTAGCAATCCTATTCCCTGATGGAAAACATTTGTCACATTTCTTTGGGACAGAATTCTTCTGTTAGTATTTATATAGCACTAATATAATGAATATACTTATTGAGGTGCAACAGTCTCAAACATAATTATGTGGATACTCACATCTTTATGAATAATTCTGTGTGGCATCCTTCGAAGGATTATTGGTTGCAATCTTAAAGCAGCAGTCGGCACTAGTTCTGCAATTTTTTGTATTGCCAAATGCACACGGTCCAGAATTTCATTTTTCCTTGCCAGGTGTGCTTCTTTTTTCAAAACGAGTTGGTCTGCAGTTAGCCCACCTAAAATCAACTTCCTGGTCAACGAATCCATGTGGAGTGGCATTCCGCAAGAAGGAGGCAGGAAATTTCTGACAAGCATGTCTAAGCACTTATCTACAAAACCTCCATTGGATGTCGCCTGTATTAAATTAAGAAGTAGATCAGGCTTCTGGCTAATAGAAATGTCATATCATCAAATGTATAATTAAGAATTTGATTAGGACAAAAAGCATAGCTTGTGACATACCAAATTGATGATAAATTCCATCAACACGTCTGCTACATCCAAACTGTAGTTCCAAAAGCTCATACCAAGGACCTGAATAAATGTCTGGAAATGTCAGTAACATTTTCCAATAAATATGGTGTTATTTGAAGCTAGGCACCTTGATATTTGTATGCATTATTCTTTTAAAATCCCTACAAATACCTTTAACAAGATACAATTGATGGAAGGCATCCAAACTTACGCAACCAAGAAGAGAACTGTGATGTTGCTCATTAATAGAGGACACCGCCTGAGAAAGGGCCTTTAATGTCATCTGTCAATCCAAACAGTGAAAAATCATCAGTGGTAACTGCAGAAGTCCATTTATTGATCACAGTTCTATACTCAGATATTACTACTGATGAACCAACAAATTTAACAAGAGAACAAAACTAACAACATATTAGCAGGCTGCAACTTTAGACAATGTCAAATTAGTAACAAAAATCCCCATTATACAAGGGATGTCATACCACCAAATTTGCCTCTTGAAGAGGGTCTCCAGGATCAATGTTATTAAGCTCTTGTAGTAGATGGTTATAACTTGATGCATCCCCCTGCAATTATAAAAATTGACATGAGAGCAAGAATTGAATTCAAAGATTTATTAAAATTTTATGTTGGTAATTTGACATAGTGTTTATTTCAAGGTTTTCTAATGAGATAATTCTAAATAGATCTACATCCAATTGTTTACCAAAGACTAGAACTATGATAGATAACTAATTCGACATATTATACTCAGCAGGATTTAACACACGGTCCAGAAACAAACCTAAGCGGTAGTTCATTCAAATATTACATCAGATTATTGAATTGTTGACTCAAACTGAATGGCAATATTATGACAATAATTGATAAAATCGCATTGGCAAATCCTATAAGGGGCTTTGAGGTTTGAAAATGAGGCCCATTAAGCACTTTCCGAAAAAATGTCTTTCACCATTGATAGTCCGTCAGTTGAGAGCAAATAGGAACAAGGTACAGAAATCCTTCCCTCCTAATTCTCTGATATATATTTCATCTGTAAACAGATTCCTCACTCCTTGTTGAATAAAATTAAACTTCGTCTGGAGTCAAGTGGCAACTAGGAGACCACTAGAGGAGTGTTGGAAGAAGAACGGAAATGTCTTATATTTTATTTAAAGCAATTTAGGAGCTCACACAAACAATAATGTTAGGCTGATGCCCATCTACAGCTACAAGACATGGAAATTCATAAAGACGTAATAGTCGGTTGGGCGCTAATCTAGCATCAACTTTCAAAGATTGGCTAAAAAACATCCTAAAAACTTTGTACTCAGTTTCAGACAGATTTTTCTTATTTTTCAAAATAAATTAAATCTAAAAACCGCCTTTGCATACCTGTAGGACGGACGTGAGGGCCTGACGAATCCACAGCCTGGCGACGGAAAGCAACTCTTGATCGAGCGGAGTACCCGTCCCTGCCGATAGATTATCAGTTCCTGAGACTTGGACCTCCATACCCATAAAACAATAAACCTGACACACTAAAACTAGGGTTTCAAATGTTTTTGCTCCGTTTTATTTACAGGGCGCCTTTAATGACCGATTTTCTTCAAATCTGAGCTGAAAATCTGCCAAAAACTACCAAATCTGGCAGTAAATATTTCAGGTGATCAGAGATTTCGTTGTTTTTCAAGTAAGGATTGGATTTTTTCAGGTTTCCTGACGGAAGGTGGTGAAAATTATGTCGGTTGGAGGTGCAAGCGACGCTAGAGAAAATTTTCCGTCAGTGTAATCGCTGCGCGTGAAGAGAGAAAGAAAGAGAATTAAGGTTTTGAATGCTAGGGTTTCAATAGTAAAACCCTAGGGTTTCTGCGGTTTCATCGGACGGATCTTGTTGCCGTACGGTTGTCGGCGTTTTGAGTCGATCCAACAGTTCTCATAAAACCGCGTGGCAAAGTAGATTTATGAGAGAGGAAGAACCGGGAAATCTTACAGGGAGTATTTAAATTGTGCCATCTCTATTTATAGAGGAAGTGTAGTTTTTTTTTTTTTTTTTTTTTTTTTTTTTTTTTTTTTTTTTTTTGGGACGGTAAAAATAGTAATTTAAGTGGCGTAAGTTTATTGTCTCCTATTTATGGCCCTGATCCTAAATAACTTTGAAAGAAGTGAACCAGTTGCTGAACAAGAAGGTGGTTTGTATCGTTCAGGATGTAAATTTTTTTTTTTTTTTAATTTTAAAGTTAATCATGGTTTTGCAAAATAAAAGAATTAGTAATAATTTGATTTTTTTTTTTTTTATAGAGTTGATGATGGAAAATAAGATGGTATCTTCTTATTGAAGATGATAATATATTGTATCGAGAAAAGATGTTTTATTTCATAATAAATTTAAATACTGATAAATAAAAAGAGCAAAAACCATATAAAATATTAAAACAATAAAAATTTCAAATTATATATATATATATATATATAATTATTTATATGTTACTATCATATATTAATGTAAAATGTAATATAATATATATGTTAATATTATATATATACATATGTTACTATCATATATTAGTGTAAAATGTAATATTATATATATAAATATATATATATATATATATATATATATATATATATATTGTGTATATAATATTATTAGTATTATATATATAATATAATAGTATTATAATATTTGTTTATTTATTGTATATTGTGATTAATATTATTAATATATTATGAATTTTATTGGGGCGATTGAGTAATTTGGTGAAGAGTAGTGCAAAGAGGAGCACATTGATGGGAGTGATCACAAAGTTTTCATTTGGCTTTGATGAGGCAAGGGCAGTGGAGATAGAGAGTTGGCTTGAAGACGTGCAAGCATGAGATGAAAAGTTGGAGAGATTGTTAGAGGACATTATGGAGGAGATGTTAGAGGTGATCAAGGAGGATGAAGGGAGTGATGAAGGAAGACAAAGAAGTTGATTTGCGCTTGTCTTGTTCTTTGAATCTTTAAGAAAACATGATGTTGAAAATGAAAAAGAATTTGGGGTTGTATGATTCCCCTTGGTACATGTTTTAGGTGTCTAAGGAGGAGAAGGGACTAGAGCTGGAGACTAGCATCACCAATCAGGGGTCGTTTGGCAAGGTTAAACATGTTTCCCTACCATCCAACATTATTCCTTCTTATTCCTTTCTCCCTACACTTTCACCATAGGCCATTAGTGGAGATTTGGCTTATAAGGTTTGTAGGGTTATGGCACTAGTGCCTCCAGTCAAGATTAAGCATAATTGTGTGGAACAATCAATGTTGGGGATGGGGACGGGGTTTTGCCTATAAAGGATTTGGGTCACAAAACCAATGGAAAAGGTATTTCTTGGGGAGCATATCCTCTAAAAAGTTGTGGTTATGAGTGCTTCAACTGCAAAGCTTCCCCTAGTTCCTTTTTCCTTTAGTTTGGCATGGTATGGGTAGATGCGAGGTTTTCATCTTTCTTCATGGTTGTGGAGGGGTCATCGTAGGTTATTGAGGGAGGATAGAGGTTTGTGGAGGGAGTAGGGAAGGTGAAGCATAGATTGGGATGGGATCTTTGGCTCCCTTCCTTAAACTTTCTAATATTTTCCTCAACATTATTGTTGTGGGTAACTGCATGTTTGTTGACCCTAGTTCTTGCTCCCTTTCCTTTTTTGGTGTTCTCATGGGTGGTTGGGACAACCTTCCTTTTGGGTCCCTGGCTGAGGATTTGGACGTTTTCCATGAAATGAAATTTTATTTGGTTGACCAAGAGGTTGACCTCTATTGGATTTCTACATTTCAAAGCATAATTAAGGAGTAGGGTGAAGTGGAAATTATCTTCTTGACCAGGTCTTACTCTCTAGGTTTGTAGGGAGAGGACTTTTTGTCTTTTGCTCTCTAATTCTAGAGGGTAGGGACTTGTTATCCTAAGGTTAAGCACCGTGTTTTCCTAGAGCACTCAATGGTATTTATGGTATATGGTGATTCCATTGTGTGGTTGGTTGTTGTTCTTAAAGAAAATGTTGTGAAAGTTGCATAGTCATTGTTGGTTTTGTTGTGTTCCTTGGTTCTTCTCCTGGTCAATGGAGTGAGGGTTTTCTTGGTCATTTTTGTTGGGGAGTCCTATTAATAGGTTTTTTGATGCCTCAATTTATCCTCTCTTTGGTTTGTTCATAGTTTCCATTTTTGTTGTGCTAGCATGACCATGGTTGTAGTCATGGAATATGTCTCTCGACTTTTAGGTTGTGTCCTTTGCTTGGTGGGTAATGCCCCTCTTTCATGTAAACATGATAATGGTCTATGGCTCTACCTTTTGGTATTTTTTGGTCTTTTAGATTTGGTCCTTTCTTCGTCTTATCATGGACATTATCCAATAAGTTTAAGGATTTTTTGTAATATTTTTTAATATAGTAGAAGGATGAGGGATCAATCAACCCTCAATTACCAATTAAACAATATTACTAATATATTATTATTTTAGACATGAAATCTAAATTATATAACTCCTTAGTATTGCATACTTGGCAAGTACTTCTCATGGTTGTACCCTTTAGTTCCTAGACCTTCCCATTATCGAAAGGCTTGCATCTGTTATCTCTTGTACTTATTGCTTATCTTTTAGTCTAGTAATGTGTTATTCTGGTGACCAAGCCTTCTATACTATGCAAAATGTTATAAACATCTTTATTATCATCCTCTATAGGTTTTGGACTTGTACCTATTTTCCAGGTTCATAGACACTTGCATCCCAACCAGACACAGGTGTTTGTGTCCAAACTAAGTGTTAAGTGCCCTAAAGTTATCAATTTTGTAATTATAACACGTCCTCATGGTCATCCTAAGTGTTTTAATATGATATATTTCTTGAAAGGATTGGTATATATGCATGATCAACCCTCATCCATTCCTTACCTAGCAAAGATTTGGCAACTCACAAGGAAAATTACCAAAAGCATTCAGTCGAGCATTCAAGTGAGCAAATCTGCCCTATTCATCCCTATTTCCATATTAGCCATAGGACCAGTATTCTCGTAAGTTTGAAGTACTAAATGAGCATCCCATGAGCCATATTTTCCAAGTTACAAGTTAGGCCATTGTATGAACTTGCTTATCACACATTGCATCCATATGCACACACAAACCAACACATAAGGGAAAACTACATAAGTATGAGGCCCTCTTTAGAGCATTGACTATGTAAATAGTGTCCATTGACACAACTTGACATTGTGTGCCCACTAACCCATTTTTGCCATAATCACTCTAAGGGTGAGGAAGCTATGGTTTGGTCATTTGACAAAGAGCAACAAGTTATATGTGCAATCTGAACACATAAGAAAGGCAATAGAAAACTCACAAGGTTCCAAGTGCTTGCATCCACATCTAGTTAATATTTCATACTAGACACTTGCGTCTAGGTTAGACAAGTGTGTAAATACAACCATCTAGATCTAATTCAAGTGTCTAAGGTCACGTAATGTAAAATTCCAAAATCTTACAATTGGACCGGGATCCTGATCTAGTCCACTTCCAACCTATTTCAAGCCAGATCTATACACGCACATTAAACCAACTAAGTACTCTTATTTTCCATTTATTGTAATATCAATAAATATATTTACTTTCTATTTTTAGTATATCTTAGTATTATCAATTCAGAATATTATTTATTTAAGTTTGCACATTAATTGGCCTACCATATTCTTAACCCTATACTATATTGTCCCATTTCAATTTAGGGTTAAACAATTGGTGAACTCGATCTATGTGTTTTTCCATGCAACTCCTGTGTGTTATAGGGTTTTTTTTTTTTAATGATCTCTCAATTGTTACAATTTATTTTAGAATTTAAAATTTATTTTCCTAAAATCATGTTTAATATGGCTAAAAAGGAACTTCTTCCTTTGCCTAACCCTAAGGAGCATGATAGCTACCATACCTCTTACCAAGTCCAGGCTATCACTACTTCAAGGGGTAAGGTGGCCCATCATATAATGACAAATGACGGTAGCAAACAAACCATTTATATTTCCTTCTATGGCATATATATGCATATTTAATCTGAATACTTGGTGTTTGTGCTTGTGAATTCGTAAAAGATCAAATCATCAAGATGAGCAAGTTAATAAATAATATGACATTTATGTCTAGGGATGTGTGGCCGACTTGTGGCTTATATACCTCTTTTATATTCTTGTTACATTTCTCTATGTTCTTAGTTAGGTCGGCCTATGGAATAAGACTATATATAGAGGATGTAGTGGTTAGTCACTGATCATCATGTTAAGTATTTTGCTCTTAGTGCATTATTGTAGAGGTCGCCCCCTCAAAGTGGCTTTACTATATTATCCAGTATTTTGCTCTGTTGTCAATTATTATTGTGTGATCTCTCATATTTGCTTATTCTTTGTGATATATAATCATTTTATGCGAACATCTAAGTAATTTTATTACAAATGGTGTTAGAGATTCGATTTGGGCAAGTTTCTTGCGACGTTATTTTTTCAGATTTGGCAAGATGCAACTTATGAGAGAGGAAGGAGCAAAAAAACATAACTTGTAATCCGAGAAGAATTATTTTTTTATGTCAGTATAGTATTGTTCAAAACACTTTTTTGAAAAAATAATTTAAAAAAAAGTCGAGAAAAAAATTTGCTTTGCACAATTGTAGTCATTGGATTCGTCTCAGTGAGACGATCATAATGATATATGATACCAATACACTTTTTTGGTGCTGAACTTTTTTACCATAGTACGCAAAGGTAGTTGTTGGATTCATCTTGGCATGGTGATCACAATGGTACCATCTCCTGGTACACTTTTTTTGGAGCAAAAACCCTCCTAGTGTTTGTATATGGAAAGTCCTACATGAGGAAGAAAAGGGGGGCAAGAAACTCCTAAGACTCTTGATGACGACATGGAATCTAAAACTTTAGATCCATTGATTTCTCAACTTCAAGCTGACATAAAGGGCTTGGTGTGGCATGATGACATTATTGCAGTTCAAACTAATGTTTCAGGGATGCGCAAAGAGATTAATGGGGTTCACACTCAATTGAATCAAATCACTGCTCAATTGGTTGCCCTTTCATCTCAATTACAGTCAAATAACCCTCCACTTTATCATTCAAGTCCTCCTCTCAACACTAATAACTTCAATTCTGGTGTGAAACTAATGTTGTCAAAAGTGGACAAGCATAAGTTTGATGGTAAGGATTCTCTCACTTGGATTACCCAAATTGAGAATTTATTTGATCTACATCAAACTCCAGTTCTCAAAAGGTGCTAGTGGTGTCTCTGTATCTGGAACCTGAGCAGTTTATTTAGTATCATTGATTGTGTGCTTAAAAGAAAAAGAATGGTGCTCCTATTACATGGTCTATTTTCATTGATGAGTTGTTGGTTCATTATCAGAATAATATCTCTAAGAACCACTTCAGCCAGTTAGCTAAACTATGGAAAATAGGATTTATGAAGGATTATATTCATCAATTTCAAAAGCTATCCTTCTAGGTGGAAGATATTGTTGAGAAAAAATTTACTGATGTGTTTTTAGGTGGCCTCAAAGATAACATCCAGTTGCAGGTCCAGATGTTTAACCCAGCATCTGTATCAAAATTTATTCTATGGGAACGCAAGGCAAAAGGAAAAGAGATGGTCAAACAAAAAACCTTCACTACTGGTCATGATCTCACCTTTCCAACACCATCATATCCTCAACCCACCAGATTGACACCTCGACAAATTGAGGAGAAGTGAGCCAAAGGGTTGTGTTATGGTTGCGATAGCAAATAGAACAAAGACCATCGTTGTGTTGAAAAGAAGTTATTTTACATCAAAGGTGTCAATGAGGATGACGATAATGAGGAGGCAATTGACAAAGATGAAGAAGGTCCTAATGAGGAATCTAAAGACTCTCAACCTATTATTTCCCATCATGCTCTTTCAGGTATTAGTACTCCCTAAATTCTTAAGGTGGTGGGTTTCTTAAATAAATAGAAGGTCACGGTATTGATTGATTATGGGAACACACACAACTTCATCAACAGTAAGTTGGTTACTCACTTGAATTATTTCATTTATCTTGCTCCAAAATTTTAGGTCATGATTACAGATGGTGGTACTGTCAGCTCCTTAAGAAAATCCCATAGTATTAAGTTGGCCATGGGAGACTACTTGTATTCTCTTATGTTTGTTATTCCCCTAAGGGGAGATGACATTATTTTGGGAGTACAATGGCTCACCACTTTGGGCACTATTGAGATGAATTTACATGAATTAATCATGCACTTTCATTCTAAGGGAAGGACATTTGAGATAAGGGAATCAAGGGCTAAATCTCCATAACTGGTTAGCTCCCATCAAATGACAAAGATTTTTTGAAAGGGTGTTGAAGGATTTGTAGCTCACTTGTTTTCCATGGAAGTTCAGCCAACTCAGCCATCTACACCGCCTGATCGATAATAAGTGATTGATGCCTATTCAATTATTTTTTGTGACATGCTGAAAGGACCTCCACCTAGAAGCACGCATGATCATGCTATCAAAGTTATTTTTGGTAGTGCACCACCCAACATCAGGCCATATAGGTATCTGTATGTCCAAAAAAGTGAAATTGAAAAGATGGTATAGGACATGTTGGATGCAGGAATCATTCACCATAGCTAAAGCGAATATTCTTCACCAATTGTCATGGTGATAAAGAAAGACGACACTTGGAGGATGTGCCCTGACTACAAATAACTCAATAAATACACTATCAAAGATAAGTTTCTTTTTTCTATCATTGATGATTTGCTAGATGAATTGAATAGTTCTCTTTATTTTACCAAGTTAGATATGCATTCTAGGTATCATCAAATCTGGATCCATGATGAAGACATACCCAAAACCGCTTTCAAGACTCATGAGGGCCATTATGAGTTTTTGGTTATGCCTTTTAGGCTAACAAATGCACCATCCACCTTTCAAAGTTTAATGGATACTATTTTTAGACCATTTTTGAGAAAAATTATGGTATTTTTTTATGATATTCTCATTTACAGTAAAAATTGGGAAGACCATTTGCACCATGTGAAATAGGTACTCTCAATTCTAAAACAACATCAGTTGTATGCCAAACCTTCCAAATGTACTTTTGGAGCTTGTGAGGTTGAGTATTTGGGGCATCTGGTTTCACATGTAAGAGTGAAAGTGGATCCTACAAAAATTTAAGTAATGGTGGACTGGTTGATTCCTAAGACACTCAAGCAACTAAGAGGATTTATGGGGCTAACTGGTTACCATCACAAGTTTGTCAAAAATTATGGTAGTATTACATCCCCACTCACCTCTTTCTTGAAGAAAAACTCTTTTCAATGGACTGATACAACTACCAGGGTATTTGAACAATTGAAATTTACTATGTGTACCACTCCAGTATTGGTCACTCCTAATTTTTTCAAGACTTTTGTGGTTGAATGTGATGCATTTGGGTATGGTATGGGTGTTGTACTCATGCAAGATGGCAAACTACTTGCTTTTGAAAGTTGTCAATTGAAGGGTAAAAATCAGCACAAGCCCATTTACGAGAAGGAAATGATAGCCATTTTGTATGTAGTCAAACAATGGAGGCCTTATTTGATGGGTCATCACTTTTAGGTAAAGACTGATCATGTTAGTCTCAAATATTTTTTGGAATAAAGGTTGTCATCTGAAGAACAACAAAAATGGGTAACTAAGATGTTAGGCTATGATTTTGAAATAGTTTACAAGAAAGACAAGGATAATGTAGTGTCAGATGCTCTATCCAGGAAGGATGACTCGGTTGAGGCATTGTTATGTGTTATGACCATTTTATAGGTAGATTGGCTAGAGGAAACATGATTATAATGGGATAATGATAGTGCTACCAATGATTCAATTCAGAATCTTCAGCAAGGTTTAGGTGGATTTGAAAAAATCACATGGAAGGGTGATGTATTATGGTATAAAGTCAGATTATACCTATGTAAGAATTCTCTTCTTAAACAAAAAATCCGTCATGAACTTCATGAAACTCCAATTGGGGGTCATTCAGGATTTTTGAAAACCTATCATAGAATCAAGCAATATTTTTTTGGGAAGGACTCAAGGGGGATGTCCAGACATATGTGGCCGAATGTATGATTTGTCGACAAAATAAAGGAGAAACCATCAAAACCCCAGGTCTTTTGCAACCTTTATCCATCCTTAGCCAACATTGAGAAGAGGTGTATGTGGATTTCATTATTGGGTTAACGAGATCTGATGATCAAAATATTATCATCATTGTAGTAGATCATCTCGGTAAGTATGCTCATTTTTGTTCTTTATCATAGCCATTTGTTGCTAGTACAATAGTTTGTATTTTTTTAATACAATTGAAAAATTGCATGGCACCCCTAAGATCATTGTTAGTGATAGAGATCCCGTTTTTACTAGCAATTTTTGGATTGAGTTATTTGCATGTTTGGGCACCCAATTGGCTCATAGCTCATCCTATCATCCTCAATCAAATGGACAAACTAAAGTAGTCAACAAATTTCTAGAAGGATATCTCTGTGGTTTTGTTTCTGATAAATAAGATAAATGGGTTCATTAGTTGCCACTTGTTGAATGGTGGTATAATACTTCCCATAGTTCTTCCAAAATGTCTCATTTTCTGACACTAAATGGATACCACCCTCCATCCATCACTTCAACCTTGAAGGTCCATCTTAAGGTTCGTGCATGTGAAGAAAATATTTCCCATCAACAGGAGATCTCTGTAATTTTATGTGAAAATTTAGCCATGGCCTAGAATCGCATGAAGTCGCAAGCAAATCAACATAGGAGTGAGAGGCATTTTGACATTGGTGATTGGGTCTTTGTTCACTTGCAGCCATATAAGCAGATGTCCTTGAATCAATAGAAAAAAGATAACAAGGTGTCCCCTAAGTATTATGGGCCTTATTAGATCTTGCAAAAAATTGTTAGTGTGGCCTACAAGTTAGAGTTTCTTTCCTCCACTCATATACATCCAATATTTCATGTATCATGGGTAAAGAAAGTCATTAGGCATAGAGTTTCTAGTCAATCTGAGTTACTAAAATTGGATGAGGAAGGAAGAGTTATTCTTGATCTTGAGGCGATCCTTTAAATGTGTACTAAGCAACTGCAGTCTAAAGCAATTAAAGAGTACCTAATCAAATGGAAGAACCTGCCTTGTGAAGATGCCACTTGGGAGGATGAATCCTTTGTGTAACGACATCTAGAGTTGACTCAATGTTGAGGACAATGTTGTTTTGAAGGGGAGAGGCATGTTACACCCTTTATGTATAGGGATATGTGTGGCTGACTTGTGGCTTACATACCTCTTTTATATTCTTGTTACATTTCTCTATGTTCTTAGTTAGGTCAGCCTATGGAATAACCATGGCTAAGTAGACTATATATAGGAGGTAGTGTCTATTCTTTGATCATCATGTTAAATATTTTTCTCTTAGTACATTGTTGTGGAGGTTGCCCCCTCAAAGTGGCTTTGCTAGATTATCCAATATTTTGCTTTGTTGTCAATTATTATTGTGTGATCTCTCATATTTGCTTATTATGTGCGATATATAATCATTTTGTGTGAACATCTAAGTAATTTCACTACAATAAAATAGTTACAAAATTAGATTGCATGCATGCAAAATCCAAAATATGCTAGTATTAATCATGTGTTTGCATCTTCATCTAACAATGTTACACCCAAAAAGGTTTTTTATCCAAATGAAAACCTAAAACATAGTACATCTAAAACAAGTGATTCAAATCTTATACCAAAGGATACTAAGATTCCAACTGAAAACCTAAGAGAAATGATTTGAAGCAAAGTGATTCAACTACCTCCTTTACATCCTATACAGAGATCCGACTACTATTGTGCATATCATAGAATGCATGGGCATCATATCAATTATTATTTTACATTAAAGAATAAAATACAAAGTCATAAAGATAATGGCGATCCAACCATTGATACATCACTCAAGCATTCCACTCACGTTATGAATACTTCTCCTAAAACACAAGTTGCCAAAACAATAAATATGGTTTCCAAAAGACAATTCAAAGCAAGATAAGGGTCAAAAAAAATAAAGAAATAGAGCAAATACCATTACCAAAATTTCCAAATTATTATGAAAGTAATGAAAATATTCCTAATATCAATACAACAAATGAATAGTTAAGCAAGCTTCATTTTGATATGCTTGATAATGTACCACATAATATATTCATACCTATAGGGCCTGGTACATATAAACTAAATCCATCTCTAAAACTTATATAACCAAATACAGGTAAAGGCAAGGCAAACCATATAACTTAGGATGTTCATAGGGTATTAACATGTGAGGTGCATACATATACACATAATGACATATCAAAAAAGGCACAACCATAATATGGGGCAGTTCATTATTCATATATAGATGATCAACTAGACATATCACTTGTTCAATAATAACCTAAGAAGTTACATCTTTCTTATGCTAATAACACAAAAGATTGGTATGATCTTGATACCATAGAATATTGATATGATCCTAATACCATAAAATATTGGTTTGATCCTAATGATACTGATTACACAACATATGAATATGACACACATGATATTGGGCCTTCATAAAGGCATCTCCTTAATGAGATCCTTAGGTTCTAGTAACACTTCTATCTATATTAGCTCCTTGACATCCATGTTGTAAGTTCCCCATTGGTAGATAACATATCATTTATTTTTATATGCATATGTGTTTCAGACATCTTTTGAGTGTGATACATGCATACCTAAGCACGTGATATATGTACATACTAATGTTGGGCCTTCCCTCTACTCACATCATTAGTATGTTGGTGGCATCCTTTTCCTTGATCATGATACACCCAGTTTACATTATTATATGATCATTTCCATCATCATGTTTGAGCTTATATACTTACACATGCCTTTATCCATGCTTATATCTTTTACACTGTACTTGATATACTATGTACTTAATGTTTTTTGCTAACACATATATGTAGGGACTAGTATAATATGTTTATGTTGGTTGCTTATGAATCCATGTTTTTCATTTATGTACTTCCTTAAATGTTTTGCCTTGTTTGCTATCATCTTGCTTGTTTGAACATTTGAATATGCTCCATTCTTTTGACCCCTATGCCTTTGTTTGCTTACTTTAACATTTGAAAAAATCATTGCTTATTGTGTGGACATTTGAATATGCCATTATTTGCCTTGTGGATATTTGACCAAGCCATGTCCCTTCAATTGTGTTGCATTTGAGCATGCCCTTTGTTTGAGGTCTCCTTGGATCATTGTATTTTGATTTATTTTTGAGTGCTCTTGTGTGTGTGCTTGATTACTTGTTGAGCTTGTATTATTATTATCTAGATGTTACCATAACCTATATCATGCATCTTAGGCCTAGATGTGATCACGTTTTACACACTTCAATGATATATTTACCCAAACATGTTTCATCTATATGCTACATGATACATTCACAGATTATACAAATGTCTTATCTTTTTGATGTGATGTAAGTACTAGTTTCTACTTCCCCTCACCTCAAAGGGGGAAATGTCATAGAGGCATGACCTCTACATTGTTCATAATTTCATATTTCAGTGGGGGCATGCTAATAATACATGACCTTCACACTTATTCAACACTCGACATTTTTAGATTATAATGGGGGCATGTAATGGAAACATGTTTTCACACTTGCACGGTTTACAAATTGGCTAAACTACATAATTATACGATTCAAATACATATTTTTCGCAACATTATATACATTGGTACCATTATTATACCTAAGTTTTATCTTGAGACATATATGAGGTGCATATGCCATGCAAAGGGCACCTTAAATTTCAAAATCAAAATCAGTTTTAGGTTTCAATTGATTTTATGGACTTTAGCATGCACTAGTATGGACTTTTATGGAATGTTATTGAATCAATCTACTGTAGTAGTTGGTTCACTTATTACAAGGTTGAGGTGATTAAATCACTCAATTTTACCAATTTTATAGGATGGAGTGATTAAATTATCCACCCTTACCAGATTATGTTCCTCAGATTTTAAGTATGATTGGGTTGCACGATTGAGTTAACATCAACTATCATGTGGCAAATCATCTTTTCTCCAGTTTGGGGGCAATTCATCCTCTAATATTTGTGTGTGTGCGTGTGTGCGCGCAGCGCACGTGCGCACTTGAAGGTTTTACATTTGTCTTAATCTTAGTTTCAAAGCTTCATAATGAAACATATTTTCAAATCAAATTACTAAATAGGCAAGGCAGTTTCATTGATACACATATGTACTCCTAACCTTGCTATCTTTACTTTCAAGCATTTCGAACTATTTCAATTCGAGATTATATGCATTGATTATATATTGGAACATGCTCTTGGTTTTAGGTCAGTCACTAGCAAAACACTCGATTTGGACTCACACAAAGGCAAGGTGTGTTATACACCCCCAAGTACATTTTTATTTTCTTTTAATTATGAATTATATAACACCTTAACCTTATATACCTTGCAAGTACTTCTCTTAGTTGAACCCTTTAGTTCCTAGACCTTCTCATTGTCAAAAGGTTTGTATCTGTTATCTCTTGTGCTTATTGTTTATCTCTTAGTCTGACCATATGTTATTATGATGACCAGGCCTTCTATATTATGAAAAATGTTATAAAAATGTTTATTATCATCATCTGCAAGTTTTGGACATGTGCCTATTTTCTAGCTTCCCAAACACTTACATCCCACCTAGACACTTATGTTGATGCTAGTGTAACTAAGTGTCTAATGACCTAAATTCATCAAATTTGCAATTATAATGTGTCCTTATGGTCAGCTTAAGTGTTTTAACGTGAGATATTTCTCGAAACGATTAATATATATGCATGATTAATCCTCATTCGTTCTTTACCTAGCAAATACCTAGTAACTCACAAGGTAACTTATCAAAAGCATTCAATTTTTCAAGTGAGCAAATTTACTCTATTCATCCCTATTTATATATAATGCATGGAAGCAACATTCCTTCAAATCTAAAGTACTGATGAAGCATCCCATGATCCCTATTTGTTAAGTTACAAGTTAGGTCACCCTATGTTATTGCTTATCACACATTGCATCCTTATGCACACACAAGCCAATGTGTAGGGTAAAACTACGTAAGTCTGAGGCACTCTTCAGATTATTGGTTATGTAGGCAATGCCAATTGACAAAGGGATCCTTGGGACAACTCGACATCTTGTGCCTAATAACCCATTTTTTCCATAGTCATTCTAAGGGTGAGGAAGCTATACTTTGATCATTTGATAAAGAGTGACAGTCTATGCATGTAAATGAACATGTTAGAAGAAAGGTGACTAAAAACCTATAAGGCTCCAAGTGGTCGCATCCATATCAAGTCAGTATTATGTAATGGACACTTGTGTCTAAGTTAGACAGGTGCATTGATGTAGTCATCCATATTTTAGCAAGCATCTAAGGTCACAGAGTGAAAAACTCTAAAGTCTAACGACTGTGTCAAAACCCTGATCTAGTCCACTTCCAAACCTATTTCAGCCCAGATTTGCACATGCATAGTAAACCAGCTAAGTACTTTTGTTTTCCATTTATTGTAATGTCAATCAATAATTATATTTTATATTTTTAGCATATCTCGATATTATAAATTTAGAATATTGTTTATTTGAGTTTATAAATTAATTGGCTTACTATATATTTGTTTATCACCCTTGTGCTTATTCATTTTTATATTTTTAACCCTACACTATATTGACTCATTTTAATTTAGGGTTAAACAATAACATAATATTAAATATTTATTAAAACTATAACATAATATTAATTTGATAATATATTAAATCATATTATATTATTAATAACAAGTGTAAAGTCTCACTCTCAAAAGCATTGCTTGGCTCTTTTTTGTCTTTGCCACCATTACTATGCAAAACACTATATTCACGATGCCACCTCTTCCATGGCCATTTTTTTCTTCCAATGTTTTGATATGTGTCATTGCCACATTTATCTTTTAGCATGTGCCTATAGTTGTCGTATCCTTTTGTCCTAATGTAAACACATAAATTAACATTTAAGTTAAAATCATGCACTTGTGACCACTCTTTTACACACTTAGCTCTAAACTTATCTTAGGTCCCCTTTTGATTACTTTTGATCACCTTACACAATCTTATACGCTGATACATGACCTCAAGTATACTCCTCTCTATTCCTATCAGCCTTAGGCATCTTTTAGGCTCTACCTAACACTCAACATGATCAAATCATCCATTGGACTACATTGCCCTGGGGGACTCTAACACATCATTCTAGTGTTTGTGCCCCCTCTCTTGTCTTCCCACCAAATAATGATTAATTTGTAAAATTAAAATTTATGGAAAGGTTGATCTATGTCTTCATTAAGCCCATTAGAAGGATTTTCAAAGGTATGACTATAAAAACATTTCAAACCTTTTTACACACAAGAGGCTTCCACATCGAAAAACACCAAAAACATAATTACACATTGAGAACAAAGTAGCTATTTCTCCCAATTCTAATTGCATACAACCCTAGTAGCTTAGAGCTCAAATTTGAATACATATTTGAGGTAACAAGTCAAGTTAAGGTACTTAATCACATCAGTATTACACTGATATATAACATATTGCACCAATTATTCACACACCATTGTAGCATGGGAGAACTACATGAACTTTGATCCCTCTTTGGAGTATTGGTATGTAAGCAACACTTAGCACATGGGTGTTGAGGTCTCACCCAACTTCAACCTTTGATCTCTTTTTTCCCATTGATTTAAATTAGTCTTCACATGTTAAATAACTAGGTTTTTGAAGAAAAAACATTCACACAATGGTCTCTACAAGTGATCACAAACTCCCTCACTAGATATGGGCTCTATAAATGAAGACACAGAGAACCTAATAAACTTAATTTTTTCATTATAATTTGATAAGAGCGCTGCTAGAGTGGACAGGAGTGCCACCTCTATAGTTTATTTTCCATGACGCTATTGTCTAGGCCTAAATGTAGTTATTGATTCTTATTTACAGTCACCAAATCCCCCTGCATAACAAGTCTCAATCTCTGATCCATCCAACAACATTGTTTTCTAGCTCAGTCTTTGTTATTAACTGTACTTTACTATTTTTAGTAAGTTTCCAAAATTTCATAGTTTTAAATCAGTAAGTGCTTGATATTAATGTATTATTCCCTCTAATTTTACATAAATTTTGTCATCTAAGGTTTCATGTTAACCCAAATTTGAGAAAACATATTGGTGAACCTACTTTTTGTAGAACACAACAAGCCCTAATTTTCCCTAGGGTTTCCTTCTAATATTTTGTCTCCTAGGGTTTCAAATTTCATTATGATTTTATTATCGTATTATAGTGTGTGATAAATTTTATATGTCTATCGTCTCTTATTCTTCTTCTAGTCTTTGACATGTTTAAAATGGCTAACAAAGAATCTCTTCCTCCTCCTACCCTCAAGAGTGTAATAACTACTTTTCCTCTAACTGAGTCCATGTTTTCACTATTCCAAGGGGTAAGGTAGCCCATCCTATAGTTACAAAATAAGTTAATCAACATATTCTTCCTCAAATCTTTCCACCTTCCACATATCCTCTTGATGGTGTATGTATACATGTTCAATCCAAAGTACCCAAGTTTTGTGCTTGTAAAGCTCTCAAGGATCAAATCATCATTATGGGCAAGTTAATAAAAGAGTTACAAAATTTAAATCAAATTTTCAATGCAAGATCACATCCTTAAAAAATCAAATTACATATGTACAATATCCAAAGTATGTTAGTGTTAATCATGTATTTACATCTCCATCTAACAGTGTTGTGCGTAATCAAACTTCATATAAAAATGGCAAGCTACAAAAAAATAAATCTACAATAAGTGATTCAAAAATTATGCAAATGGCTAATAAGAGTTAAAGTGATATTCTCAAATAAATTCTTAGAAACAAGTTTATTAAACTACATCCTCTAAGGAGATCAAAATATTGTTGTGCATATCATAGAATACATGGATATCATAAAAATCATTGTTTGGATTTGAAACATAAAATACAAAATATATTTAGTAGTGGTGATCCTATCATTGATACATCACTTAAGTAACCCACTCACCTCACAAGATCCTCTCATAAAGCACAAGTGACAAAATTATAATTAGTACAAAAATGGATACCAAAGGACAATTCAGAGCAAAAAAAGGTTCAAAAGGCACAATTAGAAACTAAGTTAGAGAAAACAAGACTACAAAAGGCACAAGATAAAAATGAATAATTACACAAGGAATGTATTACAAAGGCAATGTTATAAAAAAAATCAAGAACACAAGTTGCAAAATCAAAATCAAGGTAAACAAAAAAGCATTCTTAAAAAAGGGTTGCTAACAAAAGAAATTCAAAAGCATGAAATACCTAACAAAGATGCAGTTTCAAATGTGGTTATAAAATGGGAAATTACAAGCCTTTCCTCGTATCAAGACCTTTCATTATAATTTCTTACATAGATGACAAACAATTTACAGATGTTAAGGTTAAGAAATATCAAGAAATCAATTTTTGTTCTATATAATTTCTCACATCTCTTGGAAATACAGATCAACACTTGGATAAAACTAATACATCTATAACATGTATAGGATCAATCAAATTAATAATTTATTTTCTTTCAAAAGAGTATTATCTTAATTTTTGTGTTATTTCAAATTTAAGTGCCCACATTGGCGTGCTTAGAGAATCATGGTTAAAATCAATAGGAGAAATAATTGATAAAAGCAAAGGTTGCATATCCTTTGGTCATGGAGACAATGCCACGTTCTTTTCTAAAAAAGTAACATCTATAGAGATAAATCATACAAAAGAAAACATACTTTAAATAGGTGTTTAACCCTAAATTTGGATAAACATCCTACTTAGGTAGATGGGATTAAGAATATAGAAATGTATATGCACAAGGGTGATAATCAAATCAATACCAGACCAATTAAATGCTAAACTCAGATATAACATATAATGAATTTATTAAAGTGAAATAGGATAAAAATACTAAGTACAACTATGTTAGCTATGGAAATGACAAAGAAACAATGTACTTAGTTAGCTAGAAGAGGATTTTGGAACAATCACCAGATTATGAATCTAGTGCCTTTGGAGTCGCAGACACTAGCATCAGCCTTGAATGTTAGCATCGATGTTATTAACTAGATCAGATGCAAGTGTCTTGTATGAAATACCTATTAAAAAAAGATGTGACCATTTGGATGCTTCTGGGTTTATATTCACCTTCATTCTGGTGGATTCAAATATGGGTCATGGATTGTCGATCCTCATGAAATTGCAAAACCCTAGTTCTTTATCTTTATAGTGACCTTGGAAAAAATGGGTTAATGGACATACAATGTTGAGATTACTCCAAATACCCTTTTATCATTGAGTTTTACCTACATAGATAATACTTTGAAGAGGGCCTCAGACTGATGTAGTTCTCTCCTACGTGTTGGCTTATGTGTGAATCATGCAATATGTGAAAAGTAAGTACAAAAGTGACCTAGCTTGTAACTTAGAAAATTAGGCTCTAAGGTTGCTCTTTTAATGCTTCAAACCTATGTAGGTGTTATACCTATGAGAGATACAAAAATATGAGAAAATAGGGAAGCTTTGATTTATCGAGTGCTTGATTGAACGCTTTGATAAGTTGCCTTAGTATGTGTTAGGTGAGGAATGAACGAGGAGTGATTATGAATATATACCACTCCTATCAGGAAATATCTTGGATTAAAGTACTTAGGTTGACCATTAATATATTTTTTATTTGTAAATTATATGACTTTAAGGCATTGGACACCTGTGGTAGGGTAAGACACTAGCATCGATGTGGGGGTCTAGGACTAATGCTTATATCTTGGCAGTTAGAAAATATGTACAAGCTCATAACTTGTAGGGGCATAAGATAAGCATATTTTAAACATTATGGGTAAGATAGGAGGTCTAGGTCATCAACATAAGACTGATCGGACCAAGAGATAGGCCGAAGGGCACAAGATAGAGCAAATGTGAGACTTATGAAAGTGGAAAAGGTATAGAACTGAGAGGAAAAACCAAGGTATGAGTTTGCCAAGATTGAGGTGTTATATAATCCATAAATATATTCTACATTACCCCCCCATTTAATCCAATAATAAACTTATTGGTTTAAAGTAGAAGAAAAGCATACCTGGGTGTGTATAACACACCTTGCCTTTGCGTGATCCCAACTCGAGTGAATTATTAGAGACTAACCTGTAACCGAGAGCATGTTACAATATATAATTAAAGCATATAATCTAAAATTAAAAAACATTTGAAATAATCGAAATTAAAAGAGCAAGGTTTAGGAGTATACCTGTGTATTGATGTAATTGCCTTGCCTATTGGCAAATTAATTTGAAAGATGTATCATTGTGAATCACTAAAATTGAGATTAGGACAAATGTATAAATCTGTAAAATGCATATATCTAAGGAGATAGAGAGAGATTGGAAGGCACGTGCCCCCAACCTTAGAGAAAAGGTGAGTTGCCACTTGACAGTTGAGATTAACTCAACCATGCAACCCAATCATACTTATAATTTGGTGAGCATCAGTGAATAAAGTCAGCTGATACTATCAAACTAGTGAGGCTAGATGATACAATCAAGTCCAACCTAAAAACTTGGAAAAATTGAGTGATTTAATCACCTCAACCATATCAAAAGTGAGTCAATTACTATAATATATTGGCTCAATATAATCCTTAAAATTCTAACCTAATGGGTGGTGATAGTCGCTGAGAATGTTTTAAAATCTAAAACTATTTTGGATTTTGTAATATTAGGCACACATTGCATAGCATATGCACCTTAGATATGTCTCATGCTAAAACTGTGTATAATAATGGTACCAATGTATATAATTTTGCCATAATTATGAATTTGAATTATATAACTGTGTGCTTTGGCCAATTCAAAAACTGTGTAAGTGTGAAGAACATGATTCCGAAGCATGCCCCCACTATATATGGAGAAATCTAAAAATTGGAATAAGTTCCAATGTGGAGGACATGTTTCCAAAACATGCCCCCACTGAATTTGGGTGTGTTGGATACTAAATAAGTGTGGAGAACATGCTTCCAAAGCATGCCCCTACTGAATCTAGGTGTGTTAAAGACTGAATAAACATGGAGAACATGCTTCCAAAGCATGGCCCTACTGAACCTAAAAACTATGCCAAGTGTGGAGAACATGTCTCTATGACATGCTCCCACCGATATTCCCCCCCTCCCCTCGCCCTTAAGGTGAGGGAAGATAGGAACTGGTAGTTACCTCACCTCAAAAAGAGAATACAACTGAATAATTTGTGACTAGAACCATGTAACATGTAGAAGAACATGTTTAGCTAAACGTATCATTGAAGTGCATAGAATAATATGATCACATGAAGGCCTAAGATGCATGTTAAAGATCATGGCGATGTCTAGATAATAATTAGATGAGATAAACAAGCAAACAAATAAACACATAAGAACACCCAAAAGTAAGTCAACATATAATGGTTTGAGGAGACAATCAAAGGGATATGACTTATTCGAATATCCACAAAATCAAGAATGACATATTCAAATGTCCATACAACAAACAATGACATATGCCAATCTTAAAGAAAGCAAGCAAAAGCGAGTGTATCCAAATGTCGTACAATCAAAGAGATATGACTTATTTGAATATCCACAAAAGCAAGAATGACATATTCAAATGTCCATACAACAAACAATGACATATGCCAATCTTAAAGAAAGCAAGCAAAGGCATGGGGGATGCAAACAAAGGAGTGTATCCAAATGCTCGAACAAGTAAGATAATAACAAGGCAAGACACTCAAGGAAGTGTATAAAGGAAAGCATAATCAACTAGCATAAACATATCATAATAGCCCATGGATCAAATGTGTTAGCAAAAAATGTCAAGTGCATAGCATATCAAGGACATTGTATAAGATATAATCATGGATAAAGGCATGTGTACGTACATGAGAACTCAAAAATGATAATGAAGAGACCATATAATGATATAGTCTATGTGTATTAAGATCAAAGAAGCAGATGCACCCATTGTCCATATGACACAAGTAGAGGTAAGGCCCAACATCTAAAATATGAATAAATCTTGTATATGTGTATCCTTATAACACACTCGAATCGAAGTGTGACACACATGTGTATGTAGAAGTAACTGAAATGCCATCCATAAACATGGAACTAACACATATATGCTAAGGAGCCAATAGAGTACATTCATGTTGAAAATATTTTTGGACTTTTGAATGTTTTCAATTTTTTTGGTATTTTGGAACATACGAAGAGACTACCCTATGATCTCATCCAATGGATGAGAATCCTCAAGTAGTGGTAAATGTATAACCTGTCTTGAACCAGATGTGCCATATGTGTGTATAGTATAAGTATGAACTGTATCATGGTATTTTGGTAATTTTGTATTTGGTATCTTTGCTTCAAATATGTTTTCCTTCATTGCTAATAACCATAGTTTCCCAAGTTTTGCATTATATTTGGGCAAAAATGGACTAATATTTAACATTGTAGAGCATGATTATGATCCATGTGTGACATTACACTAAATACTGCAATACAAAAATTGGATGTCGTAGATTTATTCACATGTTCCATGCCATATCCCAAAGATGTAAAGAATTCCTGGGTACATATATTAAATTCATAAGTTGGGTCAACTATAATATTTTGACCTTGTTTGCTATCTATACAAGATTCAATGGTTTGATGCTTTCAATAAAGATTGGTAGTTGCTTCATATGAAGCCACACATCTAACATTACCCTTTTTAGGCACTTTTTACTCTTTCTATACTTGTTCCTTTTGTATTATATTTTACTCTTATTGGTGTTTATGAAATATATCTTGTTTTATTTGTTCCTTTGTCTTGGATTTTCTTTCATTTACGAGATATTGTTCTTTGCATTGGCCAAATGCATCTTTGAATGATTTGCATTACTATTATCAATATAGCCCAAACCTTGATGCTCATTCTGGTCATATATGAAAATAGGATAAGTGATGCCTTGGGAATGTTTTCCCAATCCTTGACCATGATAACCATTTTTTTGTAATTATTTCATTGCAAAACCATATTGTTTTGAAAACCGAGTATTATTAATAAGAGGTAAATTTTTATTCTTTTCTTGATCTGATTCTTTTTTTTTTAATCCTTTTCATGCTCTATGTTTGATATTGTCCACTATTTTTGCTTCGAATTTTTATTTAATACCCACATTTGTTGTTTTGGTATTTGTGGTTTAGGTGAGGTACTTGTTAGGAATTAGCTTTTACATCAGTAGTTACATTTGATATTTACCAAGAGGTAAATAATATTTTGTGTGAGTTAGTTATACCTAGATAAAATATATTTGATAGATGTAATATTATTACAACAATATTATGCTTATAGGTTTTTGAGTTATAATAGGGAGTCAGGTGAGAGATTTATGAATACTGTATCTCCCTAATAATAAGAAATAATTTTCCTATATAAATGTAATCACCCATGTGGAATAATATAGAAGTAAAAGAAATAATATATTATCGTGTTTTTAAATTTCTCTATGTTTAACTCTTTTTCGGTATGAAGATCTAAACCAATTCTATCATTTGGTATCAAAGAAGGAATCATGTAAGAATCATGAAAGAACCTCTTTAAAAAATCATGTTTTGATTAGTATGTTAAGCTTATTTCTCCAGGATTCGACACATTCTATTTGCTTTGTCCAACCGTGGTTGGCCTGTGAGGACAATTTAATGATTTTCATAATATTTCAATGTGGAATATAATAAGCATTTGGCTTTGGGAGATGAATAGATAAGTTTTATGCATATTATCTTAGTATTTAGTTTTACCTTCTTTGCACTTTTGCGCACCTGAATAATTCCATGTATTTTTAAGCATTTAGTTTTAACATTAATATTTAATTTGAAAATAAAGTTAGAGAATGACTGGATCGAGGGTCTAATATGAGAGTCTCTTAAAAAAATTAATGGTGGTGGATTGTTTTACGTTTCATTATCATGTAGCTTCGTGCAATTAGTTTGTTCTCACATCTCTGGTTGACACATGGTCTCCATAGCTTGCCAGCTTCAAGCTTCTGATAAAATGTCATTCTTTTTTTCTCTGCCAACTGTGGGTATTATAATTTAAAGTTTGTGTTGAGATGAATGTTTGACAGAAATCACATAATTATTTGTGATCATACTTTATTAAAGCTTTACATTCTATATTCTCTCTGTGTTCCGGCATAAACCACACCTAGCTTACACCATCTGCTATATCATCTATTCTACTCACTGTGCATATAAATATTTGCTCGACATACATATCAGGATATGAGTCAAAATATTATAAAGACAACTGTATTTCCTCTACTCGATCCTCTAATTGACTACTAGCATTAAGAGATGTTGGTCGATCTACTAGAAACTCTTTCAATTGGGATACAACAACTTGGAGATTGGTGCATGTAGTCTCAAATATAAATTCAACATCAAATCATAGACACAAAAATATGTGGAACCACTCTCTGTTTCACTCCACTCACCTTGCCATTGGATTCAGCCTTGGACTTGGCCTTCAATATTACCATCCTGATGACCTCTAGCCTATAATCTTACCACAAAAAAGGTGTTTGTTTCGTATTAAGTTATTATAAGGTTGTCCATTTTATTGATGTCGATATTATGTCTCATTAACCCCCCAAAAAAGGTTATATGTTTTGATATTAGGTGTCATTAATAAATAAATAAATAAAAAGTCGCTACATTAGTGAATTCAATTTGTGTAGTTATTCAATTAGGTACGTATGTTTAGTTTAATAAGTTATTGTATCATAAAATTTTAGCTTTGGTTATAATTCTTTTTTTTTGAGATTTTGTAATCTAGTTTTTAAGTTAGATCAAAATTCTTAATTGTCATTATCCAATAGTAAATTGGATATTATTAAGGTCAAAAATAGTTTTTTTAATATATTTAAAAAGTATTTAGTCATTGATATTTTTGAGTCATGAGTTTAAGTTTATTATGAGTTTAATCATTTTGTAAATTCATCAAAAATCTCAAAAGTGTGTCGTATTTATCAAAGAGTCAAATAAAAGGATGCATTTTTAGGCAACCCCGACATCCTATGTAAATGTATTGTTTCACATTAAGGGGGAATTTCTCTTCAACAAAATCATGCATCTTCTCTTCAACAACAAAATGAGCTCCATCGAGATATCGGCTAAGTAAGCAGCTTCATCAACTGGAATGAGGAAACGGAAGCTGGAGGTTCTAGAGCCTATTGTCAATCACCAACAATGGGCACAAGAAGATTTGATGACATTTTGTGTGGTTGTGTTTTTATAGTTTTTGTTGTATATTTTCAAAATAAGAAAATAAGAATATGCTTGTTTAAGATTTGTAATTTGTGTGTAATTTCAAACATAATTACCTTATGTGAAAATATTGTGAAAGGACAAAAAACACTAATGTAAGTTATTTCATAGATCTTGAAAGGGTTTATGGTAGAGATCCAAAGAACCATAGGAGATGAATAGTTGTTGTGTTCTTGTTCATGTGAAGGTTTGTGGTAAACCTGATTAAAACCATGGAAGGACTTAACCTTTCTTTGTATCAAGGTCATGAGCCAAATAGGGCATGCCACAAGGGGTGAACATACTGCATGTGAGAGTGTGAATATTTTTTCACCATCTAAAAACTAAAAGAGGAATGTTAGGAATTAGCTGTTACATTTGATATTTACAGAGAGGTAAATAGTATTTTGTGTGACTTAGTTATATCTAGGTAAAATATATTTGATAGACGTAATATTATCACAACAATATTATGCTTACAGGTTTGTGAGTTATAATATGGAGTTGGGTGAGAAATCTATGAATATTATATCTCCTTAATGATAGGAAATAGTTTATCTATATAATTGTAATCACTCGTATGGAATAATATAGAAGCAGAAAAAACAATATATTATTTTGTTTTTAAATTTCTTTGTGTTCAACTCTTTTTCGATATGCAAATTTGAACCAGTTCTATTAGTACTCATGATGTGAGTGGTTTTCTTGAGCGATGCATCAATTATAGGATCACCACTATGTTTGTGACTTTTTATTTTGCTCTTAATGAAATATAATGATTTGTATGATGCCCATGGATTTTATGATGTGCATAATAATATTTAATCTTAATTTTGGATAAGGATCCTACTTGAGAAGATAGGGTTAAGAATATAAAAATGACAATGCACAAGGGTGATAATCAGATCTATAACAGGATAATTAAATTTTAAACTCATATACAATATACATTAAATTTATTAAACTAAGATAGGTTAAAAATATTAAGTAATGTTAGGAACCCAAGGAAGCACCATTGATTACCAAGCAACTAAACATGCGAAAATAATCAGAAGTACAAGTAACTAGAATTCAGAAATAACACAGAATATGAGAGACAATACCCAATTGTATTAATACTCTTCCATAAAAGAATTACAACCAAGAAGATGCCACAGTTCTTCTTCACCTTACAGAGGCTTCCCACACCTCAAGTGTACAGTAATTCACCTTCAAGAGCTCACTCTCTCAATTACGGTCCCAACACACAACTCAAACACAGAGTTGGTGTTCACCTCCACCAGCCAGTAACAACACCGCCAGTCAACCAGTCAGCAACAATACTGCCAGTACACCGAGTATACCCACATACTCAAACAGAGTACACAACACACTCCAAGTAGATCTCCCATGAACTTGCAACAACCTGCAACTCAAATGATCTTACTTTGGAAGGGACTACCTTGCCTTCCTCTTTGCTCTCCAATCGAGTACAGACCGTACTCCAAGTAGATCCCACCTAATACTGCTACCTATTGTGTTGCTGTCACCTTGATCCTGCTGCCACCTACAGATCAATCTGGTTCTGCACACCTACAAACCTTAGACCTCGCACACACATACACCTACAAATCAATGATCTTACTTACCATGCAGATCTCCTAACCTGGCCATGCACACCTGCTGACCAAGATCATACATACATGAAGAATCCTTCTGATTTTCCAAATCAGCACCCACACTTGGTACTGTGGCACTAGGAGGAACACACCATGCTCTCTTCACACACAGAAGGAGCTAATATTTGCTCTCTTACTCTCTAACACAAATTACAATACAACCCATGAGTCTAATATATAGATCTCATGCAAACAATAGTTAGACATTTAATTACAATAATTAGATCTACAGCTTCCAGTCTAAAATTGGCCTTCTAAATGCAAACAACCGATTCGTTAACTAACTGTTCGTGAATTGGCAGTTCTAGAACTGCATAGACGATCGACGTCGATCCCTGTCTGCTTGGAGGTGACCGACGCTGGTCGATCCTTAACTGACGTCGGTTGCTTTTCCCACTGAATATGACCGACGTCGATTGATCAGATTGACGCCGATTGCTCTTCAACCTCTCAGCAACCTCCTCTATGTCTGCATCAATGAAGCTTTTAGCTTCACAACCTATTAATCTTCCACTTGGAGATAAACAACTACACTGTCCCTGTACCTGTACACCGTCTAATCTGTTTCCTGACTTGTATCCCTCTTCAAGCTCAACCTTGAAGACCAACCACCACAAAACCTGTGGTGCACCTCCTGTCATCCAAGTAACCTGCCACATCTGCATCTACAAACCCATGTAGAAAAGAACTTGACCCTGCATAGCATGTGCACCTGCTACTGGTCCCTCTCAGATACCTGAGAATCCATCGAACTGCCCTCTAGTGCTTTTTTCCCGGATTGGCTCCAAACTTTCTGACAGCTCCCACTGCTTGGGCAACCCAGGCCCAGTACGCATGTACTTAACCTCATCATGTGAATCAGGACCCTATTCTGTGAACTGTCCAACCATCGGTGTGCTAATCGGTATCACACAATCATCTAGAGACAAAATCAACCTGTGATCTCCCATGTCTCTAGAACACACTCATGCCAAAGAATTTTGTTGCTCCAAATTCCTCATGACATGCCACTGAACTAACCTTACCCTTAGCTCAGCAAAACCCTGTATGTCTGAACCTGCACCAAGCTCATCCTCCACATATAGTAACATGATAATATTGCGACCATCATCCACCTGGTAAGACAAACACAATGGTTATACTGACATTGACTAAAGCCCTGCTTTGTCATCCACCTGATACCACTTGTCAGCCCTGTACCATTGTCTTGCAGCTTCCTCAAGACCATATGACCTGTCCTTCCGTCTCACGTATCCATTCTCTCTATTCTTTAACTAAGAAATCCATTCATCTTTCAGTGCTTTTTTTCAGCTGGCAACCCTACCAAATCGCTCGTTTGGTTCTACATCCTAATCATGCCATGCTCCCACTATTTCTTGGATCCTTCCTGCTCTGTAGTGAGCAACGAGTATAAAGAAGAGGAACAATGAATTTGAGGCTTATTTACACTTTTAGTCCTCCCCTTGGGTGTTTGAGACTCCTTGACAGCTTGTTATCCACCCAAAATCTGTCTCAGTGACCGACCTCGGTCACCACACAGTCTGCATCCGATCGACGTCAGTTCCATGCGACTGTCCAGGTCGTCGACGTCAATTATACTATCGACGTCGGTCTCCACCTGCTCGACACCATCGACTTCTCTGGTCTGCACATGACCAACGTCGGCACCTATTTGTTTGACGTCGGTTACCCTTGACCGATGTCGATACATGTGTATGCCTGTGAGTGATGACTTTTTACCCGCGAGCTCTCCATGGATCAAAACCCTACCCAAACCACCCTACTCAGAGTTACTCAGCCCCATCCACTGATCTTTGTCTGTCATCTCCTCTAAGAACACCAAGGCTTTCCAGTTCTTAAGTTTATCAAATACATCAGTCTTTCTTTTCCTGCAATAAACACAATCTTTTTTTGTAGCATCCCACTGCTCACAGAAATCTTGGTCTATGCTCTCCAAAGCTGAATTCTTTCCTTTTGACTTAAGAACATCTATTCCCTTCTCACTTATGTGACCAAGCCTACAAAGCCACACCTATGCAACAAAAGTGGAATCAATAATACAAGCAAGTAGATAAAGAGTACCTACTTTCTAACCACATGCTAATTCAAGTGCATCCTTGGTAACATTCCAAAAATCCATTGTGAGAGTTACTGTGCATCTCTCATCACCCAACTTTCCTGAAGCAATTAGCCACATCTCCAAGACTGGGACCTGCATGACCTCCTTCAACACCCATGTGTTGGCTGCCTGTAATTTCAGCCGCACTTCCCCTTTGCCAATTCTTTGGCAAGGCACACCAGCTCCTAAATAAATCTCTCCAAAGTCTCCAAAGACCTTAACATGGAAAAATACTCTATTTCAAGCTGCATGGAAAGAGGCAATAAAATCTATAAGACAAGATTCTACTTTATCCAAGGAACATCCCAGAGCAACATGTGCAAGAACACCTGCAACATCTGCTTCTTCAGTTCCTTCATGCTGATCTCCCACCAACCAACAATATTTATTTACCTGCTCTTTCTTTTCATAACACCGTAATTGACCATTCGTGCTTTTCAATTCCTCCATTCTTAGCTTACTTTCTTCTGCCATTGCTCTACTCCCACTTAATCAGAAACCTCTGAGAGTGACCTGTAATCAAACACAAAATCTGCTCCCTGCAACCTTAGCTCTGATACCAACTGTTAGGAACCCAAGGAAGCACCATTGATTACCAAGCAACTAAACATGCAGAAATAACCAGAAGTACAAGTAAGTAGAATTCAAAAATAACACAGAATATGAGAGACAATACCCAATTGTATTAATACTCTTCCAGAAAAGAATTACAACCAAGAAGATGCCACAGTTCTTCTTCACCTTACAGAGGCTTCCCACACCTCAAGTGTACAGTAATTCACCTTCAAGAGCTCACTCTCTCAATTACGGTCCCAACACACAACTCAAACACAGAGTTGGTGTTCACCTCCACCAACCAGTAACAACACTGCCAGTCAACCAGTCAGCAACAATACTGCCAATACACCGAGTATACCCACATACTCAAACTGAGTACACAACACACTCCAAGTAGATCTCCCATGAACTTGCAATAACTTACAACTCAAATGATCTTACTTTGGAAGGGACTACCTTGCCTTCCTCTTTGCTCTCCAATCGAGTACAGACCGTACTCCAAGTAAATCCCACCTGATACTGCTACCTATTGTGTTGTTGTCACCTTGATCCTGCTGCCACTTACAGATCAATCTGGTTCTGCACACCTACAAACCTTAGACCTCGCACACACATACACCTGCAGATCAATGATCTTACTTACCATGCAGATCTCTTAACCTGGCCATGCACACCTGCTGACCAAGATCATACATACATGAAGAATCCTTTTGATTCTCCAAACCAGCACCCACACTTGGTACTATGGCACTAGGAGGAACACACCATGCTCTCTTCACACACAAAAGGAGCTAATATTTGCTCTCTTACTCTCTAGCACAAATTACAATACAGCCCATGAGTCTAATATATAGATCTCATGCAAACAATAATTAGACATCTAATTACAATAATTAGATCCACAACTTTTATTCTTAAATTGGCCTTCTAGATGTAAACAACCGGTTTGTTAACTAACTGTCAGTGAATTGGCAGTTCTAGAACTGCACAGGCGATCGACGTCAATCCCTGTCTGCCTGGAGGTGACTGACGCCGGTCGATCCCTGACCGACGTCAGTTGCTTTTTTGACTGAATATGACCGACGTCGATTGATTAGACCGACGTCGGTTGCTCTGCAACTCAGTAACCTCTCAGCAACCTTCTCCATGTCTGCATCAGTGAAGCTTTAGCTGCATAACCTAACAAGTAAAACTATATTAAATGTATAAATAATAAAGAAACAATGTATTTAATCAATTATGATGTTAATACGGTTTTAGATCTAGAACATGCAAGAAATAGAGTGGAAGAGAATTTTAGAACAATTGTCAAAATTTAGATTTAGTGCCTCTAGAGTCATAGACATTAGCGTCAGCCTTGGATGTTAGCATTGATGTTACTATCTAAACTAGATGTAGGTGTCTTATATGGAATATTTGCTAAAAAAGGATGCAACCACTTGGATACTTTTAGGTTTATCTTTGCCTTTTTTTTTGACGTATTCAGATTTAGGTCATGGACTGTCTCTCTTTATGAAATTATAAAACCCTAGTTCTTCATATTCATGGTGACCTTGAAAAAAATAGGTTAGTGGGAACATAGTGTCAAACTAGTCTAAAAGACCCCTCTATCAATGAGAATTGCCTACATAACCAATACTCTTAAGAGGGCCTTAGACTGATGTAATTCTCCCCTATGTGTTGGCTTTGTGTAAATTATGCAATATGTGAAAAATAAATACAATAGTGACCTAACTTGTAACTTGGAAAATCAGGTTCATAGGTTGTTCCTTCAGTAATTTAGACCCGTGTATGTGTTATTCCTATAATTGATATGAAAATAGAGTAAAATAAGGAAGCTTTACTTTATTGAATGGTTTGATAAGTTGCCTTGTTCTATGCTAGGTGAAGAATGAATGAGGAATGAGAATGAATATATACCACTCCTATCAGGAAATATATTATATTAAAGCACTGAGGCTAACCATTAAGATACATTTCATTTAAAAATTATATGACTTTAGGGCATTAGACACATGCATCAGGGTAGGACACTAGTGTCAATGTAAGGGCCTCAAACTGACACTTGTGTGATGGTAGTTAGAAAATAAGTATAGGCTCAAAACTTGCAAGGGCATAAGATAAGCATATTTTAAGTATTATGGACAAGATAAGATATTTGGGTAATCAACATAAGACTAGTTAGACTAAGAAATAAGCCAAGAGGCACAAGATAGAGTAGACGTGAGAATTCTGAAAGAGGGAAAGGTCAAGAACTGAGAAGAACAAACCAAGCTCGAAGTTTTCCAAGTGTACAAGATTGAGGTGCTATGTAATCCATAAATATCATCTACAACTGGCATACAAATAAATAAAAGTAATGACACATTTGTAGAGGAACATGGCATAATACATATTGCAAAAGAGAAAATGAGAAAATCAATACCATAGTATGAGGCAATTCCTTAATCATATCAAGATACAACACCAGACAAGAGTGGCATTTCACAAGTTCAAAATCTAGATGATTATTATAACAATCCTAATTGGTATGATCCTGATAATACTTATTATATAGAATATGAATATGGCAATGCTATAAAACCTACACATTTTCATGACACTCTTCATTCACTTTAGATCACCATTCTTTTGTTCAATATAGGATCCATTGATTGTAAGACTCTTATGGCTGTCATTGGTTAATATCCTTCCCTTTATTTCTTATTTCATATATATGAAAAAATACAAAGACAATAAAATATTTTAGAAAATACCAAAAATCATGTCCTATGCATGTTTATATGTACTTTGTCATACATTAGTTCAATTTTGCACAATATTTTATACTTGTTTTAGCCAGTTTCATACATGCTTAACTAGTGTACATGAGTGATTATAGATTACACAAAATATCAGTCCCAAATTCAATTACAGGTACTTTAACTATTGAATACCCAAAAAATACATTTAGACAGGAGAACTGTGGTGGACATATGCACACTACTCTAGTGTCCCTTACCCTGTAATTTTCCCAGTGAGCACAAACTATCACCACTTAGTTCTAGACTACACATAGGTTTTCTACAACATGTACATTCATTAGTTAGCTCACTAGGGGCATGATATACATAGGTTTTATTATTATTTTCCCATATTATCTTACTCCCAACTCCAATATTTATATAACATTACATCTTTTGATATTGCTCACTCAATATACTACTTTCTATCTTAGTTACTGAGTATACTTGGTTAAAACTTAGTTTTTGTTGATCAAGTTACTTAATCATGCATGTTTTTCATATTGATTTCTAACTATAAACACCTAAATTATGTCACATTTAATGTCATAATTAACTTTATTTAAAATCAACACACTAACCTAGCCATCATCCTCATTTCAAATTTCATCTTATTATCATTTCCATCCACTTTTCAAATAATTGATTAATCTATATTAATTAATTAATCATGCACACATAATTATTCAAAACTAATTAAAATGTGGTATTTTAACCTCATCCAGACATCTTCTACTCATCTCAACCAAGTGTTGAGTCATCCAACCACCTCCTTAACTTTCTCAACCAAATTGGTGAGTTGCCATTGAATATTTCAACTATATTGGTGAGTCACGCAATTACCTTGACCCATTCATGATGAGTCAATTAACTACCAACTAACTTTCCCCCTTCATTTTACATACATGGGAATTAGTCATCATCCATTGAGATGAGGACACAAATCCAGTTGATGATTATTATCATAATTAAATAAATTTAGATTATTCTAAACCATTCATCTCATCACTCTCAAACCTATAAATTGAAGTGTCATCCTCCATTTTTAGAATCCACCTTCAATCTATCGAATCTCTACCAAATTTGTCCTACACATCCACCTTCAAGATAATTAATTGTACACCCACATCAAAAGAATCAAGAGCAAATCATATGTAACATTCCCACTGGGATCTACTTAGAATAACGTGATATTTTTCTAATTTAATCAATGTATTCTTCATTAGATTTCACCACAAGAATATAATTAGTGATATAGATAAAACACTATAATTATGTTAACTGTAAAATAAGCATGTAATATCTATTTGTCACTGATCACTATCATTAGATGAAACAAAACATAATTGAATATAGAAAGTATTTACAATTTTTTTACCATAACTGGTACATACATACAACCATTGTTGTCATGGTACAATAAGTAAATAATTACATCTCATTAGGTATCA
Source organism: Torreya grandis (assembly GCA_037957365.1). Classification (NCBI taxonomy): domain Eukaryota; kingdom Viridiplantae; phylum Streptophyta; class Pinopsida; order Cupressales; family Taxaceae; genus Torreya; species Torreya grandis. Next base: position 630,891 of record JARHVA010003592.1, on the reverse strand, counting down.
TGTTTCAATAATAATAAATACAATACAAGATACAAGGCTCCATGGAGCATGAGTTTCTGAACTCTAATATCTATGGCAATCTCAAGTGTAGTCTCCAAATAAGTATTTATGCGAGGAGTGAGAGCATCATCTAAGCACTTTTATGCATAACCATGGACCATCGATCCCCCACATAATCTCCCATTGGGAAATGGTCTTCCCTTCACGGATGAGTGGATAGCGACAGTGCGGAAATTTAAAAAGACAAGTTAGTACTTGTGTACTGTATGATTTCTAAGAACATGAAGTGTACCATAAAGAAATATGTTCTAACATGATATCACACAAACATGTAAATCATATATATGAAATGACAATGTCTAACTAACATTACTATATCCAAAGTTTTCAATAGTTATTGATTCTTAGGATCGATCAAATTTATACACACCACTTGATCATATTACCTTCATTTGACATTGGTGATGCTAGTAAGCTAGTGAAGTCTGTCTCACTACTTAGTACCAACAATGCAAGAGTTGGTTAATGTAAATATAACCAACAAATTCATACATATTACTTCCTACTAGCGAGCATAAAACATGCTAAACACAAGAATAATTAAAATGCATACATTTAATTTGTCAAACATATGAATGAATCTCCACTATATTATTAGTCACTACAAATGCAATAATTCTATGACAATCACTAATATCCTAGTTTGCATTTTATGTTCACACTACTCAATTTTAAAACAACCAATTGTGAAAAATAAATTCATAATTCTTATGAAACATAATCTTTCATTTAAGCAACTTGTTATATTTTTAATAGACCACGTTCATGTAATTATAGATTCATGAACTTCGAGATTCTATACTTTATTTTTAATAGTTAATAATAATACAGATATATTCATAACTCTATATGTTATATATAAGTACCTAAGTCTTCATACGATTTCAATAATCATTATAACTATACATTCATGTTAATAGACCGGGTATTATAATCAATAGATTGTCTATATACATATATTGCTCTTCTCAAGCTAAATTGACATCAATCACTCATATGGTTTATACACATATTTAATCTTTCTAAACTCAGTTCACTTTATATCTTAAGTGTAAAACCAATTACTTAACCCAATAATTAACTACAAGTCATATTTTTTAAAAGATACATATGTAAGACCCCAGTAAATAGTTATTAATTCGATATTAATACTTGTCAATTTCAGACTTTCTACATTAAGATTTAATACACATCTATTTGTAACATAGGTTTTTGGACAAATGATTCATACAGATAATGATGGATATAAATAGTGATGCACACAATACACACTTTGTTGTTTCCACACACACACACACACATCCCAAATATATATCCACTACCTATCATTGTTTCAGCTAGATTATCGTTATAGGTAACTAGATTAACATCATGTTAAAGATATAGATTAAATTAATTTGTGTAGTGATATCCCAATATGTTATATCACTACGATGACTATAGTGACATCTCGATATGCTTATCACTATGTACACTGATGATATCATGATACACCACTACGTAGGGTAATATGTAATGGTATCTGAAATGATGCATCTAATTAGTGATAATATAACCAATAAAATATATTAATATGAGGTGAATTATGTATCTATAGATTATCGTATGCATTATACATGTATACGATGTTGATTACCATAGATATCCCCACTATATATCATTCAATGATTCATATGTATCGGCTACCATTAGTTTGTTATTCTGAAAAAATATAATTACTCGTATCATTAGTTTTATACATATATTAGAGCTATTATAACTCATATCCATTTAGTTAATTTGGCTAACATGATTATCTAGATCATCACTCAATGGGTGATCTCTTCGCTTTATACTGATAACGTGAAATCAATATATAATATCAGGTATAGACCACAACCATGATCTGATTACATTAACTTAGTTATCATTATAATATACAATATATAAACTCAGATCACGATTTTTATGAATATCCTTAAACGCTATATAGTTCACTATATAAACTCAAATCGATTCATAATATTATTTTATATCGCTATTTTTTTCGGATACATATTATATTTTACCATATCAGCCATATGATTTATATAATAGAGGTATATACTTAGCCTCACATAAATTCTTTACTATGATTTGGGGAACAAAGCTGCCAAACAAATAGATATATATTTGTTATTTTGACTATATTACACATATTTTTATTTTGGATTGACACACACTCTATGCTTATATTCCTCACCACAGTTTTATCTAAATGAGTTTGTTATTTTGCACAAATTATTGTATTAAATATCTTTATAATCAAACAAATAAACCTCTCTGTTCAAACAGAAATTTAACAATTTCAACACAAAATTTTAATAACTTCACCTACCTCTTGATAGAGTCTGATTGAAACCAGATTATCTATGCCTTTCTTCCTTCTGCTCTACTTCCATCTCTTCTCCCTTAGCTTACCTCCTTTCTTCTCCACTTGCATTGTCCCCTCTCTCTCTTCTTCACGCTTCGCTCTTCACTTCTTTTATTTTCTTCTTCTCCTTCCACGTCGCCACCACTTTCCTTCCTTTTTGCTTTTCATGTATATATATATTTTCCTTTAAAGCTAGAACTTGCCGTTCTTTTCCCTCTTTTTGTACTTTTTTTTTTTTGCTTTATCCCATATATATTTTCTAATTTGACCTAAGCATGTTTTAACTTTTATTTTATTCATTTTTCCCATTTATATATTTTTTATTGACTTAATAATAATATGATTAATGTAATTTGATTTTATTTTTTAATCCAAAATGGTAATTCGAACAACTATCATATCAAAACATGATAGTTATTATAACAATATAATCATTATTATTACTATGTTCTAAAGATTATCTAAATCTTTTGTCATCTATACATATTTAGGCGTTAAGCCTCATAATGGTGTTTCCTAATGTCATAAAGATAGCTAGCCAATGTTCTAAAAATTACAATGATATGATGGTTAGTCTATCTATTGTAGTACCAAACACTATTCATGCAAATTTACGTTCATGTAAATATTAACAATTATGACTATAATAACATAACATAATTATATTATAGCATTATACATTTAAACCTATGCATGATATCCACAATGCAATCACACATGATTAATTCTACATAAGCATTAAAATGAGCTAACACACCACTAATATGCATAAATAATTATGTAAATGCAGATAATATCAAAAAACATACTAATGCTAATCATTCAAACTATGCATATAATGAGTGTCATTACCATGGTGTGTGCATGGGTTCTATTTATTCTTCTATCATCTCCCAACACCTCCATTTACATCACCCTCTCTGATGTTACTCTCCCTTTGTCATGCTCTGAGGGATGAATCTTTTTTGCATCAAACCCATGATAAGAAGGTCGTTAGCCCGTAACATCATGATATATATCATAAAATATTGTTGTATCAATAAATCAACATGTTCATAATGTAAAGGTTACACAATACAACTAACTCATAACAATGAAATCACGTAATTGAAACAACATACAACTATCCCATAACAATATATGACTTATAGCTTGGTTAATAGTAATCAAATCAAATTATCAATCATAAAAATCCATAAATAATCAAGTAATTTTTTTTAGGAAGGAATCAGGATGTAACATCCTTCCTCCATAAAGCTGGTCATCATCCAAATGACACTTATTCAAACATTAGTTATAAATTAAAAATATTATTCAACAAAAAAAACATAGTATTAAGCATAAAAATAAGTAAATAAATGTGAAAATCACCTATAAAACTCGTCATAGTCCTCCCAAGTAGCATTATATTTAGAGTATTGGTCCCAAAAGACCTTGCACTGTGACATATTTCTATTACACAAATGAAGTTTGTGAATGTCAATTACTCTAATTGGTTCTACTATGACCACCTTAGGATCTAGAACCTGCAAAGCATTCTAATCCAACACACGTGAAGGATCAATCATATACTTTTTAAGATAAGAAATATGAAATACATTATGTAAGAGAACTAGGGCTGGTGGTAATGCAAGCATATACGCTACAGGATTGACCACTTTTAAAACTTTGAAAGATCCCACATATATGAGTGAAATTTTGTTGACTTCTCAAATTTAATCAAGTTTTTATGTGGTTTAACCCACAAGAATACCTTATCACATACTAAAAAATATGTATATATTCTCTTCAGATCAACATAACTCTTATACCTATCATTAGCCTTGAGCAATCTCTACTTGATTAATCTGACTTGATCTTCCATTTCTAAAAGCATCTCAGATTCAAAGACTACCCTATCTTCCAACCTATCCCAACTGATTGGTGTCCTACACCTTCTTCCATACAATGCTTCAAATGGTGCCATTTTTAAAGTTGTTTGATATGAGTTATTGTACAAAAACTTAACCAATGGAAGATAATCTTCCCACTTGCATTACTGATCCATGCAATATATACGAAGAAGACCCTTTAACCCCTAATCCACTTGCTCAGTCTGGCCATCAGTCTCTAGGTGATATACAGTGTTGAAGTTTAATTATGTACCCAAAACTAAATTTAGAGTTACCTAAAATATAGAAGTCATCTTCGGATCATGATCCAAAATGATCTTCTCCAAAAATCCATGCAATTGATATACTTTCTTTACAGACCTCTTCGCAAGAGTGGGTGCATCCTCTATCATCCCCCAACATTTCCATCTACATCACCCTCTCTGATGTTGCTCTCCCTTCATCATGCTCTAAGGGATGAATCTCTCCTATAACAAACCCATGACAAGAAGGCAGTTTGCCCGTAACATCATGATATCTATCATAAAATACTATTGTATCAATAAATTAATAAGATCATAATGTAAAGGTTACATAATACAGCTAACTCATAGTAATGAAATCATGTAATCGAAACAATATACAACTATCCCATAATGGTATATGACTTATAGCTTAGTTAATAATAATCAAATCAAATTATCAATCATAAAAATTCATAGATAATAAAATAATTTTGTTTAGGGAGGAATTGGGATGTAACATCCTTCCCCCTAAAGTTGGTCATCGTCTAGATGACACTTATTCAAATATTAGTTTAAATTAAAAACATTATTTAGTAGAAAAATAACATAGTATGAAGCATCAAAACAAATAAATAAATATGAAAATTACTAGTAATACTCATCATAGTACTCTCAAGTAGCATTATCCTCAAAGTATTGGTCCCACAAGACCTTGCACTATGACATATCTCTATTATGCAAACAAAGTTTGCAAGTATCAATTGCTCTGATTGGTTCTACCATGACCACCTTAGGATCTAGAACTTGCAAAGTATTTCAATCCAACACATGTGAAGGATCAACCATATACATTTTAAGATAAGAAACATGAAATACATTATGTAATAGAGCTAGAGTTGGTGGCAATGCAAGCTTATACATTACAATATTGATCACTTCTAAAACCTCAAAGGGTCCCACATATATCGATGAAAATTTCACTAACTTCCTAAATTTAATCAAGCTCTTCTATGGCTTAACCTACAAGAATACCTTATCACCTACTGAAAACTACCTATATATTCTCTTCAAATCAGCATAACTTTTTTGCCTATCATTAACCTGAGACAATCTTTGCTTGATTGATCTGACTTGATCTTCCATTTTTGAAAGTATTTCAGGTCCAAAGACTACCCTGTCTTCCAACATGTCCCAACTGATTGATGTTCTGCACCTTCTTTCATATTATGTTTCAAATGGTGCCATTTTCAAAGTTGTTTGGTATGAGTTATTGTAAGAAAACTCAACCAATGGAAGATACTATTTCCACTTGTATTGTTGATCCATGCAATACATATGAAGAAGATACTCTAACACTTGATTAATTCACTCAGTCTAACCATTAGTCTCTAAGTGATATATAGTGTTGAAGTTTAATTATGTACTTAAAACTGAATTTAGAGTTACCTAAAATTTAGAAATCATCTTTAGATCACGATCTGAAATGATCTTAAAAAACCTATGCAATAGATATAATTATTTTACGAACCTCTTTACAAGAGTGGGTGCATCATCTATCAACTTACCTTGTATAAAATGGGCCACCTTGGTTATTTGCCAACTACTATGAAGATCATGTCATGTTTGTTTCATGATAATGCTAACCCTTAGACAAAGTCCATGCTGATCACCTATCATTTCCATTATGGTATGTGATGTGGATATAACAATCCATTCAGATGCACGTGTTCAACTTTCACTCACTGACATTCTAGATAACATGACACAAAGTTTGTTACATCTTTCTTGATTCTCTTATAGAAATAAAGTGGTCTAAGCTCTACCATGATCTTGGTTACTCTTGAATGTCCTAGATATGGGGCATGGTGTAGTTCCTTTAGCATTGTGATTTATATATTCTCTCAATCTAGCACATACATCCTTCCATTATATCATAAAAGACTATCATTCTCTAATTTGAATCCTTTATACCTAGGATTATGAGCATTCCCAAACAATGCTTTTCTAACTTGATTATAGAATTCAATTCCTGATGAGAATTCAATCACTTGATCCCTAAAAGTACTCTTGATAGTAATCATAATTGCTATGTACCTTTTACAACTTAAGGCATCAACTACTTTATTCTCCTTTCCTTTGATATAGTTGAATCAAAATCATAGTTAGATAACAATTCTAACCAGCATCTTTGACAAACATTCAATTCAATTGGGTGAAGATGTACTTGAGTCCCAAGTTATCAATATTGAGCTCAAATGGTTTTTCAAACAAATAATGCCTCCAAAATTGTAAGGCATGCACTATTTCTGCAAGTTCTAGGTCATGAGGGGCATAGTTCATCTCATAAGGCTTCAAATTCCTTGATTCATAAGCTATTACTACACCATCCTGCATAAGGACTCCTCCAAGTCCATCCCTAGACGCATCTACGGTCATAAAAAATTGACCATTGAGATCAAAAAATCTTAGTATTGGTGTTGAATTAAGCCTCTTTTTCAATTCCTAAAAAGCTACTTCACACTTATCTGACCAGATAAAATTTTGGTTCTCACACTACAGGGAGGTAATCAGATTAGCTACATTTGAAAAATTTAAAATGAACTTTCTATAATAGCCCATTAATCCCATGAAACTTCTTACCTCATGCACATTCTTTGGTGCTAGTCACTCCATAATGGCTCTTATATTTGTTGGATCTACAAAAATGTCATTCGAAGAGATAATATGTCCCAGATATTGTACTCTCTCTTAAAAAAATGTGCAGTTAAACAACTTGCCATATAACTTGTGCTTTTACAACCATTGTAGAACTAGTTCCAGATGTTGAAGATGCTCCTCTTTATTCTTAGAATATATAATAATGGTATTAATAAAGACTAAAACAAAATGATCTAGCTAATCTCTGTACACACTATTCATGAGATTCACGAATGTTGTCAGAGCATTTGTCAACCCAAATGGTTACACTATGAACTCATAGCACCCATAACGAGTTATAAATATTATCTTTAGAATATCCTCATCTCTTATCCTTAGCTGGTGATATCTTTCTCTAAGGTCAATCTTAGAAAAGATCACTACCCCTTTCACTTGATCGAAAAGATCATCTATACAAGGTAGTGGATACCTATTTTTTGGAGTTGCCTTATTCAATTTTCTATAGTCTATGAAAAGATGAAGAGTACCATTCTTCCTCTTGACAAACACAACTTATGCACCCCATGGTGACACACTTGGTCTGATCAACTCATTTGACAATAATTTCTTGAGTTGAGCCTTCAATTCAACCAATTCAATGGTTGTCATCCTGTATGGTGCTTTAGACCATGGTTTCGATCTAAGTATGATATCGATAGAGAAATGAAACTCATGTTTAGGAGGCAATCCTAACAATTCCTCCAGAAACACATCATGAAAATTCTTGAGGAATGGGTAATCTTCGAGAGATGGTTCCTTAGATTCCTTCATTTCATTTATCTCAATGATAAATGTTTGACATTCTTTTCCTTGAGCTTTCTTGAATTTTATTATAGAAATCTGCCTAAGCCTTAACTCTCTTTTCTCATCCTGAATTTGTGTCTAATTTCCAAAATCATCTAGACACTCAACCTTTTTCAAGTAGTAGTTAAACTTGGCCTTATGCTTTACAAGCCAGTTGACTCCTAGGATCACATCATATGACCTTAGTGGTACTACATAAAGATCCACTACTATTGTAAATTCGGGCAACCTAATCTCTTATTCAACTAAACACTTGTCAACTTTGACTTTTAAATCATTCCCATATTGTACCGACCATGCATTTGTCATTACTCTAGTTCTTATAGATAACTTACTAAGTACTTTAGGAGCTATAAAACATTATGTAGCCCTTATATCTATCAAAATAAAAACTAGATGTTCAAATAAAATACTTGATAGTTCTATGGGTGAAGCTTGGAATTTAGCGTGCCAATTTTTAACTACCACATGAATATATTGTTGAAATGTTCCTTTATGAGAAATAAAACCTTTGTTATTCAACTTACCCTGGGTGCACTTACGAGTATAATGGTCACCTTCACAAATGAAGCAACCTTTAGGTGGTCCTTTCTTGTCAGACTGTTGGTTTCCCTTGATACTACCTTTGAAACCATTGCCCAATTTATTGTTGCCTGAACCATTATCTAATCTAGCATTCTACTTTTTGAACTAACTCCTGGAGTTTCCACTCCTCTGCTTCTAGTTCTTCTTTTTAAAAGTTGGTCTAGAACTTCCAAACTTTTTCTTAAACTTATCTCTGGCTTGAGAAAGATATTTCAACTTATGTTCCTACTTGACTACCTTCTCAAAGACTTGATCCATGGTAGATGGTTCATGAACATCCACCTCTCCACCAATCTGGGGTTTCAATCCCATGACGAACATCCTAATTTTGAACCTCTCATCTTCCTAGTACTGAGGTACATACTTTATAAGTTTGGTAAATTATTCCCAGTACTCATTCTTTGATATGTATCATTGCATTAGATTATAGAAATCTGCAAGATTTTGATCAAAATATAACTGTGGAATCCATAATGATCTAAACAATGCCACAAATTGCTCTAATGTAGTGGTGGTCAAATTAAGATTCATTACAACTTCTTGTTAGCCCACCACATAGTTACTTCACTAGCCAATTGGTATGCTTCTCATACTATTTTAGTGATCTCAGAGTAGTTTTGAATCTTGAAATACTACTTCATCTCATTCAACCATGCTTCAACTTCATCACCCAAAATAGTTCTATCAAACTTAAGTGGATTCACCTTTTTCATCTCTCTAGCCACTTCCACAGCTACCCAATCCCTAATGTCCTAAGTGTTTTCATACTTAATAGGATGCTCTTTAGGTACATCTTGGTGTACTTTCTCTTCATGGGCATAAACTTCCTACTTCATGGCTGAAATTCGATCACTGGTTTCATTCATGACTACGAGAATCTGATCTAACTTTGTTGCTTGCTCAATGACAAATTGATTATGATCAAATGGAGGGTTGTCATTGACATTTAAAGGACCCTCTCTAGATACTCTAGCTTTCACTTTTTTCATTTTTGGTAAATAGAATGGCACAAAAACATTAATGGACTCATTAAGTACAAGAGTTTGAGCCATAACTCTGATACCACATGTAACATTCCCATTGAGATCTACATAGAATAACATGTTTTTATTTATAATTTAATCAATGTATTTTTTTATTAGATTTCACCACAATAATCTAATTAGTAATCTAGATAAAACACTCTAATCATTTTAACTGTAAAATAAGCATGGAACATATATTTGTCACTGATCACTATCATCAGATAAAATAAAACATAACTGAATATGGAAAGTATTTACAAATTTTCAACCATGACTGATATATACATGTATTCGTAGTTATCATGGTATAATAAGTAAATAATTACATCTCATTAGGTATGATGTTTCAATAATAATAAATACAATACAAGATACAAGATAAAAGGCTCCATAGAACATGAGTTCTCGAACTCCAATATCTATGGCAATCTCAAGTGTAGTCTCCAAATAAGTATTATTGTGGGTAGGGAAAGTATCATCTGAATGCTTTTCCACACCAACCATGGACCATCGATCCCCCGCATAATTCCCCATCAAGGAATGACCTTTCCTTCACAGATGAGTAGATAGTGACAGTACGAGAATTCAGAGAGACAAACTAGTACCTGTGTGATGTATGATTGTTAAGAATATAAAGTGTATCATAAAGAAAAACATTCTAACATGATATCACACAAACATATAAATCATACATATGAAATGATAATATCTAACTAACATTAGTATGGTAAAAGTTTTTAATAGTTATTGATCTTTGGATTTGATCAAATTCATACACACCACTTGAGTGGATTACCTTCATCTGGCATTGGTGATGCTAGTAAGCTAGCGAAGTCTGTCTCACTACTTAGTACCAACAATGTGAGATTTGGTTAATATAAATATAACCAACAAATTCATATAGATTACTTCCTACTAGCAGAATAAACCATGCTAAACACAGGAAAAATCAAAATGCATACATTTAATTCATCAAACATATGAATTGATCTCTACTATATTATTAGTCACATAATTAATAAGCATAACAAGTACAGTTCATACTAACTAGGTATAAATTATATTTAGACTGCATATTCTAATTTTTTTAAGTAAATACAAATGCAATATATTTTATGATAAGCACTAATATCCTAGTCCACCATTTTATGTTCACACTACTCAATTTCAAAACAACCAGTTGTGAAAAAGAAAGTCATAATTCTCACAAAAACATAATCTTTCGTTTAAATAACTTCTTATATTTTTAGTAGACTACGTTTATGTAATTATAGATTCTTGACCCTCAGATTTATATAGATTGTTTTTAGTAGTTAATAATACTACATATATAAGCACACCTCTATATGCTATATATAAGTACCCAAGTCTTCATATGATATCAACAATCATTGTAACTATACATTCATGTTAAGAGACCAGGTACTATAATCAGTAGATTATCTATTTACATATAATATTGCTCTTCTCGAGCCAAACCGACATAAAACCCTTATATGGTTTATACACATATTTAATCTTTCTAAACTCAGTTCACTATATATCTTAAGTGTAAAACCAATTACTCAACCCAATAATTAACTATAAGTCATATTCTCTAAGAGATACATATGTAAGATCCTAGAAAATAGTTATTAATTCATTACTAATACTTGACAAATTTAGACTTTTTACATGAAAAATTAATACACATCTATTTCTAACATAGGTTTTTGGACTAGCAATGCTTATAGATAGCGATGGATACAAATAGCAATGCACACAATACACACTTTGCTATTACTATATGTTTTTATATATGTATCACTGTATATATAAATCTTAAATATATATCCACTACCTGTCACTGTTTCAACTAGATTATTGCTATAGGTAACTAGATTAACATCATGTTAAAGATATAGATTAAAGTAATTCTCGTAGTGATATCCCAATAGGCTATATCACTATGATGACTATAGTGATATCCTGACAGGCTTATCACTACATAGCTTGATGATATCATGATATATCACTATGTAGGGTAATCTATAATGGTATCCTATATGGCAAATCCAATTAGTGATAATATCACTAATACAATATATTAATATGAGGTGAATTATGTATCTATAGATTATCATATACATTATATATGTATACAGTGATGATTACCATGGACATCCCCACTATATACCATTCAATGATTCATATGTATAGGCTACCATTAGTTTGCTATCCTAAAAAATATAAAAAATTTAGATTGCTATTTTTATACATATCTCAGAGCTATTATAACTCATATCGATTTAGTTAATTTGGCTAACGTGATTATCTAGATCATCCCTTAGTGGATGATCTATTCGCTTAATACTAATAATGTCAAATCAATATATAATATCAGGTATATACCATAACCACAATCTAATTACATTAACTTAGTTATTGCTATACTATACAGTATATAAAATTAGATCATTGTATTCACAAATATCCTTAAATGATATACTTTGTTATATAAACTTAGACCGATTCATAATATTATTGTATATCACTATTTGTTTCAGATACATATTATATTTTACCATATCATCCATGTGATTTATACATTAAAGGTATATACTCAACCTCACATAAATTATTTACTATGATTTGGAGAACAAAGGCACCATACAAATAGATATATATTCGCTATTTTGACTATATTACACACATATTTTTATTTTGGATTGACACACACTCTATTCTTATACTCCTCGCCATGATTTTATCTAAATGAGTTTGCTATTTTGCATAGATTGTTGCATTAAATATCTTTATACACAGACAAATAAACCTCTCAGTTCACACAAAAAATTTAACAGTTTCCACACAAAAATTTAGTAACTTCACCTACTTCTTGATAGCATCCAACATAAACCAGATTGTCTATGCCTTTCTTCCTTCTGCTCTACTTCCATCTCTTCTCCCTTAGCTCAACTCCTTTATTCTCCACTTGCATTGTCCCCCCTCTCTCTTTTTCATGCTCCACTCTTCACTTCTCTTATTTCCTTCTTCTCCTTCCATGTCGTCGTCACTTTACTTCTTTTTTGCTTTGCATGTATAATTTTTTTCTTTAAAGCTAGTGCTTATCGTTCTTTTCCCATTTTTTATACTTTTCCTTTTTTTTATTTATCCTATATATATTTTCTAATTTGGCCTAAGCATGTTTTAACTTTTATTTTATTCATTTTATGAAGCTTTTCTCATTTTTTTTTAATGGCTTAATAATAATATGACTAGTGTAAGTCGATGTTATTCTTTTAATCCAAAATGGTAATGCAAACAACTATTATATCAAAACACGATAGTTGTTATAACAACCTAATCATTATTTTTACTATGTTCTAAAGATTATCTAAATCTTTTGTCATGTATATATATTAAGGTGTTAAGCCTCACAATGGTATTTTCTGATGTCATAAATATAGTTAAACAATATTCTAAACATTACAACGATATGATGGTTAGTTTATATATGGTATACTATACATTATTCATGCAAATTTACCTTCCTATAAACATTAACAATTATGATTATAATAGCACAACATAATGCTATTGTAACATTATACATTTAAACCTATGCATAATATCCACAATGCAATCACACATGATTAATTCCACATAAGCATTAAACTGAGCTAACACACCATTAATGTGCATAAAAAAATATCTAAATGCAGATAATATCAAAAATATAGTAATGTTAACCATTCAAACTATGCATATAATGAGTACCAATAGCATGGTGTGTGCATGGGTTCTAGCTATTCCTCTATCATCCCTCAATACCTCCATCTACGCCACCCTCTTCGATGATGCTCTCCCTCTGACATGCTCTGAGGGATGAATCTTTCATGCATCAAAATCATGATAAGAAGGTAGTTATCCTATAACATCATGATATATATCATAAAATACTGATGTATTAATAAATCAACATGATCATGATGTTAAGGTTACATAATACAACTAAATCATAACAATGAAATCATGTAATCGAAAAAACATACAACTGTCCCATAACAACATATGACTTATAACTTAGTTAATAATAATTAAATTAAATTATCAACCATAAAAATCTATGAATAATCAAGTAATTTTGTTAGTGAGGAATCGGGATACAACATCATATGTTCACAATAGAGGAGGTGATGAGTATATTTGCACATTTTATAAGTATTTTATTATTTATATTTCTTTTATTTTTATTTCTCAATATGAGGTTTTAGTTTAGGTTTAGAATATGGAGTTTACAATAGTTACATTTCCTAACTTACATCAGAACTCTAAATTTTTAGCTATCACATTATGACATGCCTAGTAAGATATTTCTCTCATCTTTTTCATCACAATTGAACTTAGTAAGTTATTTCAATTGTTTCAGAGTGCATATCTATTTGATATTACTTTGAGAGGGTCTCTTTTGTAGTTGCAAGTTTACTTTTTAAAAACTTTGAGTTGTTATATGGTTGTCTACATAACAACGATTTTATTCGACAAAATGGTCATTTCATACGTCTAAATAGCAATTTTGTTCCACAGAGAAGTGAATCTGTCTTTTAGTGTAGTGGTTTTATCATTGGATATTTTTCCTTCTCTTTTGCCTAACTATTATTCATTATTTCTGGTATTTGTAATTTTATTTTATTTTTTGACATTCACCTGATTGGTTTTTTACGTATGTTATCCCCTTGTTTGCAAAATAATAGTTTTGTAGCATAAATTAGCATTTTTGTCCAACTTTTTAGTGATTTCATTATTTGTCGTAGCAATTTTGTCTTCTAATGAAACAATTTCATTTTTTATTTCCTAATTTATTACTTGCATTTTGTTTCTATTTTATTTTTTAGCCCTGAGGATTTGTTCAACTTTTTAGCAGTTTTGTCTAATTATGTAGTGGTTTTGTTTAATTTTGCAGCAATTTTGTTTAACCTTACAACATTTTTGTTTTTAGTTGTTTGTATTTTATTTGCGTTTTCTGGCTTTTTTTAAACTAGCAATTTTGTCTATATTTTCAATGAATTTATCCTTATTCAGAGTGTTGTCCCTAAAAATACGTCACTCATTTTTTGAACAACATATGAACTATTTTGGTCCTGCAAGATCAAAATTGTCTCTTCCCTTTTCAAAAATTGTTGAGCCTTCAAATCCTTCATTTTTCAAGCTTTTTAAGAAAACTATGGACTCCGCAGGCTCATTTCATCAGACTCTGCAAGCTCATTTCTACGGACTTCACAGGTTAGTTTCTACAAACTCTGTAGGAGAGAAACAGGTTCAACACTTAGCCATTTTTTCTATCGAGAAGTTCAAAAGACTGCCTTTCAAGGCCTCGAAGAGCAAGTTCCCTCAAAGAAAGATCAAACCTCAAAGAGCAGCGAAAGCTGCCAAGTGTCATCTATCGGGACATAGTTTCTAGTAAGTTTCAAAGCAGCGAAATGTGCCACGTGTCCTGTTATAACTCAGCGGAACATAACAAGTGTCTGTATCCACATTTTAAGTTTCTAATAAGTTTCAAAGCTTATTTCAATAAGCTTCTCTCAAAGTCTAGCAGAAGCTGCCAAGTGTCATCTGTCGAGACCCATTATAATTTGCTTCTAGCTATGGTGGAAGTCACCTCGTGTCCTGTTATAACTCTACAAAAACCGACAAGTGTCAACATCCGTAGCTTTTTCCTTTTGTGTCGTAATGACTATGGTGGGTCTCAGGTGAGTGGATAAACCTGAGTGGAATGTGCCATGTGTCATTATCTGCGTGAGTCCAAATGAGTCCCAATGTTTTTATATTATTTCTAAAGCTCAACTAAAGTCACCACGTGTCATCTTTTGCATGACTCTCAAAAGACATCTAAAGCCTCTATAAGTTAAGCAGATGCTACCATGTGTCGTCGCCTATTTCATAGTGGAACATGCCATGTGTAACTTGTTGAGATCAGTGGAAAGCGGCCAGAGTAAGTGAGAAAGACACAAAGGAATTGCTAAGGAGGATGACAGGCCCGTAGCCATCAAATTTAGGGCAACCAACTAGCTGTTGGCTTTCAAACGATGACAGACTCGAACACGTCAAATTTGTGGCAATGAAACAGCTGTTGATATTTGTAGGCTTAAGCATAGACCCGAATGCATTTAAAGATCTTCAGGGCGAAAGGAAGAACCACCGAGAGGAAGAACCAAAAAAATTAGAAATGAGAAAAGATAGCCTGAGGGCTCAAATCATAGCAAAAAGAGGGAGAGGCCAAAATATCTACACAGTAGTTATTCCAGTAGGTAGAACAGTCTACAAAGTAGATATTTTGACTGGAAAACATTGAAGACACGGCCTGTTTATCTCCCTTGGAGTGAAGACAAAATGGACAGCTGTGAAGACACCAGATAATCCAGACCCAAGAGAAGACATTTGAGATGAATCGACACGCCATAGTTAAGACAGTCACCATGTTCCAGCATGGTCCCCCTGATAGAACTAAAAATGCATTCAAGGCATTGAATGCACAACATGGGCCACTCCATGAAACAAAGTGCCAAGCCTTCTTGGCTGTTATATATTGTATTCTCTTATGTCATTTTAAGGGAGATCTCTCTGTTATAGAAGCAAATCTGCCAAAATTGAAAGGCGATTACTAAGACTTTGAGCTCAGATTGTTAATCATATTTCTTTGTTTGAATGAGAAAGCAAATTACTTTCAGACTTTGTAATGTTATAACTTGTGTCATTTTAGGAGATTGTTCTTATGTCTATCTTCTAAATGCGTTCTTGCCCAGTTGATGAAATAAGCAAAACTTTTGGAAGTAATCAGGAAGGTGTCCTGAAGCCAATTGTGGGAAGACTTTGTGCTATCTATAATTGCCTTTAGTGTGTTTGTCTATTTTATGTTCCTGTGTAAAGGACCTTAGGATGACTTTGTGCCCTCATTGTCCTTTGTATTTCACTCTTGGGCAATCAAGGTGGAGACTTTACGCTACACCTCAGTCTGCTGGTTACTACGCCCTTGTTAGCAGTTACTTATTTCCTGCCTGAAAGAACTCCTACTATTTCCTACTAGACCACTTCTGAAAAAGGAGAACTGCCTTCAGTGTCTTCACCAGGATTTCTCCTTTGCTTTTAAACATCATCTCTGAAAAAAGAGAGATGGATGAGTGTTATTTTCTGCATATATATATAGTATATAGCTTCTCATAGTTATAAGGGAACCTTCCCTTGATGAGAGTAGAGATTTGTCCCCTTTTGATGTGGTAAACTCGCACATTTGGATGACCAATCTCCTTATGTTGTGGTTGAAGAGACCTATTTTGCTCATCAGCCAGTTCTTTTCCATTTTTGTCTTACAATCTAGCAACTCCATGTTATACCAGGAGCTAAAGAGCCCAAGGTGTTGTTGATCCTATTTTTGAGTTGGTGTAGCAAGATAATTTTGATTTGATCATTCCCCAACTTTAAGCTCAACGATCCAGGAGTGTTCCTCCTACCCGTACCAGGTCACCAACACAAGGTAGAGCTACTTTTTTTGCTATTAGCAGAGCTTTACCTATCCACACGCTACCCAGATTTGTTATCCCTCTTTTTTATAACCCAATCATGGTAGTTCAAGGCCCTTGGGGTAACTCTTTTGGTCCACTCAATTTTACTCCATCCCTGCATGAACTTCCATGTAGCTCAAGAAAGAACTTCCCCAAATTCTTTGGTGATGGGAGAGTTCACCCTGATGAACATATTATAGCTTTCAGCATAGCCTGTGGTGTGATAGGCATGGAATTTGAGGACGTGGCAGTCAAAGTTTTCATGGAAACACTACAAGGTGCTGCTGCAGACTGGTTCTACCATCTGCAAGCTAGATCAATGACCGACTGGGACACACTTAAAGCTAAATTGGAAGCTAGGTTCAAGCCTACAGAAGATGCACATGCATTATTAGCCTAGCTCACACAGATGAACAAGGAACTTCATGAACCTATGAGAAATTTCATAGCAAGGTTTGACAAGCTAAGGAATCAAATTCCTGTTATTGCTCAGTCGACCCCTAAAAACTTCAAATGCTTCTTCATCAAATCACAACTGCCTGAAGTGAGCTTTCTACTAAGATGTGCTGGCCACATAGACCTTGAGGTTGCTCAAGACTTGGCTACTGAGGTAGAAGATGACCTTATCTTGGCAAGAAAGATAAGGAGAGATCCAAACATAGGTAAATCCTCTTCATCTTCTAAATATCCATCTACAGGCACCACTGATCAAATGGTGCAAAAGCTGGCAAATGAATTGCTAGCATTGAAAAAGCAAATAGCACAAGGTATGTCTTCTACTCCATATAGAGATGCACCAAAGAGGACATTCCCTAATCAGGCATACCAAGGCAATGCTGCAAGGAATCAAGGGCAGCCAAATCGTCTTCCTCACCCACAGAGGAACCTTGCCCTTGAAGCACCTCCAACCAACTCAGCAGTTGGATATTTGGAAACAGAAAATGATTCCTCTTTCCAACTTGAGTTTGATCAAGAAAATGATGCTGATCTCTTCATGGAAGATCAAAAAGAGTCAATTGGTGACTCCCACATTAGTTTCCTGAATTACCAAGATGAACCCAAAAGTAAAAATGAAGCAATCAAGGGATCATACATAGTATTTATCCAGTCCAAAAATCAGTCAGCCCAACCAGCTAATAAGGAGAAAGCAGAGGAGTGACCTCAACTAGCAATTTCAATTACTAAGTGGGGAACCACTCTACCTTTCTAGCCAAAGGACCTGGTGATTGCTATAAAGGTAAGTACATCAAACATCTCTGCACCTTCTACTTCAACTTCATAGATCAGTCCTCCCCCTCCCAAAAACCAAAAAGATGAACTCTTATCCTCTCTTCTTAGTCCATTTTAGTCATTTGACATAATTGATGATGTCAAGAAAACTAAAATTCAAATGATTGAATTTGAATTCCTACAAGCCAACCCTGAGTAGTTAGATAGGTTGGTAGAGTGTGTGAAGAATAAAGTCATCTTTGCAAGATAAGAGATTAGAAAGGTAACTCATGATCCCCTAAGGAACATGCCCATCCTAAACAATCTTGTCATTACTCCTCCTACTTCCCCTGGGAAAGTGGATCCTTTCTATGTTTCTTTGTTGATAAACGGTCACAAGCTGAGCAACTACATCACTGATTTCGGTGCTTCAGACAATGTCGTGCTTGCCAAAGTGGCAAAATCTCTTAGTCTCACACTGACCAAAATAGTTGGTAGATGCTTCTCCATGGAGAATAAGCAAGTGCCACTACTGGGACAAATCAAGGATGCCTAATTTGCTTTTACGACATTCCTAGACAAGAGAATCAAGATGACAGTTCTGGTGGCTGACATCCTAGCATCTTATGGCATTCTGCTTGGACAAAATTTTTGCAAGGATGTGGGAGGAGAACAAAGCATGGACCTGTCTGAGGCAAGGATCCCTATCAAAGGCATAATGAAGAGATTACTCCCTAAAAAGGAGGCAAAATATGTGGTCACGCAAACATCATCCCCTACAGCTCAAATTCTATTTGAGTCTTCAAGTAGGGGTAATTACTTCTTGACCATAGAGGGTGTTCATGTTCCTGAAGATTAAAGTCTTATAGGTGGCGATCCTAAAATTGATTTAAACAAGACATCAGAAGAATTGGTAGGGTACAGTATAGATGAAAAAGCATCTTCCACTTTCAATGAAGAGAAATCTGATAGAAGATCAGTTTTTGATGATGTTTGGATCTTAGAATCTGATGGCAATAATTCTTCTACCAATGCTAGAGCCGAGACTATGTTAATATCTCCTCAAGGAGATATTTTTCCTTCATGCAAGTTACAGTTCAACAACACCAACAACACAATTTAATGTGAATCTCTATTACTCAGATTGAACGCTGCTCAAGACCAAGATGTCAAACTCCTTCACACCAAAGGAGATGCTAAGCTGATGGTTTGTCAGGAGTTTGATGCTGACAATCAAAATATGTGCTGGATTGAACCAGTAGAATAATAAGCTATGGTAATGGACCATACTTCTATACTCCAAAGTTAGCAAAAGGAACTCTTCGCCAAGAGAGCAAGGAGTTACAGTTTTCAGATTGAAGACCACGTCTTGCCATGGAGCAAGAAGAGAGAGCCAAAATGAGTGCATAGAAAATGTGATTCCTGGTGGAGAGTTCCATTCACCCATCACCGATTCTGCGGACAAAATGGTTTCTTGTTGATTTATCAGGATGGAATGCCATCTTCATTATCTCACAATGGGTAGCATCTGAATCACTTAAATTCTTGAAGTATCAGATGAGTTCACTTGTACAT
This sequence comes from Torreya grandis, assembly GCA_037957365.1. Taxonomy (NCBI): domain Eukaryota; kingdom Viridiplantae; phylum Streptophyta; class Pinopsida; order Cupressales; family Taxaceae; genus Torreya; species Torreya grandis. Next base: position 610,887 of record JARHVA010003592.1, on the reverse strand, counting down.
ATGTATATTTGTATAGTATTTAGTTTTGTTTTGTGCTTTTCATTTTCATTTTTGGCACCTTTCTTTTTTGGGTAGTGTGACTTTGTAGCCCAATGGCATACTTGAAGGCACTGGAGATTCTAGTTTCTACTCCCCTCAGCTGTTTCAAGTTTTCAATTGAAAGAAGTTCCCCAATTGGAGCCAGCTGTTGTCCCCAAAAAAATGTCACTCATTTTTTGAACAACATATGAACTATTTTGGTCCTACAAGGCCAAAATTGTCTCTTCCCTTTTCAAAAATTGTTATGAGCCTTTAAATCCTTAATTTTTCAATATTTTTTTAGAAAACTACGGACTCCACAGGCTCATTTCTACAGACTCTGCAGGCTCATTTCTATGGACTTCACAGGTTAGTTTCTATGGACTCTGTAGGAGAGAAAAAGGTGTCAGGTACCTAGAACAACAAACATGCTCTGATACCACTTGTCAGGGAATCCAAGAACAAACACACTTGTTTTGATCCCACTTGTTAAGATCTTGCTCCTTAGAAAGAGCACAATATGATTGCCAAACTTAAGCAATTAAACATGCAGAAATATACCAGAAATATAAGTAACTAGAATTCACCAATAGCACAGAATATGAGAGACAATACACTATCTTGTATTAACATTTGTACAGAAAAGAATAAAATAAAGAGCCACCACACTCTTCCACCTTACAAAGGCTTCCCACACCTCAAGTGTATAGTAATTCTTCTTCAAAACACTCTCCTACCAAAAACGGTCCCAACAACCAACTCACACACAGAATTGGTGTCAACCTCTCCAACCAGTCAGTAATAACCCTGCTAGTACACCAAGCACTCTATAGTACTTCAATTTGATCTCCCATGAACCTGTAACTTGCAATTCAACAGACCATACTTATAATGGAAGGATCTTCTTTGCCTTCCTTTCTAGCTCATTAGTGGAACTAGGAGAAACACACACTTTGTTCTCTTCACTAGCACACTTTACAATACATGCCAATGGGTCTATAAATAGATCCCAGACTTGAAAAATAACTTAGACTCTTAGTTTACTATAGTTATCCATGCAGCTCAAGGCTCAAAATTGCCTTTACGTCGATCCCTGCTTGCTTGGTGCTACCGACATCGGTTGACTTCCTGCCAACACCGGTTGCCTTCTGCACTGATCATGACCGACGTTGATCATGCTGCTGATGTCGGTGCTTCTGGGTCTTCAACAACCTTCTTTTCTTTGTCTGCAACAAGTTGAAGCTTTTAGCTCCACACCCTAATAATCTCCCACTTGGAGATAAATAGCTGTAACTATACCTATACCTGTACACCGTCTAGTTTGTTCCCTTGGCTCTGTATCCCTCTTCAAGATCACTCTCGAAGACCAACCACCACAAAACCTGTAGTGCAACACCTGTCACCCAAATCACCTGCCACATCCACATCTACAAACCATGTAGAAAATAATATGAACCTGCATAGCATGTGCACCTACTGCTGGTCCCTCTAAGAATCCACTGAACTGCCCCCCAATGCTTCTCTCCTGGATTGGCTCCAAACTTGTGACAACTCCCACTGCTTGGGAAAACTTAGGTCTAGTACATTCCATGCACTTAACCTCATTATGTGAATCAAGACACTGTTCTGTAAACTGTCCAACCATCGGCATGCTAACCGGTCTCACACAATCATCTTGAAACAGAGTCAACCTGTGACCTTCCATGTCCCTAGAACACACTCATGCCAAAGAATCTTGCTGCTCCTAGATTCTCCATGACACACCCCTGAACTAGCTTTACCTTTAGTTCAACAACTCCCTGTATATGTAACCCTGCAACAAGCACATTATATAGTAATAGGATAATGTAGCTAATATTATCCAACTTGGTAAAGAGAAACACAATGATCAAACCTCCATTGCCCTGTAGCTTACTCAAGACCATATACCCTGATCTTTTGTCTCACGTATCCATTTTCGCTCTTCTTCATCCTGAACATCCATTCGTCTCTCAGTGCTTACATCCAGCTGACAACTCCACCCAAAACTCTTGTTTGGTTCTCCTCCAAGGAATCACATCCTCCATCCATGCCAAGCTCCCACTATTTTCTGGATCTAACTATTCTATTTTTTTAACAACTTCCTGGTTCTTTACCATAAGTGAGCAACAAGTAGTGTACAGAAGGGAAATGATGAATTTGAGGCTTACCTACCCTTTAAGTCCTCTATATGGGCGCTTGAGACTCCTTGACAGCTTGTTGTCCACCCAAAATTTGTCTCAGTGACCGATGCCGGTCACATTCTAGTCTGCACCCAAACAATGTCAGTTCCCTGTGACTGCCTCATCATCAGCATCGGTTACCCCTTGTAGACGTCAGTGTTTATCTGCCCTGAGTCACCAATGTTGGTCTGCACATAGCCGATGTCGGTCCCTGTCTGGACGCCGATGCCAGTTTTTTAGCCGACGTCGGTCTCTGTGTTTTGCTTGTGAGAACTGACTTCCACCCATGAGCTCCTTTTGGATCAAACCCTTGTCCAAATCACCTTTGCTCTGCTCAAAATTCATCTGCCCCTTGTGTTGAACTTTGTCCGTCACCTTCTCCTTGAAAACCAAGGCTTTCTTGTTCTTGTCACTAACATCAGATTCCTCAAAAAATGTCACCTTCTTCTTCTGCATACAAAAACCTCGATCTATGCTCTTCAAATCCGAAAGCATACCCTTTGACTCAAGAACATGCATCTCCTTCTTATTCATGTGACCAAGCTTATTAAGCCACATCTTCGAATCTATAGCTGAAGTAGATAACCCAGAAAGAAAATCACTAATATAAGTAGATAGATAAAGTGTACCTACTTTCTTACCTCTTGCTATAATAAGTGCACCCTTGGTAACCTTCCAAGAGTCCACTGTGAGAGTTACTGTGCAACCCTCATCACCCAAACTTCTTACAAAAATCAAATTCTGCTCCAGAACTGGGACATGCATGACCTCCTTTAACACCCATGTGTTGTCTGTCTGCAATTTCAGCTTCACTTTCCCTTTGCCAACCATCTGACAAGGCTTACCATCCCCTACACAAATTTCTCCAAAGTCTCCCTGGACATACTCATGAAAAAATTCCCTATTTGGGGATGCATGAAAAGAGGCACCAAAATCTAAAACCCAAGATTCTACTTTATCCAAAGAACATACCAGAGCGTCCTATGCAACAAAATCCATAACATCTGCTTCTTCTTCATGGCCTTCATGCTGATCTGCTACCAACCAACAATCTTTTTTTTCTTGCTCTTTCTTTCCACATCTCCAACAGGTTATTCTGCCATGCCTAGACTTGGACCTCCTGCTATTAAACTTCTCTATTCGTAGCTTACTGTCTTTTGCCATTGCTCTACTCCCACTCAAACAGAAACCCCTGTGAGTAACCTGTAATCAACACACACTAACTAGATCTAATCCAACCTGTTAGTATCCCAACCAAAAGCTCTGATACCAATTGTCAGGTACCTAGAACAACAAACCTGGCTCTGATACTAGTTGTCAGGTACCTAGAACAACAAACATGCTCTGATACCAGTTGTCGGGGAATCCAAGAATAAACAAACTGGTTCTGATCCCACTTGTTAGGATCTTGCTCCTTAGAAAGAGCACAATATGATTACCAAACTTAAGCAATTAAACATGCGAAAATATACCAGAAATACAAGTAACTAGAATTCACCAATAGCACAGAATATGAGAGATAATACACTATCTTGTATTAACATTTGTACAAAAAAGAATACAATAAAGAGCCGCCACACTTTTCTACCTTACAGAGGCTTCCTACACCTCAAGTGTATAGTAATTCTTCTTCAAAACACTCTCCTACAAAAAATGGTCCCAATAACCAACTCACACACATAATTGGTGTTCACCTCTCCAACCAGTCAGTAATAACCCTGCCATTACACCAAGCACTCTATAGTACTTCAAGTTGATCTCCCATGAACCTGTAACTTGCAATTCAATAGACCATACTTACAATGGAAGGATCTTATTTGCCTTCCTTTCTAGCTCATTAGTGGAACTAGGATAAACACACACTTTGTTCTCTTCACTAGCACACTTTATAATACATGCCAATGTGTCTATAAATAGATCTCAGACTTGACCAATAACTTAGACTCTTAGTTTACTATAATTATCCAAGCAGCTCAAGGCTCGAAATAGCCTTTACATGCAAACACTCCGTTCACTTAACTAACTGTTCATGCAACAAATAGTTCTGGAACACACAGGCAACCGACGTCGGTCCCTGCTTGCCTGGTGCTGTCGACGTCGACCGACTTCCTGCCGACGCCGGTTGCCTTCTGCACTGATCATGACTGACGTCGATCATGCTACCGATGTCGGTGCTTTTGGGTCTTCAGCAACCTTCTTTTCTTTGTCTGCAACAAGTTGAAGCTTTTAGCTCCACACCCTAACAACAGGTTCAACACTTAGCCATTTTTTCTATCGAGAAGTTTAAAAGACCGTCTTTCAAGGCCTCAAAGATCAAGTTCCCTCTAAGAAAAATCAAACCTTAAAGAGTAGCGGAAGCTTCCAAGTGTCATCTATTAAGACACAGTTTATAGTAAGTTTCAAAGCAGTAAAACGTGCCACGTGTCCTGTTATAACTCAGCAAAGCACGACAAGTGTCTGCATCCGCATTTTAGGTTTCTAATAAGTTTCAAATATTATTTCAATAAGCTTCTCTCAAAGTCTAGTGGAAGCTACCAAGTGTCATCTACCGAGACCCATTATAATTTGCTTATAGCTACGGTGGAAGTCACCCCGTGTCCCGTTATAACTCTGTGAAAGCTGACAAGTGTCAACATCCACAACTTCTTTCTTTTGTGTCGTAAGGACTGTGGTGGGTCCTGGGTAAGTAGCTAAACTTGAGTGAAATGCACCATGTGTCATCATCTGTGTGAGTCCAAATGAGTCCCAATGTTTCTATATTATTTTTAAAGCTCAACGGAGGCCACCACATGTCATCTTCTGTGGGACTCTCAAAAGACATCTAAAGCCTCTATAAGTTAAACAGATGTTGCCATGTGTCCTCACCTATTTCACAGTGGAACACGCCATGTGTCACTTGTTGAGATCAGCAAAAAGCAGTCGGAGCAAGCGGGAAAGACATGAAGGAATTGCTAAGGAGGATGACGGGCTTATAGCCATCAAATTCAGGGCAACCAACTAGTTGTTGACTTTCAAATGATGACAAACCTGAACACATCAAATTTGTAGAAATGAAACAACTGTTGATCTTTGTAGGCTTAAGCATGAACCCAAATGCATTCAAAGATCTTCAAGGTGAAAGGAAGAACCACTGAGAGGAAGAACCAAAGGAATCAGAAAAGAGAAAAGATAGCTTGAGGGCTCAAATCACATCAGAAAGAGGGAGAGGCCAAAATATCTACACAGTAGTTATTCTAGTAGGTGGAACAGTCCACAAAGTAGATATTTTGACTGGAAAACATTGAAGACACAACTTGTTTATCTCCCTTGGAGTGAAGATAAAATGGATAGCTGCGCAGACACCAGATGATCCAGACCCATGAGAAGACATTTGAGATGAATCGACACGCCATAGTTGAGACAGTTGCCCTGTTCCAGCATGGTCCCCTGATAGAAATAAAAATGCATTCAAGGCATTGAATGCACAACATGGGCCACTGCATGGAACAAAGTGCCAAGCCTTCTTGGCTGCTATATATTGTATTCTTTTATGTCATTTTAAGGGAGATCTCTCTGTTATAGAAGCAAAACTCTGCTAAAATTAAGAGGCGATCACTGAGACTTTGAGCTTAGATTGTTAATCATATTTCTTTGTTTGAATGAGAAAGCAAGTTACTTTCAGACTTTGTGCTATTATAGCTTGTGTCATTTTAGGAAATTGTTCTTATGTCTGTCTTCTGAATGCGTTGTTGTCCAGTTAATGAAATAAGCAGAACTTGTGGAAGTAATCAGGAAGGTGTCCTGAATCCAATTGTGGGAAGACTTTGTGGTATCTATAATTGCCTTTAGTGTGTTTGTTTATTTTTTGTTCCTATGTAAAGGACCTTAGGATGACTTTATGCCCTCATTGTCCTTCGTATTTCACTCTTGGGTAGTCGAGGTGGAGACTTTGCGCTACACCTCAATTTGCTGGTTACTACGCCCTTGTTAGTATTTACTTGTTTCCTACCTGAAAGAACTGCTATTTCTTGCCAGACCACTTCTGAAAAAAGAGAAGTGCCTTAAGTGTCTTCACCATGATTTATCCTTTGCTTTTGAACATCATCTCTAAAAAAAAAGAGATGGATGGTGTTATCCTACCCCTGAGTGTTATTTTCTGCATATATATTAGTATATAGCTCCTCATAGTTATAAGGGAACCTCCCCTTGATGAAAGGAGAGATCTGTCCCCTATTGATGTGGTAAACCCGCACATCTGGACGACCAATCTCCCGATGCTATGGTTGAAGAGACCTATTTTGCTTATCAGTTAGCTGGTGATAAAATATTCACCCAACACATAGCAATTTTATCATCTATTGCAACATTTTTGTCCATTGTCACAGTGGTTTTATTTTATATATCTCTTTTTATGTGTTCTCTTATTTTTTAAGATTTCGTCATTCTTTGTTTTCTACATAACAATGGTTTCTTTATAAAAAGTTGGTTTTTTGACTTTATCTTTATTTTGTGTTGTCATTTTAGCTAACTTGTATGTTCCTTAGATTGCTTAGCCCTCCACAAACAACTTGCTAATGGTTTTATGTGGGATGTTTGCCAAAGAAAAAAAATTTAAACACACACACACACATAATTTATTGCTAACTTTGTGTTTATTAAAAAAATTTATTTCTTATAAGTAGTAATTAGCTCACATTTTCATTTTTTGGTAGTAATTAGATCATATTTCATTTTCATTGTAAAAAACTTTGCTTTTTGTTTGTATTATAAAGTTACGTATGTTCTTTTCTTAGTGTCACACTAATGATAATACTCATAAATCAAAAACAACTTTGTGACTTTGTTATACAGGTTACACTTGTGTGTATTGGCATCACATTGGTGACAACATGTAGATATAAATTACAAGCATCAACTTCTTTATTTTTAATTTTTAGGGGCTCTATCAACTGTGGATTTCATCATCATGTGATAAGCTAAACCCTGTGTACCCATAAATTGAGGACCAACTATTTTCAATGCCTAAGCAATTGTGAGTTTTAAGCGCACCATGATGTGAAGGGATTTCATGTTTCAATACCCAGGGTTTAAACATGTACCTCAAAGTTTGATTTTTTTGACATCAACCTAATAAAATCTTATGGTTGGGTTGGGCACATTGAAACTAGACCCATTTGTATGCATCCTTTAAATTGACTTTTTTCCATAATTTTTGGCCTTGCATACCAAAAGGTATATAGACAACTCCATTTAGAAAATATTGTATAAACCTTAATCCTAGGAAAGCCATCTTGTTGTTTGACTTGTGGTGCATCTAAGAAAAGTGGATCACCTAGAGAAGTTACTTTCAATGCACTCTTGAAATTGGGCTTAATAGGCTATGGGTATGACACTACCTCCATAGTCAACGCTCTAAAATATTGGGTCGTCACTATCTAATAAACAAGAAAGTATAAATGAAAGCTTACAAGTCATTAAAGTCTTTTTACATAGTTTTATCCCTTTTTAGTGACTTGCAAGTTTATTTTTTGTTAAAGTAGAGCTTGTTTGATATCTTTGTTTCTTTTTACCTCTTTGTGGGAAGACTTTGTGCTATCTACAATTGCCTTTAGTGTGTTTGTTTATTTTCCATTCCTATGTAAAGGACCTTAGGATGAATTTGTGCCCTCATTGTCCTTCGTATTTTACTCTTGGGTAGTCAAGGTGGATACTTTGCACTACACCTCAGTCTGCTAGTTACTACGCCCTTATTAGCAATTACTTGTTTCCTACCTGAAAGAACTCCTGTTGTTTCCTACCAGACCACTTCTGAAAAAAGAGATGTGCCTTAATTGTCTTCACCAGGATTTATCCTTTGCTTTTGAACATCATCTCTAAAAAAAAGGAGATTGATGGTGTTATCCTACCCTTGAGTGTTATTTTCTGCATATATATATAGTATATAGCTCCTCATAGTTATAAGGGAACCTCCCCTTGATGAAAGGAGAGATTTGTCCCCTTTTGATGTGGTAAACCCGCACATCTGGACGACCAATCTCCCTATGCTATGGTCGAAGAGACCTATTTTGCTTATCAGTTAGCTAGTGACAAAATATTCATCCAACACATAACAATTTCATCATCTATTGCAACATTTTTGTCCATTGTCATAGTAGTTTTATCTTATATATCTCTTTTTATGTGTTCTCTTATTTTTTACGATTTCGTCATTCTTTGTTTTCTACATAACAATGGTTTCTTTATAAAAATTTGGTTTTTTGACTTTATCTTTATTTTGTGTTGTTATTTTAGCTAACTTGTATGTTCCTTGGATTTCTTAGCCCTCCACAAACAACTTGCTAATGGTTTTATGTAGGATGTTTGCCAAAGAAAAAAAAATTAAACACACACACACACAATTTATTGCTAACTTCGTGTTTATTCAAAAAAATTATTTCTTATATGTATTAATTAGCTCACATTTTCATTTTTTGGTAGTAATTAGATCATATTTCATTTTCATTGTAAAAAACTTTGCTTTTTGTTTGTATTATAAAGTTATGTATGTTCTTTTCTTAGCGTCACACTAATGATAATACTCATAAATAAAAAACAACTTTGTGACTTTGTTATACATGTTACACTTGTGTGTATTGGCATCACATTGGTGACATCGTGTAGATATAAATTACAAGCATCAACTTCTTTATTTTTAATTTTTAGGGGCTCTATCAACTGTGGATTTCATCATCATGTGATAGGCTAAACCCTGTGTACCCATAAATTGAGGACCAACTATTTTCAATGCCTAAGCAATTGTGAGTTTTATGCACACCATGATGTGAAGGGATTTCATGTTCCAATACCCAGGGTTTAAACATGTACCTCAAAGTTTGATTTTTTTGACATCAACCTACTGAAATCTTATGGTTGGGTTGGGCACATTGAAACCAGACCCATTTGTATGCATCCTTTAAATTGACTTTTTCCATAATTTTTGGCCTTGCATACCAAAAGGTATATAGACGACTCCATTTAGAAAATATTGTATAAACCTTAATCCTAGGAAAGCCATCTTGTTGTTTGACTTGTGGTGCATCTAAGAAAAGTGGATCACCTAGAGAAGTTACTTTCAATGCACTCTTGAAATTGGGCTTAATAGGCTATGGGTATGACATTGCCTCCATAGTCAGTGCTCTAAAATATTGGGTCGTCACTATCTAATAAACAAGCAAGTATAAATGAAAGCCTACAAGTCATTAAAGTCTTTTTACATAGTTTTATCCCTTTTTAGTGACTTGCAAGTTTATTTTTTGTTAAAGTAGAGCTTGTTTGATATCTTTGTTTCTTTTTACCTCTTTGTGGGAAGACTTTGTGCTATCTACAATTGCCTTTAGTTTGTTTGTTTATTTTCCGTTCCTATGTAAAGGACCTTAGGATGACTTTGTGCCCTCATTATCCTTCGTATTTCACTCTTGGGTAGTCGAGGTGGATACTTTGCGCTACACCTCAGTCTGTTGGTTACTATGCCCTTGTTAGCAGTTACTTGTTTCCTACCTAAAAGAACTCCTGCTATTTCCTGCTAGACCACTTCTAAAAAAAGAGAAGTGCCTTAATTGTCTTCACTAGGATTTCTCCTTTGCTTTTGAACATCAACTCTAAAAAATAAGAGATGGATGGTGTTATCCTACCCCTGAGTGTTATTTTTTGCATATATATATAGTATATAGCTCCTCATAGTTATAAGGGAACCTCCCCTTGATGAAAGGAGAGATTTGTCCCCTTTTGATGTAGTAAACCCGCACATCTGGACGACCAATCTCCCTATGCTGTGGTTGCAGAGACCTATTTTGCTTATCAGTTAGCTGGTGACAAAATATTCACCCAACACATAACAATTTCATCATCTATTGCAACATTTTTGTCCATTGTCACAGTAGTTTTATTTTATATCTCTTTTTATGTGTTCTCTTATTTTTTACGATTTCCTCATTCTTTGTTTTCTACATAACAATGGTTTCTTTATAAAAATTTAGTTTTTTGACTTTATCTTTATTTTGTGTTGTCATTTTAGCTAACTTGTATGTTCCTTGGATTGCTTAGCCCTCCACAAACAACTTGCTAATGGTTTTATGTAGGATGTTTGCCAAAGAAAAAAAAATTAAACACACACACACACAATTTATTGCTAACTTGGTGTTTATTCAAACTTTTTATTTCTTATAAGTAGTAATTAGCTCACATTTTCATTTTTGGGTAGTAATTAGATCATATTTCATTTTCATTGTAAAAAACTTTGCTTTTTGTTTGTATTTTAAAGTTACGTATGTTCTTTTCTTAGCGTCACACTAATGATAATACTCATAAATCAAAAACAACTTTGTGACTTTGTTATATAGGTTACACTTGTGTGTATTGGCATCACATTAGTGACAACATGTAGATATAAATTACAAGCATCAACTTCTTTATTTTTAATTTTTAGGGGCTCTATCAACTGTGGATTTCATCATCATGTGATAGGCTAAACCCTGTGTACCCATAAATTGAGGACCAACTATTTTCAATGCCTAAGCAATTGTGAGTTTTAAGCAAACCATGATGTGAAGGGATTTCATGTTCCAATACCCAGGGTTTAAACATGTACCTCAAAGTTTGATTTTTTTGACATCAACCTACTAAAATCTTATGGTTGGGTTGGGCACATTGAAACTAGACCCATTTGTATGCATCCTTTAAATTGACTTTTTCCATAATTTTTGGCCTTGCATACCAAAAGGCATATAGACGACTCCATTTAGAAAATATTGTATAAACCTTAATCCTAGGAAATCCATCTTGTTGTTTGACTTGTGGTGCATTTAAGAGAAGTGGATCACCTAGAGAAGTTACTTTCAATGCACTCTTGAAATTGGGCTTAATAGGCTATGGGTATGACACTACCTCCATAGTCAGCGCTCTAAAATATTGGGTCGTCACTATCTAATAAACAAGAAAGTATAAATGAAAGCCTACAAGTCATTAAAGTCTTTTTACATAGTTTTATCCATTTTTAGTGACTTGCAAGTTTATTTTTTGTTAAAGTAGAGCTTGTTTGATATCTTTGTTTCTTTTTACCTCTTTGTGAAAACCACATACTTGAAGTTCTTGTGTTTGAAAACTAATTTTAAATATTTAAACCAAAATACTAAATCATAACAAAGCCAAAATCAATAAGATTAAAAGCTATTAAAACTCAAAACTTCTTGTCAAACATTTATACTTTCAAGTATTTTAGTCTTTCACCTTTTGTTTTAAGTCAAACCATTTAAGAAAATGTTTCACATCATAAGATAAATGACCTTATTGAACAATCATAGGTTTAGAAAAGCCTTTTGGTAATAAAAAACATCATGTTGAGACCAATGACAATGTTAATGATGAGGGAACTTATCATGAAACATCCCAACAAAGCCATGCATTTACAATGGAAGACCATGTCAAAAGGCTGACCAAAGAAATAGTTGATCTTAAGGCCACTTATCTAGCCCACCCCATTATTAAGGAACCCAAAACCATTTCACATCAACATCAACCTACCACTAGTAACCCTATTATCCAAAATCAACTAAGTCTCCCATCCACTAGCTTTAAGATTGATTCCAACATCCCTCATCACACTAGCGAAGGGAACTCAATTCTATCACCCCCACCATCTAGTATCACCCCACCCCTAAAACCACAACAAATCCAAAACACCCAACCTATTAACAACATTACCATGACTAGTGGCCAACTTGGACAAAAAAACTAAAAATGAAAATTCACTCCTTTGGGAGAACCTTATGATGTCATCTTTCGAAAGTTGCTTGATGTGAACATGGTTATATTTCTACATATTAAACCTTTTTGATGAGAATGTTCCAAAACTAGAGTGGTACAAAGATAATGAATATTATGAGTACTACAAAATCGAAGGGCATTCCACCAACTGTTGTATGAGACTTAAGCATTATATCCAAGATTTGATTGATCGTGGAGACATTAAGGAAGAACCAAGTGTATCCCCGTTTGAAAATCATAGCTTGAGGGTATGCCAAAATATGTTTCATGAGCACCATTAAGTTACTTCATTTCTTTTTCCACTCTACTTTTTATTTATTCTTTGAAAAGACATTGTTTTTTAGTCACAACACCTTTTCAAAGAGGGGCAAATGTAAACACTTAAATTTTGCCATATTTAGTGTCATAATTAAATTTGTTTAAAATCAACACACTAACCTAACCATCATTCTCAATTCAAATTTCATCCTAATATCATTTCCCTCCACTTTTCAAATAATTGATTAATCTATATTAATTAATTAACCATGCACACATAGTTCTTCAAAACTAATTAAAATCTAAAATTTCCACCTCATCCAGACATCTTACACACTTATCTCAACCAAGTGTTGAGTCATCCAACCACTTCATTAACTTCCTTAACTGAATTTTTGAGTCACCATTGAACATTTCAACTACCTTGATGAGTCACTCAACTACCTTGACCCATTCATGATGAATCTTTCAATTACCAACTAACTCTCCCCCTTCCTCACACACATATGAGAATTAATTATCATCCATTAAGATGAGGAATCAAATCCAACCATTTATTATTATCATAATTAAATAAATCTAGATTATTCTCAACCATTCATTTCAATACTCTCAAACCTATAAATTGAAGTGTCATCCTCTATTTTTAGAATCCACCTTCAAGCTATCGAATCTCTACCAAATTTATCCTACACATCCATTGAGAATCCAAGCTATTTGCACCATATGCTGCCAAATTCACCTCTATTTAAAGAAATGAATTGAGTACCCACATCTAAATAATCAAGAGAAAATCACATGTTCACAATGGAGAAGATGATGAGCATATTTTGAATATTTTGTATCTTATTGTTTAACTTTCTTTTGTCATTGTTGCTCAATCTAAGGTTTTAGTTTGGGTTTAGAATAGGGAGTTTATAGTAGTTTCATTTCCTAGATTACATTAGAACTCAAATTTTTTATCTATCACACCAAGCTTCATCTATTGTGTACATTCTTTGTTTGCTTTGAGGACATTTGAATATATATTTTTCAAGTGGATCTAAGCCTTCATGTCTCTACTTCTATGTGAGTAAGGACATTTGAACATGTATTTGTGTGTGCATGATATGTTTGCAGACATTTGAACATGTCCTCCAAGCATTCATATGTGTGAGTACATTTGAACATGTCCTTGTATGTGCTTATATTCAAGTGAATGACATTTGAACATGTCCCTTGGCATCCTATTATGTGTTGTGCATGTACCCTTTGATTGTGTGTGTCATGGCCATGACACTTTGATTGCTTCTTTGCTCAAAATTTGATGCAATTATGGACATCATGCATCCACCCAACCCTTCTAATTCCATTATGGATATCATATATTCCTCCTTAAGTAGTCCTTTTTATTATTATATACTCAGTTGATCTTGATTATCTATGTGTTTCATTGTCACATTTATCTAGACACACTTAATATGAATGCTTGTTTCCACATGCATAATACTTTATTACTATGCTCATTTTATATATACGATGATTCCATGTTTTTTCCATGTTGTCACTATTACCCAAATTTACATTTTTACATTGCAACCACCTACTGCGTAACTTTTTATTTTGAGTTAAGTTCTTACATAGGTTAAACAACTCACCTCAAAAGAGGGAGCATTCATAAGGTTTTGTCTTAGAGATTAAGCCTCCCAAATCAATATATAGACAAGATTTAATAATGATTATATATTTAACATAGTTTTAGGCTCAAAAATTACATAGAAGGTCACTTTCGATAGGAGCACCACATTGGAAGAAGCACTGCTCTAGTATCCTTCCTAATGTTGTTGTCCAAATGCCTAAAAAAGAAGCGTTTACTAAATTTATTAAACCTTAGTTTACTAAAAATAGTATACAATAGTTTAACAATCTCAGTTTCTAGAATTACTCAATTTTGTCTCATATTTTCTCAGTTTGGGGGAAATCATGCCAAACATATTGTTCCAAGGTAGCACGTAGGTTTACTCATAATTTACCATTATTTTACTCGGTCCTAATATCTATATGCACCATATATCAATTAGGGGTATGTGCATGACATGTTGCTTCCTCATTACTCAGTTTTGCACTTGTTTTTATAGATGGAATGACAAATTCAAGCTATTCTCCACACTGTATACACTAGACCTAGATTATACTTGACCCAGTTTTGTACAAGTTTTGAACCTTATTCCATCTATAATGGTTAGTTCCCTATTTTCACCTTTTTTCATGAGAACTATATAATGGGGTTCATATATGGATTCTAGATTACTCCACCACATTGGGTATGCAATGATGGATTTAAAAACACTTTGACTTCTTAAGTACACTCACCCATTGATGAGGATTGGGCATGCACAGTCCAATATAAACTATTCAATGTAATGAAAACTCAAAGGGTACAACCTGCTATGGTCACCAATTTTTACACCAGGAAAACACAATAGTTTGCATACCCATCAAGTGTATTTGTTCCTTGTCACTCTCTAGTTTCTTATCTTTCATTTTTTATATTCATCTCAAGTAAATATTAATATTACATATGTTCCATTAAATATTTGGCATGGATCACACTTCAACATTGCGGCCTACATCCAGGACTCCTCTTGATAGGTAAGTTCAGGGACACAATCTTTTCATTTTACTCTATTACTTTCACTTTGTTGCATTACTATAATAAAAAGAGAGAAAATGTATGCACATAAATTAAAATTTAAGCTAAAAACATTCACTTTTGACCACTCTTTTACACACTTAACTATAGACCTATCTTAAGGTCCTTTATGATCACTTTCAACCACCTTACACACTCCTCTAGGCTAATAAATGACCCTTAAATGTACGCATCTCTATTCCTATCAGCCTTAGGCATATTTTAGGCTCTACCTAACACTTAACATTATCAAATCATCCATTAGACTATAGTGCACTAGGGGAATATAACACAATATTCTAGTGTTTGTGCCTCCTCTCTTATGCTCTTACCAAATAACGATTGATTTGCAAAATTAAAAGTTATGGAAATGTCAAAATTTATCCATATTAATCCCCATTCGAAGGAATTTCAAATATATGACTATATAAACATATTTCAAAACATTTTTCACCAAGATGTTTCCACATCAAAAATCACTAGAATCATAATTGCACATTAAGAATAAAGCACTTGTTTCTCCTAATTTTGATTGCATACAACCCTAGTAGCACATAACTCAAGTTTTAATACATATTCTCAGTCATAAGTCATGATTAAGGCACTTTATCATGTCATTATTGCCCCAACATCTAGCATACTTCACTAGTTATTTACACATCACTGTAGCATGGGATAACTACATGAAGTTTGATACTTCTTCAAAGTATTTATATGTGGGCAATGCTCAACACATGGGGTGCTAAGGTCTCACCCAATTTATAATCACTGACCCCTTTTCCCCATTGATTTACATTGGTATTCACATGTGAAAGAGCTAAGGTTGTGACGGAAAATCAGTCACATAATGGTCTTTATAAGTGATCGCAAGCTCCTGCACCAGATATAGGCTCTATAATGAAGACAACTAAAACCCAAAAACCATGAAATCCTCGCTATAAGTGGATAAGAGCACTTATAGAGTGGACATGAGTGTCGATTCTATAGTGTTCTACCCATGGCATTATTGTCCAGGCCTAATCCAACTATTGATACCTATTTCCAGTCACCATATCCCCCTGCATAGTAAATCTTAGTTTTTGATTCATTTGACAACACTATTTTCTAGCTAAGTCTTTGTTATATATTGTACTTTACAATTTTTAGTAAGCTTCCAAAATTATAAAGTTTCAAACCTCTAAGTGCTTGATATTACTATATTATTCCCTCTTATTTTACATAATAGTTTGTCATCTAGGGTTTCATATTAACCCAAATTTTATAAAACACCTATATTATTCCCCAAAAATACTTCACCACACCATACATTAAAGCATGAAATAAAAATAGAGTAATTCCACATATCGACCAACTTTGAATTTGTGTATTTTATAGAATGGGAGATTGGTTCCACAAGATCTACCACTCCCGGGTGAAAGCACATGAACTAAAAGTAGACAGTCTTTATACAATCTGGAACCAAAATTTGAACCCACCTCGATACTCAATTCTTTCCCAAGATAGTATTCTTCCATTCTTAAAGGAAATAACTTACAGGGGCAACATTACACTATATATTACTATCATTGATTTCATCGTAGATAATGATTTGACCATCAGACAAGGCAAACTTTATCTATGAGACACCAAATACTTTCAAGTGTTTAAACAAAATATGCACTAGTATATATGGATTAGTAGTTGTGTTTAATGTAATTATGGCTAGGTGATTTTTTTGTTTATAGTCTTTATTTATTATTTAGCTTTTTGATCATTCTTCCACTCATCACAAGTTCAACTCTCAGCAAAGAGTTGAAGGCATTGCTTCAATTCATGTAATTCTCGTGTGCGTGTAATGATCAACAAACTTCCTTAAATTTCACACTTGAAAGTTAATTTAATTTAGCTGCCTTAAGTGTTCATTTTTTGTCATCTTTAGCTAAATTGGATTTAATGTTAGAAGAATCAAAAGCTCCCTTAGATTTCACTTTTGAAATGTAATTTAGTTCAATTGCTTTAAGTGTTCATTTTTTGTGACCTTTAACTGAATTTTCTCTAACGTTAGAAGAATTAAAAGCTCACGATTTTATTTGTATCAATTTGTCAAGCAAATTATGTGATCTAGTATCAAAGATCTACAAATAAATATTTATTAGAGTTTTTTTAACTATTTCAAATAATTGTACATTATTCAGTTACTTGCATTTATAATTTCCTTCTTATTGAGTCTTGAGCATACTAAACTTATTGAAATGTTGAAGCTTACTAATATCCCATAATTCATGTGTCATGATCGCAAGGATCATGAATGGTTGTTTTGGAAATGCCTAACCATATGTGTCATTGTGTGAAAAGTTAAATTTTTTAGAAAAATAGGTAGTATCATAAATGACTGTACACATGGAAGGAACCCACCAGAACATTAGATGAATTTGAGCTTGAGATTCACCATATAAATGTCTCTTACATAAAAAATGCTACTTTTGAGCTTATCTATAAGGGGAAATAGTTTTTTGGGGATTTTATACTATTTTGTTTTATATTTTCTTTCTCAATTTTTGTTTTTTTAAATATACTTTAAGTGGGGAAAATTCAAAAACCATTATGGTACTCTAATTGAGAAAGGTTCAAAGATTATAAAGGTTAATATTAACAAAAATATATATACAAATCACTATTCACCGATAAAATTGAAATGTTAATAGATAGCTTAGTGTATTTTCATTTCACATATTTATTATGCCAGACGCATTTTCATGGTTATGAACTCACCAAAGATTTGTCTAACATCCCATTAGATGCATATCACGTGTAGTGTTGCCAGAGATATCACCTTTTTAAAAAGTTTTTTTTGGGCCTTTAATAATTGGTCACGTGCCTAAATACACCTTCATGACATTGTCAAGGCATTATTCTCAATTATTCACAACACATACAAGAGAGAATTTTTCTCATCTTAGACTTATCAAACTTGTAATGATGAGGTCATTTGTATAATGCTTCCACCTTATTAATGGCATCCCCAACAACATTCAAATTAATTGCCTTATTTAGGTATTTTTTCACCAGTAAACTTTCGTTTACATATTCACAGTCCCTCTACCACACTTACTTCTAGACACTTCTACATTTTCATATTCGATAATTTTAAGCCTTCTTTCACTTCTTCACTATAAATTTTTATTGAATACATATACATAGACCATGTAGTTAATTGAAAGTGAAAGGCTACCACTATTTACAACATATGCATGGAAAATGCCACTCATATTGGTAGAACTTGCATCTAAATTTTGAACCGATGCCTTATAATTGTTATAGGTAACTAGACTTGATTGAACTTGGCACTCAAAACCCTTAGAAAATGCATTAGAAAATACTCTTATTAATTTGATGTAATGAAATTACTTAGATCAAATCAATTCAGAGTAATAAATGTACATGAGAAAATCAACAACAATACATTGCAATAATAAGAGTAGAATAAGTAGATTCACACCAATAATTGACAACAAAGCAAAATATTTGATAGATATTACCGAGTCACTTCGATGGGAAACCTACACAAACATGAAAATGTGAATAAGATTCTTAATATGATCCTTAAATACTAATCACTACCTCCTATACATACCCTATTTAGGTTATGGTAACTCCATAGGCCAACCCTACTTATTGGGTGAATATTTTATCAGCCAGCTAACTGGTGACCAAAATAGTTCCTATCACCACAACATAGGGAGATTGGTCATCCAATGTTGAAGGTTTACCACATCCAAAGGGGACAAATCTATCCTCTCATCAAGGGGAGGTTACCTATTAAATATAAGGAGGCTATATACAATATAAATAAGCAAAAAATAAGACACAGGGGTAGGATAAACCATCCATCTCTCTTCTTTCAGAGATGATGCTAATAAACAGAGGAGAAATCATGGGTGATTGGTGAAAATACTTCTCTTCTTTCAAAAGTAACATTCAACTAAGAGCCAGATCCCTTCTTGGATAGTAGAAATCTTGGTGAAGTGACATAAGGCACTTCTCTTCTTTCAGAAGTGCTTGTTCTTGTAAACAATAGGAATCTTTCTAGTAGGATCAGTAATAGGGTAAAAAAGTGACCAACAATCTAAGATGTAGCACAAATTCTCCACCTTGACTGCCCAAGAGTGAGGTACAAAGAATAATGGGGGCACAAAGTCGTCCCAAGGTCCTTTACATAGAAACAGAGAAGAAAAACACACACTGAAGACAACTATAATAGCGCAAAGTCTGAAAGTAGTTGGCTTTAGGACACCTTCCTTATCACCTCCACTAGTTTTGCTTGTTAAATAAAATAAAAAAGAATGCTTTCAAAATATAGACATAAGAACAATCTCCTAATGTAGCACAAGCTATAACAGCACAAAGTCTGCAAGTAACTTGCTTTCTCATTCAATAAAAGAAATATGAACTACAATCTGAGCTCAAAGTCTCAGTAATGCCTTTCAATTTGGGCAGAGTTTCACTTCTGGTAAGGGGAAGATCTCTCTAAAACAATAAAAGAGATTACAATATATAGCAGCCCAAAAATACTTGGCACTTTGTTCCATAGAATGACCCATGCTATGCATTCAATGATTTATATGCATTTCCAGGTTTGTCAAAGGACTACATTGAAAATAGGGCAGCTATATTAACTATGGCATGTCATTTCATCCCATATGTCTTCACCTGAGTCTGGATCATCTGGTTTGTCCCTTTTGACGTCTGCCCAGCTGTCCATTTTGCCTTTACTTCATGGGAGAAAAACAGCGCGCATCCTCAATGTTTGTAAGCTAGAAAATCTACTTCGCAGACTATTCCAGCTACCAGAATAACTAATGCGTAGATGTTTTCCTCTTTGTCCTCTTTCTACTTTTATCTTTTCTAGCTTTGTCTCTTCTTGTAATTTAAGCTCTTGGACTATCTTTTCCCCTTTTTGGTTTTGTCTTTTCCTGGAATCTGAGCCCTCGGGGCTATATTCTTAGCTTTGCCGACTCTTTCGGCTCCTTCTTCAGTTGGTCGCTGAGTTTGTTTTTAGGTTTCGTGCCAAATTTGAAACTTAGCAAATATTTTGTTACCTTAAATTTGACATCCACAAGGACGTCATTGGTTGACTATTTCAATGGTTCAGGCGGCCTTCTCGGCTCCTTGGTTCAATCGCTTTCTTGCTTTGATCGCTTTATTGGTTCAATCACTTTTCCGCTCCTTGGTTGAACCATCCTTTAAACCACATGTTTGCTACTTCTTTCCTTGACTGAGGCTGCCTTTGAACATTTAAACCCATGAACCATTAAACTTTGAACTCTTTCAGTTCAAGGTTCAATCAGTTCATTGGTTCATCCTTTGTCTGTCACTTCCTTGATCTTTCTTTGTCTAAGTCGTCGAAGGCTCTTGGGATGCCCCAAAGGGAAGGTATCCCTTTAGGCTTTTAAAATGGTATTTTCTTTATCATCAAGCACCCCCCTGCAAGGGTACCTACCCTTTAAGATTTTTTGGGCAGCCTTCAGGCTTAAAATTCCCCAGCGGGTTCTTGCTTCTTTGGCAGGGTTTTTCCGTCGGGCTTTTCCTTCGAACAAAAAGTCCGAAGGAATTCCTTCAGACAAAATGTCTAAAAAAAGATTCTTCCGTAGCCATTTGTTCCTTTTGGGCCTTCAAACAAATCCGAAGGAATTCTGTCTTTTTTTACCTTCAAACCAATGTTGCCTGCCTTCCGCAAGGGCACTTACCTTTTTCGCTTTGGGGCAGCCCCTTGAACCTACCGATTGAACCAACCAATTCAACCAACTTTGGTTCAATGGTTCAATGGTTAAATCAGCTCATTCTTCATTATTTGGCTAAGTCTTTTTGATCTTTTGCACCAAGCGCGTTGAACCAATTAGACATTGAATCCGTTGAACCGTTGAAGTGGTTGAACTTTGAACCTTGAAATCGCCTAAGTGTCAAGAGCTTGCTTCTTTCCTACAGAGTCCGTAGAAATCAACTTGTGATGCCTGTAGAACTTGGCCTACAGAGTCCATAGATTTTCTTCCTGTAGAGTCCGTAGATTCAAGCCTGTAGAGTCCGTAGATTTTCTTCTTGCAGAGTCCGTAGATTCAAGCCTGCAGAGTCCATAGATTCAAGCTTGCAGAGTCCATAGATTTTTGAGAAGCTTGAAAAATAAAGAATTTGAATTCTTAGAACAAATTTCAAAAAGGGAAGATAGAATTTTGGTATTGTAGGGCCCAAAATAGTTCATATGTTATCCCTAAAATGAGTGATATTTTTGGGGACAACAGCTGGCTCCAGTTGGGGAACTTTCTTCAGTTGAAAACTTGGAATATCTGAGGGGAGTAGAAACCAAAATCACCAATGCCTTGAAGTATGCCATTGGGCTATGGAGTCATGCTACACAAAAATAAAGGCTCCAAAAAATGAAAACAAAAACAAAAATCACAAAATAGAACCAAAGACTATACAAATGTACATATGTACAGGTGAACTTATCTGGTACTTCAAGAATTGAAGTACGTCAGACACTACTCATTGTGGGACGAAGAAAAGGGGATGTCGTTAAACCAGTAGGAAACCATTTTATCCCCATAAACGGTGATGGGTGAATGGAACTCTCCACTAGGAAACTAATTTTTTGCGTCTTCCTCTTGGCCTTTTCTTCTTCTTGTGCCATGACGGGACGTGGTCTTCAAACTGAAAACCATAACTCCTTACTCTCTTTATGAAGAGTTCCTTTTGTTGACTTTGGAGTACAACAGTATGGTCCACCACCATAGTTTGTTGTTCTGCTGGTTCAGTCTAGCACATGCTTTGATTGTCAGCATCAAACTCCTAACAAGCCATCAGTTCAACATCTCCTTTGGTGTGAAAGAGTTTGATATCCTCATTCTGAGTAGTCTTCAATCTAAGAAACATAGATTTGCATCCAGCTATGTTGTTGGTGTTGGTGAACTGCAACTTGCATGAAGGAAAAATATCTCCTTGAGGAGATATCAACACAGTCCCAGCTCTAGCATTAGTGGAAGAATTACTGCCATCAGATTCTATGATCCAAGCATCATCAGAAGCTAATCTTCTATCAGATTTCTCTTCATCAGAGATGGAAGATCCTTCTTGATTTGTACTGCACCCTATCAATTCTTTTGATGCCCGATTTGGATCAAATCTTGGATTTTCAACCACGGGACTTGATCGGCTAAGACATGAGCATCCTCTGTGGTCAAAGAGTAATTAACCCTATCCGAAGGCTCAAATAGAATTTGAGTAGCAGGGGCTGACATTTGGGTGACCACAATCTTTGCCTCAGAGAGGTCCACACCTAGCACTTCACCAATGTTTAACTGCTCAAGATTGGCTTGCAGGGATTCAAAGTCAGTCATTTAAATTTTAGATTTCTTGACATGATCAATCATGTCAAATGACTGAGATTGATTTGGAAGAGAGGATGGAAGTTCATCCTTTTGGTTTATGGGAGGGGGAGGACTGATATGTGAATTTGAATTAGAAGGTGCAGAGATGTTCGATGTACTTACTTCTTTGGCAATCACTAGGTCCTTTGACTAGAAAGGTAGAGTGGTTCCCCACTTAGCAATTGAAATTATTGTTTGGGGTCGCTCCTCTCTCTTCTCTTTGTCAGCTTGCTGGGCTGACTGATTCTCAAACCTGGTGAATACTTCGTATGATCCTTTGACTGCTTCACCTTCACTTTTGGGTTCATCTTGGTAATTCAAGAAACCAATGTGGGAGTCGCCAGTTGATTCTTCTTGATCGAAATCAGGTTGGAAATAGGAAACATTTTCTATTTCCAGATATTCCACTACTGAGTTGGTTGGAGGTGCTTCAAGGGTAAGGTTCCTCTGTGGGGGAGGAAGACGATTTGGTTACCCTTGACTTCTGGCATCGTTGCTTTGATATGGCTAATTGGGGAATGTCCTCCTTGGTATATCTTTATATAGAGGAGCAGAAGACATACCTTGTGCCATTTGCCTTTTTAAGGCTAGCAATTCATTTTTTAGCTTTTGTACCATTGGGTCAATGATGGATGTGGATGAGTATTCAGAAGATGAAGAGGGTTTACCTCTATTAGGATCTCTCCTTATCTTTTCTGCCAAGATAAGGTCATCTTCTAGCTCAGTAGCTAAGTCTTGAGCAACCTCAAGGTCTATGTGTCTAGCCTATCTCAATAAAAAACTCACTTCAGACAGCTGTGAGTTGATGAAGAAGCATTTGAGATTCTAAGGTGTCAGCTGGGCGACCATGGGGATCCTGTGCCTCAGCTTGTTGAACCTAGCAATAAAATCCCTCATAGGCTCATGAAGTTCCTTCTTCATTTGAGTGAGCTGGGCAAGCAAAGCATGTGCATCCTCTACAGGCTTGAACCTAGATTCAAACTTGGCTTTGAGTGTATCCTAGTCAGTCACTGATCCAACTTGTAGATGGTAGAGCTAGTCTGTAGCAGCACCTTGTAGTGTCTCTATGAATAGCCTGACCACTATGTCTTCAAATTCCACCCCTATTACACCGCAGGCTATGCTGAAAGCTGCAATGTGTTCATTAGGATGAACCTTCCCATCACCAAAGAATTTGGGGAAATTCCTTCTTGAACTGTGTTGAATTTCATGTAGAGGTGGAGTCAAGTTGAGTGGGCCAAAAGAGTTACCTCAGGGGCCTCGAACTGCCATGATTTAATTATGACAAATAGGGATAACAAATCTAGGTGGAGTGGCCAAATTGTAGAATATAAAATGAAAAAGAACTGGCCCTGCTTCAGCTTGAGGCTTGAGCCTTCAAACTGCGCACTCTTTTCTAGCAGCTCTGGTTTTGCAGACTAGATAAAATAACAGAGGTGGAGGAAGATAGAAAGGCTATAATGATAATGGGTAAGACATGGAATGGAGTCACTAGAGTCTATAATGGATAGGGGTTATAATGATTATGGGTAAGACATAGGTGATGTTTCAATCTGAAACTTGAGGTTCCAAATTGCACAAAATTATTATGTCCCTAGTGGAGTCACCAAAAATTATTGGGTGAATATTTTGTCGGCCAGCTAACTGGTGACCAAAATAGTTCCTATCACCATAGCATAAGGAGATTAGTCATCCAATGTTGTAGGTTTACCACATCTAAAGGGGACAAATATCTCCTCTCATCAAGGGGAGGTTCCCTATTAAATATACGGAGGCTATATATAATATAAATAAGCAAAAAATAAGACACGGGGGTAGGATAAACCATCCATCTCTCTTCTTTTAGAGATGATGCTAACAAACAAATGAGAAATCTTGGGTGATTGGTTTAAATACTTCTCTTATTTCATAAGTAACATTCATCCAAGAGCCATATCCCTTCCTGGATAGTAGAAATCCTAGTGAAGCGACAGAAGGCACTTATCTTCTTTCAGAAGTGCTTGTTCTTGCAAACAATAGGAATCTTTCTGGTAGGATCAGTAATAGGGTAATAGAGTGACCAACAATCTAAGATGTAGCACAAAGTCTCCACCTTTACTACCCAAGAGTGAGGTATGAAGAACAATCGGGGCACAAAGTCATCCCAAGGTCCTTTACACAGAAATAGAAAAGAAAAACACACACTGAAGACAACTATGACAGCGCAAAGTCTGAAAGTAGTTGGCTTTAGGACACCTTCCTTATCACCTCCACTAGTTCTGCTTGTTAAATCAAATAAACAAGAATGCTTTCACAAGGCAGACATAAGAACAATCTCCTAATGTAGCACAAGCTATAATAGCACAAAGTCTACAAGTAACTTACTTTCTCCTTCAATCAAAGAAATATGAACTACAATCTGAGCTCAAAGTCTCAGTAATGCCTTTCAATTTGGGCAGAGTTTCACTTCTGATAAGGGGAAGATCTCTCTAAAACAATAAAAGAGATTAAAATATATAGTAGCAAGAAAGACTTGGCGCTTTGTTCCATAGAACAGCCCATGCTATGCATTCAATGCCTTGAATGCATTTCCAAGTTTGTCAAAGGACTGCATTGAAAACAGGGCAACTATCTTAACTATGGCATGTCATTTCATCCCATATGTCCTCACCTGAGTCTGGATAATCTAGTCTATCCCTTCTGATGTCTACGCAACTGTCCATTTTTCCTTTACTTCGTGGGAGAAAAATAGGCCACGTCCTCAATGTTTGCAAGCTAGAAAATCTACTTTGCAGACTATTCCAGCTATCAAAATAACTACTGCGTAGATATTTTCCTCTTTGTCTTCTTTCCACTTTTGTCTTTTCCAGCTTTGTCTCTTCTTGGAATTTAAGCTCCCAGGCTATCTTTTCCCCTTTCCAATTTTATCTTTTCCTGGAATCTGAGCCCTCGGGGCTATATTCTTAGCTTTGCCAGCTCTTTCAGCTCCTTCTTCAGCTGGTCGTTGAGTTGGTTTTTAGGTTCCGTGCCACATTCAAAACTTAGCAAATATTTTATTACCTTAAATTTTATGTCCATGGGGACGTCATTGGTTGACTATTTCAACAGTTTGGGCGGCCTTTTCGGCTCCTTGGTTCGATCGCTTTCTTGCTTCGATCGCTTTATTGGTTTAATCGCTTTCCCGGTCCTTGGTTGAACCATCCATTGAACCACCTATTTGCTGCTTCTTTCCTTGACTGAGGCTGCCTTTGAACCTTTGAACCCATGAACCATTGAACTTTGAACTCTTTCGGTTCAAGGTTCAATCAGTTCATTGGTTCATCCTTTGTCCGTCTCTTCCTTGTTCTTTCTTTGTCTAAGTCATCGAAGGCTCTTAGGACGCCCCGAAGGGAAGGTGTCCCTTCGGGCTTTTAAAATGGTCATTTCTTTGTCGTCAAGCGCCCCCCACAAGGGTACCTACCCTTCGGGATTTTTCAGGCAGCCTTCGGGCTTAAAATTCCTCGATGGGTTCTTGCTTCTTCGGCGGGCTTTTTCTGTTGGGCTTTTCCTTCAGACAAAAAGTCTGAAGGAATTCCTTCAGACAAAATGTCTGAAAGAAAGCTTCTTCCTTAGCCGTTTGTTCCTTTTGGGCCTTCGAACAAATTCGAAGCAATTTTATCTTTTTTTTGACCTTCAAACCAATGTTTCCTGCCTTCCGCAAGGGCACTTACCTTTTTCGCTTTGGGGTAGCCCCTTGAACCTACCGATTGAACCAACTTTGGTTCAACAGTTCAATGGTTCAATCGACTCATTCTTTGATATTTGGCTAAGTCTTTTTGATCTTTTGCACCAAGCGCGTTGAAACAATTGGACGTTGAACCATTGAAGCGGTTGAACTTTGAACCTTGAAATCACCTAAGTGTTGAGAGCTTGCTTCTTTCCTGCAAAGTCCGTAGAAATCAACCTGTGAATCCTGTAGAACTTGGCCTGTAGAGTCCGTATATTTCTTCCTGCAGAGTCCATAGATTCAAGCCTGCAAAGTCCATAGATTCAAGCCTGCAGAGTCCATAGATTTCTGAGAAGCTTGAAAAATGAGGAATTTGAATGCTCAGAACAAATTTTGAAAAGGGAAGAGACAATTTTGGTCTTGCAGGGCCCAAAATAGTTCATATGTTGTCCCAGAAATGAGTGATATCTTTGGGGACAACACTATTAACAAAATTATAACATATAGAAATGTGACAAGATAAGATAAAAGGTTATGTAGGCTACATGTCAGCTACACATACCCATAAACACACTATAGGTTAAGGGCATGGCATTCCCCTCCCCTTAAAGAAATCTTGCCCATAACATTGAATAAATTTGGATGCTAATACATGAATGCTTCATCCTCCTACATTGCATCCTCACAAGTAAGATTCTTCCACTTGATCAAATACTCCTTAATCTCTCCTGTGCATAGCCTTTTTGTGTGTGTCTAAAGGATCTCCTCGAGTTCCAAATGATCATGCCTTAAGACTTCATCCATTTTTGGTAATTTGGTTTGGGAAAAAACTCTTTGATGAATTACCTTCTTCAAGCAAGAAACATGAAATATTGGATGTATGCACGACTAGACTGGGGTACCTATAACTTGTAAGCAACACTGCCAATTTTATACAGGGTCTAATAGGGGACATAATACTCGGGAGAAAGTTTTTTGTCCTTTTTCTAGTTACTTAAGGAACGTTTCTTATATTTTTGTAGGTGTATAAAGACCCAATCACCCACTACAAAATTACTCTTGCTATGATGTTGATTTACTTGTTGCTTCATTTGATTTTGTGTCATTGTTAAATTCTTTGTTATGCCGGTTAGTAATTCTTATTGGTGTTGAACATGTTTTTCAACAACTTGAACCTTTGGTTTCACCCTCTTAGATTAAGTTATTTATGGAGGTTGGTAACCATACAATGCCACAAATGGAGACATTTTGGAAGAGGTATGGAAGGAAGTGTTAAACCGCCATTCTACTAGTGACAACCAAATAACCCACCTTTCTTGTTCATGTCATGAAAAAAAACAAATATAACCCTCTAGGAATTTTTTGACCACCTCTATTTTCAAATCATATTGAGGATGATAGGATGAACTACGAGATAAATGTGTACACAAGAAAGAAAAAAATTCTATTTATAAATTACTAGTGAAGATAGGATCATAGTCACTTACTATGATCTTCAAAATCCCATGTAGCTTTTTAATTGTATACAAAAAAGTATTAACTACCATATTGGATACAAATGGTTGTGATGAAGCACAAAAATGGGCATATTTTGTGAGATTGTCCACTATTACCATGACAACATTTTTACCTTTTGACCTTAGCAATCCTATTATTAAATGCATGAATACCTTCTCCCACCTTTGGCTACAAATCGACAAGGGTTGCAGAAGACACAACATGCATTTAACCACATATTTATAAATATCCCCGCAAGTCCTTCCCAATATAAATTTTGCTTGATTCTATGACAAGTTTACAAAAATCCTAAATACCCCCTATTGGATATGCGTGAAGCTTTGTAAGGATGTTGTGCTTTAGGGAAAATTTATTACACGGATATAGCCTATCTTTATACCATAATGCATTCCCTTTTCACTCAATTTTATCTGAGGGAGTAGAATATCATTAGAGCTTCTAAATTATAACATGTGTATCCCTATCATTCTCCTATTTTGTCCTAGCCTCATTCACCTAATCTTCCTACTAAGTGGACATTGTATATAACAATGCCTCTATCGATTTATCCCTTATGGATAGAGCATAAGATACTACAATCTCTTTTCCTTTCTTTTATACAATTCCAATTTCATATCTTAAGATTTTAGTCACCCATTTTTGTTATGTTTTCTGATGATAACATTTTTTCTAAAAAATAGTATAAAATATTATGATCAATCTTCACCTTAAAGTGTTTACCCGTCATATAAGGTCACCACTGACTACACGAAGACTAGTCATCATATCTTTCTCATTGATTGGTGTAAGCATATTTTTTGCAATTGATTTGACAACACTCAAATGAAATGGGTCTCCCTTCCTGCATGATTATTGCTCCCATTCCATTTCCTAGCACATCAAGTTCAAAAATGAAAGCCTTTGCAAATTTTGGGGTGGCAAAAAATGGAGTGCCACACATGGCTTATTTTAACTTCTCAAAGGCCTTGGTAGTGGTTTCACTCTAATGGAAGAAGTATTTCCTCAACAAGGTTGTGAGTGGTGTTGATATGCTACCATAATTTTTCACAAATCAATAATAGTAACATGTGAGACCCAAAAATTCTCAGAGAGTTTTTAGGGTTTTAGGCATTTGACATTCTATCATGGCTTTGATCTTGTGATGGTCTACTTTGACACCTTCATGTGAAACAATATGACCCAAGTACTCCACCTCTTGTACTCCAAAATTACACTTGGAAGGCTTTGCATACATGTAATGCATTTGCGAATTATCAATACCTGATTCACATATTGCAAATGTTTTTCCCATGTCTTACTGTATATGAGGATGTCATCAAAAAGCACCAAGACAAAATTTCACAAAAAAGGCCTAAAAAAAGCATTCATCAAAATAAAAAACATATAAGGTGAATTTTTTAGACTAAAAGGCATTAAAAAAAAACTCGTAATGGCCTTCATGAGTTCTAAAGGTGAATATCCTCATCTTTGATCCAAATTTTATGGTATTCATGATGAAGATCCAGTTTTGTAAAGTAGATAGCCCCATATAACTCATATAACAAATAATCAATTAATGGGATGGGGAATTTATCTTTGATGGTATACTTGTTGAGTTTTATATAATATGAACACATCCTCCATGTATCATCCTTATTACACACCATGAACATAGGGGATGAATATGTGTTTTGGTTATGCTTGATAACACATGCCTTCAACATCTCTTGTACCATATTATCAATCTCACTTTTCTAGATATATGTGTACCTATATGGTTTGATGTTTAGAGGTTGAATTCTTGGGGTCAATTAAATATCATGAACATGTTCTCTTGATGGTGGTTGTTCTTTAGGCATGGCTCCAAAAACAACTGAGTGGTCGTAAATAATCTTATGTAGATCAGGATGTGTAGACATATTTGGGGGTTGTACATGTAAGGAAAATAATTATGCTACAAATTCATCTACCCCTTTTTAATAATATTTTACATATGATGATAGCTAATCAATTGTGGTGATTTTTCTCATAGTTTGTGAAATCTAATTTTCCTTCCTTTATAACTAAAGCGCATGAACAAATCTTAAAAAAAATCATCTATATAGTATCTAAAGTTGTGAGCTATTGTACTCCCAAAATATTGTCTACCCCTCTCATGAGAATAACAAATGTATCAAAATTTGACCTATATTCTCCCTAGGAAGTCTGATACTATGACACTTCCCCACAATTGATGATGCCGCCATCTAGAATAATGACATGCAATTATAAAATGGGGTAAATAAAAAATTCAAACGTGCCAACAACTTATTATTGATGAAATTATGTGTATTCCTTAAGTCAATCAACATCATCACCTTTTATTTCTTGATGAAACCTATAACCTT
The DNA here is from genome assembly GCA_037957365.1 of Torreya grandis. Lineage (NCBI taxonomy): Eukaryota > Viridiplantae > Streptophyta > Pinopsida > Cupressales > Taxaceae > Torreya > Torreya grandis. The sequence continues at coordinate 580,990 of JARHVA010003592.1, read as the reverse complement.
GAGGGTTTGTGGAATGATAATATAAAAAAGTGCATGATAGGAGATAGTTGGTTTATAATCTTTGGATTCTTCCTTTGTCTCCTCCTTGTTCTCGTGTAATTCATCATATTCTTTATCCTCATTTTCAATAAACTATCAAAGACATAGAAATAAATTATCAATTTTTTTCAAGAAAATATCTTTCTCAAGTGATGGACTCGAAGAAGCTCAGTTAGATACACATTTAAAGTTCAGTGATATGTCACATATGTTTATGCAATCTATAGCTCCCACATAACTATTTCAATTACCTTATACATGATTGAAACAAGTTTAATATATATGAATACATGTGTCTCTTTGAGATATCATGTCAACCACATTATCATGGCAAGGTTTGAGAGTGTTTTGTTAAGTGAAAGAGTTTGAGATACTCCTTTCAAATCCTTTTTGTATAGGATGTGTGTGATTATGTCATGAGGGATATGAATATATGTCAGTAAAGTAATGCATATTTTATATCAATATAATTTTTTCAGTAATTTTTCATTTTTCTTTCATTTAAATGTTACTTACTAAAAACTCAAATGAAAACAAGGTTTATGGTGAATATCTGTGGATTATAATATGTTGCACACCGCTTTGAATCCAATGACTGTGAGAGCTTCTTTTTGGCTAGGAAGAATAACTTGCACACATGTAAACTCTTGATAAAAATGGATTAATAGATAATTGGGTGAACTGCTTGGTTAAAAACTAGTCCTAGGAAGTTATGATCTTCCTCAAATGGATGTCAGCTCACTTGTTTACATAATCAAGTAGATAAATAACATATGAAATCACCATATATAAAAGATATGATAATGATGATAGTTAAGATTTAGTCCTCAATTAAGCTATCAATGTAAGCATAATATTCCTCTTAGTAAGTTGTAGCAAAGTCTATACCATCTTGTATAATATCTAGTTGGTCTTCAATGGCTTCAAGAGAGGGAGAATAAATAATAGTGTAGAGAGATAACTTGAAATATATGTCACTCTGATCAGGAAACAAGGGTTGGGAAACTATAGGAGATCAATGATACTGATTACATCATGTATTAATCCTAGTAGAGTCATCTACATACAAAAACCATACTCAAATGATAGTAAATCAGTAAAGGATTGCAAACAAGGGTCTAAAATTAAGGTCTCAGGTTCTATAAATTAAACATAGTAGATTGATGTCGATCCTAACATGATCGATGCCAATCTGTAGAATCAGTGCCAATTCAGAATGAATCAGCATCAATTCTCTCTATGATTGAGTTTAATCAAAATAAAGAGTAAATGAGACAGATTGGATGACAGAGAGATTAACAAATATAGAGGGATATAGATAGTATTCTAAATATTAAATAAATAGATAACAAAAGATAAATTAATATAAAGTGAAAGAATAAAACACAACGACTTACCTTTGATCCTTTGCAAGTAGAATGAAACTTCTCCATAAACATAGGTAGTCTTTTGAGCTTAACAGAGGATATCGATTGAATGCAACAAAATTTTGGTAGAGTATTGTTAAGGACATCACTAATTCTCCAAAAAATATAGCAATAATTCGAGGTTCTGAGTTTCTAGGTCTAGAATGCAAAGGTTGGTTGGATATTTATGGATCGATGTTGATCCAGAGAATTGGCACTGATTATGGATGAATTGATGCCAATTCACCCAATTTGGCATCTTTGTTTCAACCGTGGGTAAAATTGGTTTAGATACGCATGGAGTTATTGGTAACGACACTATACAGGGGTAAAGTGGTTGAGCAGTAGATTCCTTAGGTTATAAATGGATTTAGGAGGTTAAGGGGGGAGTAGAAAGATAATAATAATAAAAGATAATTTATCGGGTTATAAATGGTAAATATACTAAACCTTTGGATAGGGATTATTTAAGAGATCTAATGAAAACAAGGACATATGACATCTAATTAATTGTATATAGGGTATAAAATTATAGTGTTTACATTTATCCCTTTTTGTGGAGCGGTATGGAATACATGTTACGAGACAAAAACCATGAGAGGTCCATTACCCCAAGTTTATGTGAGGAGGTATCCTCCCTCAAACTGGGAGTTGACAAAGGCTAAGGAGTAGGTGATGGGTTTAAAAAATAGAATAATGGATGGGATTAGAAGATAATAGATGAGATCTAATAAATGTAGATACATGATCTATAAACAGTAAGTGACCCCCACTTATTAAAAACTGTTTAAAAATGGATATTCTTTAAATATCAAAATTTCCCATCAAATTGCTTATAAATCCATTAAAATCATAAATATAACTAAAATGGAAAATAATATGAAAATTTATGGGCAAAAATAGAGACAACAAAATTCCAAAGTTGATAACAGAGTTCATCTAGGAGGGGCTATATCTTCGGGCTCGTTAAAATGAAAAACTAATTCATTTAAAATATAATTCAAGTATAATCACAAAACTCACATCATGATGAATCATGCCTATAATAAATACAAAATAGACAAATAAATAACTCCACAAACATCCAGTATGAATAGATTGAACAATGCGAACTTATCCATCTGATATGGGCTCTTTATATCAATTGCATAATGATTGATGACAATGCAGACTACACAAATCTAATCTCGTTTGAGAAAAACTCATGAAATAACCAGAGTCACAAATCTCGCTAAAACTTAATCAAAATAAATTCATCTGTTATGCTACCAAATTTTGAGACTGTTCTTTACTAGTAACTTGTGGTGTAAAAACTCGCTCAACACTTCTCTTGAAATCACTTATTAGAAAATACTTGCTCTGCTTTTGTGCTTTTGCTTCTCTGAGCTTTTGAATGAATTCACTAAATTCTAGTTTTCCATGATTTCCAAATAACCCTTTGCCCCTTTATATACGTGTGGAGGCTCCACATATAGTGGGTGTGATAATAATCCCTTTACAAATTTTATGGGATTTAGAATTATCCCCTTTAAAAATTATACGGGGTTTTGATTTATCCATATCTCTTTGTTTTAGGCAAATAATCCTAAAATTTAAATAACATTCATAATTATCCCAAGACCTATTTTAATGTGATTAACAATTATCCCATTTTATCGTGGGATTACAATATAAGGCCTTTACATGTTTTATATGGTCTTTACTTGTTTTAATAAAACATTAAATAACATCAAATATTTTTTAAATAATAAACTTTTATCCCATGTAAAGTGGTCTCACCTTGCCACATAGATGTACCATGTGGAGGCTTCAAGTTGTGCCACATGTCCCTACCAATGTGTGTCATGTGTCCATAATGTATTGGTCCACCTTTAATGCTGATTTACCAAGTTTGACTAGTGTTGACCAATATTGACCCATCTTGTTGACTTTTGACCAACTTTGACCAACCATAACTTGCACATACAGACTCTATTTTTCAAACCCAAAAATATGCCAAAAAGTTCTCAATGAGCTCTACGCTGTGTGAATGGTTTCAATAAGAATTGAGATCTTTTACTTTTTATCTTGTTTATATGATACCTAAATCACATCTCCCCACTACGAAGGTTTTTGGTCTCCAAAAGTCCAATAATCCATCAAAACTTGAAAATGAAGTTTTTGTTACCCTTCCATGAAGTTTCCTATCTTGCCCAAACATCTTCTGCAACATATAGGAGCAAAATAGCATCAAAGGAAATATTAACTTTCTATCAACAATGTTCTCCTTTAATGGTCTAAATATCAAAAGTATAATGACAAGTTATCAATATTGCCCTTCTTTCAGGTGATGGGCTCTCATTAGATATTATATCCCATCTTTTACAATGCCATATCGATTTTCCTCTTTAGAGAAAGTTGCATTTTTTAGAGACAAGTATGGTTTACCTAGGATAATGCCACTAAATTGAAGTAAAACCACATGTTATTCAATTTCATCTAGGAAGTTATAGGTAATTGCAAACCCTATTTTACATGTTTTGCTTACATGTAGGTTAACATCATCATTTATCCCAACCAATGAATATGGTCTGAAATGTGGCTTAGTTTTCAAACCTAGGGTTTCTACAACATTTTCAAAAATTAAATTCTTTTAATAATTTATATAAAAAATAACATCTATCTTTGAATGCTTAGCAATTATTCTTTTGAAGAAATGTTGTTTACCACTCTAGGGTGATAAATTTTGCACTGTCAGCTTGTCATTGACTATCATCTCCCTGATTGTTTTTATCTCAGATTCTACTTAATGAGGATCTATCTTTTGTTTGATTGAAGATGCATTTACAACCTTTGCCTGAGGTTGTGGATGACTTTTCTTATCTTCTTTCGGCATTTGCCCCTTAACATTGAAGTAAAAACCATACTTCATGTCTTCTTTAGGCAAATTAATTTCATCAATCTTCTTCTTTTCTAACTTGACATGTCTCTTAAGCATCCTTCTAGGGATTTCTTTGGCATAATTATAAGATGCATTCGAGTATTTCCTCTTTTCATACCTTGATAAGTCATCTGAAGATATCTCATCATATTTAACTGCTTCATCTTCTGAGAATGCTTCCTTCAGATCTTCAAGGTGTTCTGACTTACTGCTTGAGTAATTCTTTAGCTCATCTTCTTGGGAAGATTGTCCTTAATTTCCATATCCTAATATTACGTAAATCTATCTCTTCATAACTTGGATAGGTTAGACACTTCCTTGGCCATTAATGTTAAGGCCCTTTCCATTAAATCCCATCTTGACCAACAGCTTAAAACCTATTCCCTTTATGTGCTTCTCAAATGTATCATCACAATTACTTCATGAATGTATGGGGTTAAAACACAAAGTATCCCTAACATTTTTAATATATCAAAAAGAATTGATTTCATTATTTTCATTTTCTGAATGTACATATGAATTAGAAGACACATTGATAAGTGAAACATTGTTCACTTCTGGAATTACAATATTATTCTCATTAGGAGGACTAACAAGAGTATAAGAATCAGAGGAATCATTGATATAACTATAAATTACCTTGGTTGTTTGACTAGTCCTAAACTGAGTATCATAAGCATGATCGCCAGTTAGCTAGATTCCATCTCTTGATGTTGTGTACTTGGCCTATAGGGATGTGAGATAGAAATTTCCTAGAATGAACTCCTCTACTTCTTTCAAGATCAACTTGATTTAAGAATATACCTCCAATACCAAAACACAAGATACAATAATGTGCCATGAACCCAAGTGCCAATTGGTCCTATAGAAACCCAGACTGGTCTTGGAAGGCTTGCACAATGTTTCGGCATGGCCTCCCTACTTCACACCTTCTTGTTTACTTCTCCTCTACTACACGACCTCCAAGAACCTCTACATAAAGCTAAGTTGGAATAAGTATCAGTCGTCAGATCCATAAAAATGATCCTCCTTCATGGCATCCAAGTAGTGATAACTCCTTCAATAGAACTATTATTACAATACTCAAATTAATAACACCTTACGTATAATAGATGATCAGAGCTTTCGTAGTCTCATACAATGTTCCTCTAGTGCTCCAAAACCTTCGAATGGAAGAGTTGCAATGCAAGTGATAGATTGCTTCTTAAATACATACAATGTAAGTGAGAGTTTGGAAGTTCTCTTGGAATTCTCTTGGACTGAGTTTACAAATGAGGTTCATGGGTTTATATAGTTTTTCAAAATCCACCAATTATGGATTTCTTCATTATCTATCCCCATGTACAAGCATTTATTTAAGCTTCTTAACCTCATCTCCCAAAATGGGGTGTGGCAAGTTGATAAGGGTCAGTGGGTGAAACCACCCTTCATATCTTGCTCTTTGGATAAACCTCTCATGCATTTCTATGAGAGATATCCCAATTTCTATGGGAAATATCCCACATTTGTGGGGAAAGAGATATTCGTGGAGTTAATCCCATTTCTTAAGCCTTAAGAAGTGGGATTTGTCTAAAATATTATAGAATATTTTGGAGCTATTTTGGATATTCCAAATGTGTCGATTTCATTAGTCTATGTGTTAAGAATCTATTGGACCACGTGCATGTCCAGTCACCGTTCCTACACATTTTTTCCTTATTGCTTGAAAACTTCAATAGGCCATAACTTCTACATATAGACTCAGAATTGGCCCATTTAAAATGTGTTAGAAAGACTGTGATGAGTTGTACACCATGGAACTAGTTCAAAAAAAATTTAAGACCATCAATTTTTCTAGTTTTACTTAGACTACCTATTGACCAAACTTTGACCAATGATAATTGGAGCATATGATGTCCATTTTTTGCATTCCAACAGTTGTCAAAATGCTCTTGATGAGCTCTACATAATGGACCACATTTAAAGAAAACTAGGGAACATCTGAAAATATCCTCTAGATCAATGCATAACATGAAGGGTGTGTTTTGTACTGACATGATGTAGAGTAATACAGAGAAAGATGCCCCAAGGCAAATCCCATAATAAAATGCCATAACTACAAATGGGTGGGATTAAACAAAGGCTAAACAAGAGGATAAGTGATAAGATGTGGTTGATCAAAGCATCTAGTGTACTATATAGTATGTGTGATACCTATAGAAAGTTATCCTCAAGAGATAATGCAATTTCGGGATGTATTAAGGGAAGATACCTAAAAGAGTACACACCTTACACAGAGTATGGGACTAATAGGGGTCAAAATCCATAAACCTAAAATGGTATTAGAACACATAATAGGATGGGTGTGGTATGATAACATGATAAAGCTAAGGAGTAGGGCTGGATGTAAGTAAAATTACAAATAGTGCAAAAATGGGCAAATCAACACCAATCTAGATTAAATTGGTGTCTATCCACCAAATTGGCACTAATTCAAAATAGATTAGTGCTGATATAAAGTCTAGTATATAAGTAAGTTAGACAAGAAAAAGGGCTTATTTACTATTTGTGAAAACTAAACAATGCTTGAGAGCTCAAATGATGAGTGTCCTATGAAATGAGATGGAGGTTAGTGATATCAGATTGAGGTGATGACGACACTCATAGAATGAGGTAGGTCTGTTATTTTATTAAGTTTTTTATTTTTTTAAGTTTTTAGGCTTTTTTAGATTTAGGACAGGGCTAGGATTATGGGTATGTGGTAATGAAGAATCAATGTTGATTCTTTAATGAATTGACAATGATTCACATGGAATTGATGTCATTTCATAGAAATGGCACTAATCTAGATGGAATGACACATATCCATAAGGGATCAATGCTAATTCACACAAAAAATGTGAAGGGCTTAGAGTAGAGTCTAGAGTTATGATAAGTTAGATTTTTTAGGAGATTTTAGGCTTATATAGGATATTGGTGATAGGCATGGGTTTTTATACGGATGCAAGATCGAGTGTCACCCTTGTTGGAGTGACTATGAGGACAACTAGGTGATGATGATTGGGCCCATCTAGAGGCCATAGGTTTGGGAGGGGTGTGTCATTAAATATGCATCCATCAAGAAATGGGCTTGATGGTGGAGCATTGGGATGCCACGATCAAGACCTTCTAGCTACCAACTAGGGAGATAACTATCACAGAGGAGGACATCTATTAGATTCTATGACTTTTGATGTAGGTAGCTCCCATAGTACCTATGGGTGAGTAGGGATGAGGAGTGACATTAACATGCCTATATGATGATGACATTAAGGAGATAAGATTTGTTGTTGGTGGTTTCAATTTTGAGCCTCTATATAGAGTTGATACCACAGGGAGAGGTGTATTCACTATGATGATGCTAGCTATATCCTGCTACACACTCCCAAACTTAGGGGGAGGCAAATTTTTGTAGAGCCTGACTGCTGTAGTGGAAGACATGTTAGAGCACCATACAATTTTTATATGGGCATATCTACCTTGATGGTGAATATTTATAGGTAGCTCTGGGGTTGGAGGACCCAGAGATGGTATGGATTAGATGTCATTATCATTCTACAGTGTTAGGCCTATAAGCACATCAAGATAGTATGACCCATTAGTTTGTTAGAGGTATAATCATGAAGAGGGGTGTGAAACATTGATGTTAGTTATTCATTCCAATTCCAAACCTTTCAAACCCTTTATTATTCAATACGTATAATCATGAAGCATACACATCATGCATAATAATGAATATGAAAGATAAAACAAGATCAAGCATAAAACACATGATATATGTGGGAAACCCTCTTTAGGGGATAAAACCTACTGAACTATACAAGATAGACTATGGTCTTATAATAAAAAATACAACATTTAGACCAGCACCACTAGACCAAGGAACACCCATCCTTTAGTTTAGTGAGACACAATCCCACTAGGAACTACTACCCCTGTCTAGCTGAGCACCCACAATAACTAAACCTTTAGCAATTTTTATCTTGCAAGGAGGAACCAACCCTCAAGGCAACTAAGCACCCACTCAAATACCTTTAAAAAATAATCTTAAACACTTGTTTTTATTTTTCAACTAATGACGACCACCTTTATCTGCACTCTTCACCTCTATCTCTCTCAAGCTACCTTTAGGACTAACTCGGTCAAACTGACTCTTCTAGGATCATTAGGTCCAATAACCTATGTATCCTCCTATATCAAATTTATCAGACAAGCATGAATGATCCTCTTCACTTTCTATTTGTCTTTAATGACTTATACCTCCTTTTTCAAAGGTTCTCTCCTTCGTTTGAATCCACACTTTCACAACTAACACAATTAGTCCAATTAGACCTTGTACTTATACCACTCTCTTCCTTTAACCCATTGTAGTTGGCCAAGATGCTTTACATATTTGAACCAAACTTAACATAGGTCCATACACACATTACATGTGATAACCACACTCTTCACAGGTCAGTCATTACCTCGTTAGCCCCAAACAACCATTAGGTCTTGGTGAGACCTAAAAGAATTAGGCCTTCATACTCACATGTTACATGTGAGACTACTTGGACCAACTTCATCATTTACCAATGCTTATAACACATCAAATATATATATATATATATAATAACACCTTTCCCATTCTCATATGGGTCCATGCCACCTGGAACACTAAATCAACACTTGAACCTACCAATTAGGTCTCCTCGCTCTTTAGGCCTTTATACATAGAAAACATAGTCTCAAACTTCTGAATCAACTACTCAAATATTTCACATATCCATATGATTAGATCATATGGGTTAAACCTTCAGGACCCTTGAAATGACTTAATGTGCTTTATATACTTCAACATAAGCTCTAAGCACTCAAAACAACTCTCTCAAAAAGACCACTCAGACTGGTCATATACAATTAAAATACAATCAAGCTATTTTGACTCTCTATATCTGATCAGGGGCATATCATGAAAACCAATGAATTTTTATAATCCTTTGAGACTTATAAAACATCTCCATACTCATTTTATTCTTCAATTCTACTCATAACTCTTCCAACTCACTTTTGCAAAGTGTTCACTCGAACTAACCTCCAACAAACATAGTCAACTTTTAGATAGTTATTCATACTAAATATGGATTAGTCAAACCTCTAAAATTTTCATAGATGGTTTTGATTGAGTATACAACATTCTCCAATAGTTATTTCATCTTGAAATATCAAAATATGATCAAGAACAACTCAAATATCCTTCTCGGGTCACTTATAGAATATGGTCAAACACACAATCAACTTTGAAGCTCAATATCTATAACTATACAAACATTAAAATATTATACTCAACTTTTTTGGATGCACATTGAGGTCTTTTACAACTTTGTATTTTACACCATTATCAAATTCTACATATATCAAAAGTTATAACTCAAATAATATAGATTGAGTTTTTTTTTGTTGATTTGAATATTCAAATTCAAACGGTCATTGTATAAAGAAAAAACCTTCAGACACATGTTTTCATCTCATGTACCCTGGTATCTTAATAAAATACACTCTATTTATCTCCTTATAACTCTCTCCAACTTTAAATTTCATCGCTCACCATTGATCATTGATATACACTTCCATGATTAAGACACTTGGTACCCTCACGTTCCTTTTGAGCACCTTGTTCCATTTAGTTAACATGCTTGTGCAACTTGGAAGTCTTGGATGCTCTTAGATCATATTATTTTCAATCTCCATGTGCTTATGCCACTTGGTAGTTCCATGTGCAAACTATGTATCCTTTGATAAACCGACTTCACACATGTCATTGGATCATAATCTATATAAACATACGCTCACCGTTGGATCTTTGTTGGTCAGATTAGATGCTTTTTGTTAGATATTTTGAATGCTCACCATTAGATCTCTTCTTGAAAATTTGGCTAAGTATATAAACTTAGTGAACTCTATTTGAGAGTCCAAATTTGCACTATTATAACTTTTTCTACACTCAATGTCCAAACCTAAAATTTGAACCATATAATAACCTCTTATAGGTGAATCCATCCATGTATCAAACTGATCCTATAACTGTCACAAATGTGAAATATGACATCATGAAATTGATTACTCAGTCTTGTCTACCAAGATGACTACTTGAACCTGGACACTCACATGACTACTCTGATGAATTCCATAAGCACTGTAAGCACTCATAACACCCCATAGGGTCTTTGTAACTTGACCATAAAATAAATAACATCCACCATCTGAATATCCAAGTCAAACATTGAATAATATTGAATCAAACTTTGTCATTGTCATTCTAGCACACATGACACCTCATCAACATCCTTGGTCACCTTGGAGACATAAATGACAAACCTCCAACATGGTACCCCATAGATACAATGGTACAATACAGAGTACAATATGGCCTCACTTTGATGGAAGGATAATCTTGCATGAGGTTTTATATATGGCATTACCTGGGACCTTGATTATTATTGAGGGGTCCTAGAGGGATTGAGAGAGATAGAGATCATTTGGAGACCCTATTTGAGATTTTTGGTGTGGCCTAGGGTGGAGGCAAAGCTGATAGGCTTATGGAGGGAGAGATGGGTATGGAGAGGAGGATGAAGTACCTAGAGTACCTCCATTTTGGATGAGTATAATGGTATTTTGGGCTAGTATAGGACATTCCATGTGTAGACACCTAAATCTGGCCATCGATAACCTCCAACCAGGCTTTTGAAAAAATTCTACTTAAAATACACAATTTGGCCTAAAAACACTAAAATGAATTAAATAAGTTGAAATTGACATATTCAAGTGCCAATTTTAGCCACGGTATTACTAAATGGGGAAATACAATTTATGGGCCAGCTAACTTTGATCAGATCATTCTGAGCCAAAATGCCAATTTTGCACCTAGGTGCTCTGGATTGATATTTCCTATAAAAATCTCTTGCACAAGATGTGTGCCTTCATTGTTTGTTTTTAGTAAAATCCTAAATGGTATAATAGATCTAATGCATCTAACATTGCCTTCCAATTCCAATCCAATCAAATTTTGGACCAATAACAAGACATTCTGATCAATTTGTGTAATTTTTGCATAAAGTGCTTAAGCATGCTTAAGAGATAATTAATCCAAATCAAGGCCTAATTAATAATTCCATGGAAAGTTATTGAATAATTTGTTTTGTAAATGAATATTGAATATATTCATCATTATGTGACCTCATTTCTTGGAAAGACATCTCTAGGCCATAAATGGCATAAATATCAAGATTCATGCCCTCCATGCCTCATCCATGCCTTCCATGATGCCCTCCATGCCTCTTAATTGCCTCTTATTCCAATGTAATGATGAGAATAATTATAAATTTAATTTCAAAAATTGAATTAATCTTCAACCACACATCTCAATCTCAGGATGGATGGTTCAGGTTAATTCTAGACATTCTCAAAAATCTATAAATAGAGATGCCATGAACATCATTTTTAAGCTATTTTGGTACAAAGTTATTATGCTCAAATATCTTAAAAGACTTGAGAATGCAAAGTTATAATGCACAAATGATTCCAAAATCCATTGCAATTAGTTTTACCATGCCAAATTGATTCCAAGCCAAGCCAAGCCATAAGCCAAAGGTGCCAAGGAGAGATGGAGGTATCCAAACTTCCATTGCCAATGACTTCATGAGCACAAGTCGAGCAAGCCACTACAAAAAGCATTTTAGAGCATCTAAAGGAGGTAAAAGAAGGTTTATTTTACATTTTAGTTATGTGTTTTATTCATTTTTATTAACTGAGCTCTCCCTAGTGTCTAGGCCTAGAGATGTTATGCCAGTTAGTGTGTTTCTTTTATTTTGTTTTCATTTTAAAAATAACACCATACTAACCACCCTCTCTTGATTCAAATTCCAAGATCACATAATGGCATGCCCAATGGGACTAGACACATCTCACACTTGAAGAAAATCATTTTCCAGCTTTAAAATATTCATTTAGACCCTTAAAACTCTTGTAAATTGATTTTCTTACTTTATTTTGTCATTTTTGTTTGTCACAGGTTTATATAGTAATAGACATTGGCTAGTAAAATTTACATCGGTTGCATAGCTTAACCGATGTTAGCTATCAAAAACTGACATCGGTTGTATACTTGTTGACAGTCACAGTGGTATAACTGATGTTGATTAGATAACAGACATCGATTAGAAAATGTAAATATCATCGGTTATATATAGCCAACATCGGTAACTGTATTTTTCTTAAAACATAGGCCCAAGAGCTCTTTTTCTAAAGTTCCTTATTTCAAACCCAAAAGAGCTTTAAGGATAAAGGACATGCTAACATTTTGGCTACAAGACCAAGCTTGACATTTTCTAAAAATATGTTTTAGATCACCTTTTGCATGCTTAAAAATCAATTAGGAACCTTGTTTTGGTGTGTAACAAAAAATTTAGATGTTTATTGTGAATGTTTTCAAAGTTTGCAACTAAGACCAAGGGGTCAAATGAACACCACCTCATTTTCTATTTGGGCTTTAAAATGAACTCACCTTTTCAAAGCTTTTTGTATTTACTTAGTTGTTTAGATTAGATTTTATTTGGCAAAAAGAGGGGTGTTGCGTGTATGCTCTTCTATTTGTCCCCTTTAGGGAACCCTTGGAATCAAAAACATCATTCCTATTGCAAGTAGCCTAGTCCAAGGTTTAGAAAGAAAATCATCTAAAGAACTCCCCAAAAACTTGTCAAAGTTTGGGTGACCTTGAAAATGACCCCAAAGTCTTTCTACTTTCATGATTTCTTTATTTTTATGCAAACTAGGCTTGTGAGGTGGACTTCATCACCTCCCATGAGTTCTTTAGGGAAGCTTTGACCCAGGGTTTCACATTCCAACATTGACTTTATCTGGCTCCTAACAGGATGTAGTTGTTGCCAAAAGGACTAGACCTTTTTGCAACAAGCCAAGTGATACGGACCCAAAATCCATGCTTTTATTTTGTATTGTTTGGCATGAAAGTCATTGTGCAATTGATTCCCCTATAACATTCAAACATTTGTTAGATCTTAGACAAATCCCCACTTATCATATAAGTATTGTTGGTGCAAGGTGTGCCTCAAGGTCCATGTTACAATACTATCATTTGAGAGAAGGGGGGGGGGTGTAAAAACCCTACTATGTAATGTGTATTTACTTTTGGATGAACACTTAAAATCCTCTCAAATGACGTATATTGACTAATTCCAACAATACCAAGCAACCTTGTCAGTTTAAGATCCAAGAGAAATTAATTAGTTAGTCTTATCCTAGATTAAAGTCTTGTTTAAAGTCAAAACTTGGTGTAAATAAACAATCTAAACAAAACACATATTCTTAATTTTCCTTTGAACAAAGAGGTGTTATGTTGCCCATGTGAGAACATCAATTTGCCTTATTCAAAGTTCATCAAAAGCTTGGGAGTCATATCATCCACTTTAGCACAATTATGCTGCCCAATTGAGTCTAGACCTTTATCAAAGTTATTTTAAGTCCACTTATAATCTAAATTCAGAATTGCACCTTTATAAGTTCATAGGTTTGATGTGTTAAGTGGGTTCACCATTTGCACTAAACTTGAGGGAACTTAGGTCTAATTTCCAATTTGGGTTGAAGGCCGTTTAAGACTCATAATCATTGTCATCACTTGATAGACTTAAGCCATTTTGTGCTAAACACTTGCACTTTGAGTCTATGCACCACAACATTTTGAGTAAGAAAAGTAGTGTCATGCTGTCAAAATTGTGGGAAATTATCTTTGCCTTAGAGATTTTTTGAAACAAACTTTTTTGTCACACCTTTTGGGTAGTGTATCATTGTTACGCTACCCAAAGCATTTCAAATATTATTTCATAGACCCTCTTGCATAGAGTTCTAAAATTATTCCTACATTTTTAGACTAATTCAAGTGTACTTTTGTGATCTTTTGTCTAAAGGATAGTTATACCGTTCAATTTTGTTTAAGCTTATTTGTCAAAAAAACCAAGTTTTATACCATTATTTATGAGAAAATAAACTATTTCTAAAGTGCCTTTTATTTCATACCTTATACCTAGTTGATCAAGTTCATGTCCAAGAATCAAATGCTTAGTGTTTGTTAAAATTGTTTCAAATACATTAGATTAAAAATTTCATCTATTTTAAAGTCTAGCTTTTGATGTCATTTGGCCAAGAGTCGTAGCGCATGCCTTATTTGATCCTAGCTTTTGATGCTACGTTTGACCAAAAGACATAGCAACTTTTAAATTCCTAGAATGGACTAATTTGAAACACTTTGACCTTAGAGTTTGGCATTTTGATTTTCAGTCCATTTACTTGCTTATCTTTCTATGAACAGTGAAATGTTAGATACTTCATGCTAGCTTATTTCCTCATAAATCTTTGCATAAACCTTTTGACAAATCTAGACCAAGTTGAAACAATATTTGTTTTAGGTTTTGTCCTTTTTAGAGTTTGTAGAACTCTTTGACCTTTTATCACAAAGTATTGACTATAGATCCCAGCATGTATTCCTACACTCGTAGTGGACCCATGTAGAATCCATGGATTAGTAATGTAGTTGCACAGGAAGAAATGGTGCGAGACCCCTATGTGGATAGTATTGCTTATGAGGTGGATTCTTATCTCTCTTATAACACTCAATCAGGGGCACAAAGACAAGATCCATTGGATAACTATTTGATTAACACACCACCTTATTCAGAACAAGACAAAGAACAAACTATGCAATTCCTAACTATAATACCCACAGTGGACAAGCCAGTTCTTTGATAGTCATATTCTACTAATACGAATTCCACATATGATCCATTTTTATTTGAACAACATTTTTTAGAGAACAAAGATGAGATTTTGGTTAGAGCCTTAGAGGTAGGGGCCAAGTTTCCAGCAAACTTCCCTCATGAAAATTTACCAAGTCTAGTAAGAGTGCCCCACAATATCATTTACGATCAACAAGCTTCTTCTAGTAATCCTATGGCTCTAGTCCAAAAAACGTATCAAGACCTTAATATATTTAATTGAGGAAAAAACATCATGGAATATCACTTTAACCAAATGCAGACAATATATCAAACCTACCTAAATCTAACACGTGATTATAATCAGATGAACATGGTGAGTAAGCCTCTTATTGACCTAATTCCTTTAACAAGAATGTTGACGGAGTTTACTGGACAAAAGAATCTGAGTTCTATCCCATTCATACAAACCACTTTAATAGATAACTTGGTGCATATGCCCTTTATTGAAGAAGTGTCTTCGACCTTTACACAGAATAGTGAGTTAAACGTAGTGGACAATGTGGTAACAACATCCAATCCTAATCAAAGTGGTACTAACACTCAAACAACTAGCCAACAACATGTGCCTATAGTTAATTCCATGAGTAGATCATCATACCAGGGAATAGGAGTTTCTACACACCAACCTTAATCGGCTGCTTCTTCAAGTGTACAACCTACAGGATTAGGTAATCAAATAATGGCTAATGTCATGCCTCAATGATAGAATGTGATGAATCCTACTCCTCAACAAGTAGTGAGTAGTATTCCACAACAACATACACAATCTAGTGTATAAACACAACAGAGGAAAAATACATTGCCACTTCAATCAGGGGTAACTAATGTTCTACCTCGCTAGATAATGACAAACATACCTCTTCAGTCACAGATTAATATGTTAATCCAAAATCAAGTAATGACTAGTCAACGTGTAAATATTGGTCAGTGATAGATGCCAAATTTACAACTTATTTTCACTTCCCCATAGGGATTCATGCAACAAGGAGGTTACCATGTTTCTCAAGTACATACTAGACAACTGTTGGTTCAATATGTGTCACAAATTTATAGATAAGATCTTGGTCCACAAGTTCTCACTCCACATCAAGGTTTGATTAGTCGACATCATGTCCCTTTTTAACCATAGTAGGCACAGTATAGTTATATCCCTCCATCCTAACCATAAAATATTCCAAGTCAAACCTTTATCACCAACCTAAATCAAAATATCATACAAGCAATTATGCAATTTCAAGTACATCCTAATCCATGTATGTGTATTCCTAGTCCATTCCCCGACCAAACCAATATTCTCCCTCACACCAATGTTCCTTCCAATTTCCTATCCCAAAAATTGCAACAAATGAAGGATGTAATTGCTGCCATTCAAGCCAGGAAATAGACTAAAAAGTTCAAATTGGATGACGTGTGTTCTTACCCATTCAACATGGAGTATTTGTAGATACCATTTCTTCTAGGATATGAACCACTGAAATTCGATAAATACAAAGGGAAATGTGACCCTAACACTCATTTAACGAAATTCTTTATTGCATGTCAACCAGTGGCATATAGAGACATTTACCTTTTGCTTTTGTTTCTAACGAGCTTGGCTAGAAAAGCCTTGGAGTGGTTTTAAAGTTGCCAAAAAATTTAGTATCGAATTTTGATGATCTCAATAATAAGTTTGTGCAACACTTTTCCTATAATCTCGAGCATGATATTTCAGTAATGGATTTAACACAAGCAAAGCAAAAAGCTAGTGAGAGTTTTGCAAGTTATTTACAATGATGGAGAGCCCTTACAAGATGTTTCACCCATATTTTACTAGATAAATAATTAGCCGCTGTGTTTACTAAAAATTTGCATAGTGAGATAGCTTACCATCTGAAATTAAAATGTGCACATACTTTCGAAGAGATCATTGATAAAGGTTTGTTGATTGAGTGAGCACTCATCAATAAAAGAGTCATCAAGCTTAATTTAACTAATCAAAATCAAGGTACCAATCAAGGAAATGGCCAACATAAACATCATATTCAAGTGCAAGCATCGCAACCGACATAGGCCAATAACCAAGAAAGATCAAAGCAATTCAACCATAATAGGAATGTTGTGGGAAATGGAGTAACTGAATCCCATCATGTCTAAATGGTGTAAACATCATCTACACCACATTTTCATCTTACTCTTACCCAATAATCTCTCCAACTAATGCCGTAAGCTCAAAAACCAAAACATGCACAATAAATAAAGCAACCTTTACCATTGCAAACCCCTCTTCCTAGGAGAACCGTCCCTACACTTCGTGTCTTTGGTGACCTAGGAGAACCTATTGAATATGTATTTCATAAGCTTGTTACTAATAATCTAATTAGTTAGCCTATACCAAAGCATTATCTGCAAGGCATTCCTTATCCTGATTGGTACCATGAAATTGAATTTTGTGACTATCATCAGGTCAACAAGCATAATCTATGAAGATGTGTCCAAATCATGCATTTAATTGAGAATATATTAGATAATGGGGAGATAACATTGGATAATGGTGCTTCCACTTCCAATCAAACTCTTGGGATTTGTCAAACCCCCTTTCCTTGACATAACAATAAACAACAACAAAATAATTAGCAACAACAACAACAATGACCAATGCAGCAGCAAAATCAACAGTATCAAAATCAAAAGCTGAACTGGTAAAATCAACAAATTCAATAGTAGAACCCACAACAACAAAATAATGGACAAAAATAAAGTTAAAATAATAACAACCAACAAACCAAATAGACTAAAATAGGATTGTAGGTCATATTGCAGGGAGTAGCGTTAATACCATCTTCATTAATCCTTGACTAAACACTAATCAACCTAGACCATTGCTAAATAACAAAATCTAGCCAAATTACATGGATAATCCTTCTTTGACTAGAGAGTGCATACAGGCAAACTAGTAAAATAGGAATTCCCCTTTTAGACCTTATATTGACAACTCATCCTTGCCATGTTACCACATATGAGTTCACCAATAGCTGAGACTTGTCCTATCTGGTCCCACACCATTTCCAACATTGTTTAGCAATAATGTTCCAGTATTTAATCCTGATTGTGCAAACACAACTTAAAGGTCAAAGATTACTATCCTAGGTCCACAACCATTTACCACTTTTCCTGTCATCCAACCAACTGTTCAGCCTCAGAGTAGACCATTCACTACTGACCAAGATAAGAAGTTTGATATTGTGGAATAATTGTAGAAGGCACCAACATAAATTTCTATTTTAGATTTGTTGTGAATGTTAATAATCCATAAGAACATCTTGAATGAGTTTTTGATCCAATCCACTATTGCTAATGACATATCCCCGGATAAATTTCAAGCTTTGGTTGAACACATAGCTCTAACCCAATAAGTCACACTCAACCAAAGCAATTTGTCTTCCCTTGGCCCACTCCATAATAATCCATTATACATAAAAGTTTATATAAGATGGCATAAAGTGAAATGTGTCCTTATAGACAATGGATTTGGCCTCAACATAGTATATCTAAAGCTCATCAAGCTTCTTAGGTACACAATGGCAAATCTCCAGCCATAAATAATTTTCCAGTTCTCAGTGGGCCTTTGACCTATGATACACGTTGCCATGTGCTTGATCTTTAGTTATCATACAATATACTTTTAGGCAGGCCTTGGTTACATGAGATTCATGCAGTCCATTCAACGTTGCACCAATGTATCAAGTTTTCCCACTCAGGGATGGAAGTGAATATTCCAAGAGATTTACACCCATATGAACATTGGAAACATCTTGAGGCCAAATTTCAAAGCTATAATTATCAGTATGGCATGAATCCAAGTTCCAAACAGGATAAAGGAAAGGCTATACTTATTGATCCTTCACTAGATAATTTCATAGATCCTAATACCTTGGATTCCCTTTTCCACATGCCATCTCCTGAAGCTTCTAATCATTTCATCATTTCAGATAATGGATCGAGAGAGTATGTGACCCATGATACATTTCATATTGCTAATCTTCCTTAAAATCTAAAAACCTTTGGGTGACCTAATGTCACCCCACATATGCATTGGCAACAAAAGATCAAAAATAAGGGACCTGTCACATTTGTACCAGCATTTGGCCTAGAACCTGACCCTCTTGAAGGGGATGAATCATGGTTATACAATGACAACCAAGCTGATTATTATAAAAATACAAAGCATCCTATTCCCAATAGCATCATGGAACTCACAATTATGAAGGGAGAGGCCTCAAACCGAATCAATAAGGAATCATCAAGCCAATTTCTATGACTAAATATGAAAGACCTTATGGACTTGGATTTAAACTGCCTGGGGGTGACCCCACATATATTATTCAAACTCCATCACAACAACTAGTGATAATGATGTCGATAGTGAAGTAGAGTCCAATCATAGCCTCACCTTTGATGACCTAGCTGAAACTAACCTATTGGATAATAATGCCATTTGTATCCTTACCCTGGCCATTCATTGCAATCCATTAGCATTATATTATCCCTAACTAATAGATTAGAACCAACAAGAATCTAGTATGTTGATTGATGAGTTCTAGAATGATGAGGCATTCTATGACTTTTTAAGCCTTAGAGACAATGTTCTGTTGGGAGATCACAAATTAGGATTCTCATTCACATTGGATCCTACAACCTATTTTGAAGAGTGAGTGAACACCCTTAGCCAAAAACAAATAAGTAAAATATTGAGGTCCCAAAGTGAAAACCTCTTTAAAGTGTTTTATAACCAAGGAAAAAGTAAAGATAAAGGCCAGTCTAGTGGTGAAAACCTATTTTAGGTGCCATTAGATGGGGGTGTTCATTCTTCTTCGAATTTAAACTAGGAGACCACCAATGATGAATTTGCCTATGGATCCGAGTTTAGCTTTGAGCAACAAGTATTTGATCAAATTATTCAAGAATTTCTTACTATTTTTATCAAATTACCATATCTCCCATTAGGGGACTCATATTCATCATGCCTAGGAGAAGTTGATGATCAAATCCTAACAAAGGACCCTAACATAATTCAACAGTTCAAGTCGTTGCCTACTATCTTAGAAGATGGTTTGACCCTTTTAGTTAAAGATACAATAGAGGTAAATATAGAGACTCCATTAGACCTAAAATGGATCAAATTAGGCACATCCCTCACTGAGGAGGAACATGACATCTTGACATCTCTATTGAGAGAACTTGTAGATATCTTTGCATAGGCCTATTCTGACATGCCAAGTTTAGACCCCACCTTGGATCTGCACCACCTTGTGGTTAATCTTGATGCCAAATCGGTAAAACTAAAGTTACATAAGATGTATCCTGGCATTATTGTATTATTAAATAAAGAGTTGGAAAAACTCTTAAAATAAAGATGTATATGATCCATTGACTACTCAAAATGGATCTCTAATGTGGTCCCTATTAGTAAAAAGCTAGAAGGGATCATAATTTGTAAATTTTTTTGAGACATCAACAAAGCTTATCCTAAAGATGATTTTCCCTTGCCTAATATCGACATGATCATCGATTCCATGGTAGATTGTGAAATAATTTCACTCATGGATGGCTTTTTAGGATATAACCAGATTAGAATAGCACCAAAAGACCAACATAGCATTCACCACTCCATGGAGAATATTTTGTTATCATGTAATACCATTTGGCCTTAATAATGTTGGAGCTACATATCAAAGGGCCATGACTATGATATTCTATGATATGATGCATGATGTTATTGAAGACTATGTCGATGACATATTAGGCAAATCCAAAACTAGGGCCGACCATCCAATAGTGTTGCGTAAGGTATTTAAAAGACTATAGGAGTACAAAGTCAGATTTAATCTAAAGAAATGTGTGTTCGATGTAACTTCAGGTAAATTACTTGGCTTCATCTTGTCTCGTAGAGGTATTAAACTTGATCCAGCTAAAGTCCATACTATAACCGAGATGTCACCACCAACCAATTTAAAGTAACTCTATAATTTGTAGGGTAAGATCTAGTCAATCCGATGCTTCATCTCTTAGTTAGCAGACAATTTCCATCCATTTACACACTTTTTAAAGAATGGAGTTGCATTTCATTGGGATGATCACTACCAAATAGCCTTTCAAGAATTCAAAGACTATCTTGTTAATTCACCTATTTTATTACCTCCTATGTAAGGAAAGCCATTCTTGTTATACCTATCAGCTACCAACCATGCTCTGAGGGCACTCTTGGCTCAACATGATGATAATGGAAAAGAGCATGTCGTATACTACCTAAGCCATACCTTGGTTACATATGAACATAACTATGCACCTATTGAAAAAACTTGTCTGGCCATGCTTTTTGTAGCTCAAAAACTACACCATTACATGTTGAATAATAAGACCATGGTCATTTCAAAAGTAGATCCACTCAAGTATCTACTATCTAAAATAGCTTTGTAAGGTAGAATGGCTAAATGGATCATTCTTCTCAATGATTTTAACATAGAGTATGTCAATCAAGGGACAAGTTCTTGCAGATCAACTTACTAAAACACCTCTAATAGACACACAATCACTGACATTTCAATTTTTTGATGAATCCATAATGACCGTCATTGACACACCCCTTCAAGAGTAGCCCTAAAAGCTATATTTTAATGGTTCATTCACCGCACATGGATCGGGGGTAGGCCTATTATTTATTACACCACAGGGGGATTTAATCCCTAAATCATTTAGAATCATTTTTCCTTGTACAAACAACATGGTCAAGTATGAAACACTTGTTACAGGACTTTGACAGGTAGTGCATTAAAATATATCTCATCTCCAAGTTTAAAGTGATTCTTAATTAATCATCAATCAGGTCACAGATCATTTTCAGACAAAAGATGACAAGCTAGTTCCATATAAAGCCATGGTTGACACTCTTAAATAACAAATTTCCAACATTCAGTTTGAGCACATACCAAGGGCTAGTAACAGAATGGTAGATGCCATGGCTACTATTGGCTCTCTAATTCGACAAATAGATAAAGCTAAAGAGTATCAATTATTTGTTAAGAATTTGTCAGCACCAGCTCATGAACCTTCAACTGTTGTAATGATTTATGATATTGGTCATCCTAATTCTATCTAATACTTAGACCTTTACAACTACCTTCATGACCTAGTTCTACCACCTACCCTTTCTTAAAAACAAACCAAAGCCTTCATTCATCATTCCACTCATTATACTCTACCAAGATCCACCCTTTATCATCATAGTCTTGATGGAACACTACTTCATTGTTTAACTTTGGCAGAGTATATGCTAGCGTTAAGATAAGTTCATGAAGGAGTATGTGGAGCTCATTATAACAGGGTAGTCCTATCCAAAAAGCTCTTGTGTACTGGTTATTATTGGCCCACAATGGACGTAGATGTAACTGCTTATGTAAAAAAGTGTGACAAATGTCAATGGCATGCTAATCTAATTCATGCCCCAACAAAAACTCTAAAACCGATGTTGACACCATGGCCATTTTCTACATGGGGACTTGACCTCATTGGGAAGATCAACCCCACTTCATCTAACGACCATAAACATATTCTTACCACTACCAAATATTTCACTAAGTGGGTTGAATCTATACCCCTCACTTATGTGACTGGAAAGTAAATTTCCAAATTCATCTTCAACCATCTCTTTTGCTGCTATGGTATCCCCTCAGACATTGTATTTGATAATGGAGGATCATTCAGAAATAAGGATGTAGACCATTTATTTACTGAATATAAAATCACACAATATTTTTCTACAGCATATTACCCTCAAGGTAATGGCTAAGCTGAGGCATCCAATAAAACTATTATCAATATTCTCAAAAAGATTGTCAATGATGTTGATCATGATTAGCACTTGTAGATATTTCTTGCCCTTTGGGCATACCGTACCAATCATCGTACCCCCACAGGAGCCACTCCATACTCACTTGTTTATGGTACTGAAGCCATCCTTCCCATTGAGGTCAAATTGCCTTCACTGGACATCTCTTTTAAGCATGTCTTGGATGATCATGACTATCGAGTAGCTTACCTACAAGAGCTAGACCTACTTGATGAGAAAGACACAACTACACTCAACAATCTTCAAGCATATCAGATGCAACTCAAAGGCCACTATAATTGACATGTTAAGCATAGAACATTTGAACTTAGTGATCTTGTTCTTAAAGAAAATCAAAAGAATACCATTTCTAAGAAGAAGCATAAAGGGAAATTCAAACCAAATTGGATAGGGTCTTTCATCATTACTATAGATTATAGATCAGGAGCATATAGGCTTGCCACACCAGATAGAGATGAACTTCTAGAGCCAATGAATATTATTCATCTTAAGTGGTACTATGGTTGAGCACTAAGGTGTATTGTTTGTAAGGACAATTTCAGTTATGCCATTATATCACTATTCTTCTTTGTATAAATACCATCCTTATCCATCCTCTTCACTGTATCCACTTTTGCTTTTGACTTATTAGCTTATTGTGTTCTAAAGCCTAGCCCATTTGACCTTAGTTTTTGCCATTTGTTACATATTTTTAACATCAAGGTATCTGATCAGTTTCATGATTTGGCTCAAGTACTTCAGACAGAGATCATATTTTGACACAATATGACAAAAGTTTTGGCAATTTCATCCTTCGTTTGTTATTCCTTTCTTACCATTGGTCTTGCTACTAATTATAACCATCGTTAGGAAAATTAGTATCATTGATATATGCTATTGTGTCTTAGTTATAACTACCTTTGGGAAAACTAGGGGCAACATTAGCTTTGATGTACCAACTTGCCACTTCCTATGTCATCTTATGCCTTTTTACCAACTGTGCCTATTTTGTTTGAATTGACTGCTACACTAGTCGAATTCTTTTGCTATAAGGGTGAAACTACAGTGACTTGAGGTCCTACTCTGGGACTATGTAGGTAGTGCTCAATACTTGTTGAGGTCATCTAAATCACCCTTTTATCTACACTCTCACCATTTTGCAAGCAACCTAAGCCATGCTCTCACTGTTTTTCGAGTAACCTAAGCCATGCTCTCACCATTTTGCAAACTTGAATCATTTAGTGTCACATCATTCTCGATTGAGTTGAGACTCTCCAAAACACTTCCAAAAACATTTAAAAAATTATTATAAGAGAACAAAAACATTGACCACTTCTTTACCTTAAGGATTATAGGAACCCTTACTAATTTACAAGCAAATCACTTGTCATTTAGTTTCCCCATCCTTTTTGGCCTTTTTCTCTCACGTACTTTTCATTTTGTAAAACCATTCATCTTTTTCTCTCACATCCATTCTATTATTTTTCATTGGTTATCACATTCATCCCATTCCATGGGAGAACTACATTTGGCTTGAAGTTTTTTATTGGATATTACATCCATCAAACTATGTAGGCAGTGTCCACTTGCCTAATGTATATGGAGATAACTTGAACACCCTCTTTCTTTTCTTTTATCCCTCATTTTGTTTGTTTGTTCAGTTGTCACCTATTTTCTAGGGGCAATGTTCGTATGGTTTCTATTATATTGTTTATTTCTGCTTATTTTATTTGTTTGTTCATTTACTTTCAACATGTTACCTTGATTCAGTTTATGTGTGTTTATTAGGTGATTCTTTGCCCACACTTAACCTTGAATCTATCTATATTCATATGTTTACATTTTCATCATGGTTTCTATCATCAGTGTATTGTTTTCTATTAAGTATTGGATTACAGGAGTCAATCTTTTTGAATATTTCAGCTAAGTCCTCATGATGTTCTATCATGATGCCTACTGACACATACTACAACAAACCTGAGCTTCAAGAATTCTATTCAGCAATGGTAGTATCTCTTTGGCAAGGATATCCTGATTCAATCCCAATCATATCCCAAATATAGTAATTAACCATGAAAGAATTTTAACCTTTATTAGTTCGAATGAGCATCTCCCTACTAGTAGATTATACCAATTCATCATTACTCTCTGTATTAAGTTATCATCATCATTGACCAAGTTTATCCTATTTTCTATAATTGGGGTCTAATGATTATAACTACCTTTGGGTAAATCATTGAACACCATCCCACCTACATTTCTCAATGATTATAACCACCTTTGGGCAAATCATTATGTTGTCACCACTTTACTTTTTCTTCCCATATAGGGGCATGTTATTATCTTGTTTGTCTATCGTAACTAGGGCAGATCCATCTTCTCAATGATTATAACTACCTTTAGGCAAATCATTGTGTTATCATATCATGTTGCCACTATCGAGGTACAATGCTTATAACTACCTTTGCGTAAACCATTATACACCATCCCACTTACATTCTCAATAATTTTGACTACTTTTTCAATATCATTATGTTTTTACCCCATCATCTTTCCTTTCTTTGGTCCCCTTATTTCACTTCTTTCTTTTCGAGGGATCATTTGTTGACTTACTTGTGCTAACCGTTCTCTCAAGGGGGCATCATACAGTTAGTTTATCATTATTGCAGTTGTAGGCATAGAGGACCTTTTCATTCTTTGAGAAGATGTTATTGTGCTTGTAGCTTACAATGCCTTCCCAAATAGGGGCAAACTATAGACACCTAAATCTGGCCACCGATAACCTCCAACTAAGCTTTTGACCAATTTCCACTTAAAATACACAATTTGGCTTAAAAACACTAAAATGCATTAAATGAGTTGAAATTGACATATTCAAGTACCAATTTTATCTAGGGTATCACTAAATGGGGTAATGGAATTTATGGGCTTACTAACTTTGATTAGATCATTATGAGTCAAAATGCCAATTTTGCACCTAGGTGCTCTAGATTGATCTTTCCTATCAAATCTCTAGCACAAGATGTGTGCTTTCATTATTTATTGTCAATAACATCTTAAATGGGATAATGGATCCAATGCATCTGATATTGCCTTCCAATTCCAATCCAATTAAATTTTGGACCAATACCAAGACATTCTAATCAATTTGAATAATTTGTGCACTGAGTGCTTAAGCATGCTGAAGACCTAATTAATAATTCCATGGAAACTTGTTGAATAATTTGTTTTAGAAATGAATATTGAATAGCTACATCATCAAGTGATCTCATTTCTTGAGAAGACATCTCTAGGCCATAAATGCCATAAATATCAAGATTCATGCCCTCCATGCCTCATCAGTGCTCTTTATGCCTCTTAATTTCCCCTTCTTCCAATGTCATGATGAGGATAATTATAAACTTAATTCTAAAAATTGAATTAATCCTCAACCACACGTCTTAATCTCAGGATGGACGGTTCAGGTTGATTCTAGACATTCTAAAAAATCTATAAATAGAGAGGCCATGAACATCATTTCTAAGCTATTTTGGTGCAAAGTTATTATGCTCAAATATCTTCAAATACTTGAGAATACAAATTTATAATGCACAAATGATTCCAAAAGCCATTACAATTAGTGTTACCATGCCAAATTGATTCCAAGCCAAGCCAAGCCAAGCTACAAGCCAAAGGTGCCAAGGAGAGATGGAGGTAGCCAAGCTTCCATTACCAAGGAATTCATGAGAACAAGCTGAACAAGCCATTACAACAAGCATTTTAGAGCATCCAAAGGAGGTAAAAGAAGGTTTATTTTGCATTTTAGTTGTGTGTTTTATTTATGTTTGTTAACTAAGCTCTCCCTAGTGTCTAGGCTTAGAGATGTTATGCTAGTTAGTGTGTTTCTTTAATTTTGTTTTCATTTTGAAACTAACACCATACTAACCATCCTCTCTTGAGTCAAATTCCTATATCACACCATGGGCCCCACACATATACATAGAATGTTTAAGTAGTTTTCATTTTTCTCTAAATTAAATATTACTTACTAAAAACTCAAATGAAAATAGGGTTTATGGTGAAAAGCTATGGATTAGAAGATGTTGCACATCACTTTAAATCTAGTTACTTTGAGAGCTTCTTTTTGGCTGGAAAGAATAACCTACACACATGTAAACACTTGAAAAAAATGGATTAATAGATAATTGGGTGAGCTGCTTGGTCAAAAACTAGTCTTGAGAAGTTGTGAGATTCCTCAAATGGATGTTAGCTCATTTGTTTACACAATCAAGTGGATAAACAACATATGAAATTAAAATAGATAAAAGATATGATAATAATGATAATTAAGATTTAGTCTTTGATTAAGCTATCAATGTAAGCATAATATTCTTCCCAATAAGTTGTAGCAAAGTCTATATCATCTTGTATGATAACTAGTTAGTCTTCAATGGATTCAAGAGAGGGACAATAAATAATAACATAGAGAAATAATTCAAAAGCTATGTCACTCTAATCAATAAACAAGGGTTGGGAAACTATAGGGAGATCAGTGATACTGATTACATCATGTACTAAGATTGGTAGAGTCATCTACATACAAATACCATATTCAAATGACAATAAATCAATAAAGGATTGTAAACAGATCTGTAGAATCGGTACCGATTCAAAATGAATTGACATCGATTCTCTCTGTGATTGAGTTTAATCAAAATAGATAATAGATGAGGCAGATTGGATGACAGAGACTAATTAACAAATACATAGGGATATATATAGGATTCTAAAGATTAAATAAGTAGATAATAATAGATAAATTGATAGAAAGTAAAAGAATAAAACATGATGACTTACCTTCGATCCATTTGCAAGCAAAATGAAACTTTTCTACGATTGCAATTAGTCTTTTAGGATTGATAAAGGATATCAATTTAATGCATCAAAATTCTAGCAAAGTGTCATTAAGGACGTCACTAATTCTCTAAGAAATCTAGCAATAATTTGAGGTTTTGTGTTTTTGGGTCCAAAATGCATAGGTTGGTTGGGTATTTATGGATCAACATCGATCTAGAGAATCAATGCTGATCATGGACAAATCGACGTCTATTCACCAAATTTGGAACCTTCGTTTGTAACTATGGGTAAAATTGGCTTAGATATACATGGAGTTATTGGTAATGACACTTTATGGGGGTAAAGTGGCTGAGGGGTAGATTTCTTAGATTATAAATGGATTTAGGAGGTTAAGATGGGGTAGAAAGGTAATAGTAAAAGGCAATTTACTAGGTTATAAATGGTAAATATATTAAAACTTAGGATATGGATTATGTAGAAGATTTAATAAAATTAAGGACCTACAACACCTAATTAATCATATATAGGGTATGAAATTATAATATCTACATTTACCCCTTTTTATGGAGTAGTACGAAATATGTCTCATGAGACAAAAACCATGAGAGGTCCATTGCCCCAGGTTTATGTGAAGAGGTATCTTCCCTCAAACCAGGAGTCAACAGAGGCTAAGGAGTGGGTGACAGGTTTGAAAAATGGAATAATGGATGGGATTAGAAGATAATAGATGAGCTCTAATAAACACAAATACATAATATGAAGGGTATGTTTTCCACTGACAATATGCAGATTAAT
The DNA here is from genome assembly GCA_037957365.1 of Torreya grandis. Classification (NCBI taxonomy): domain Eukaryota; kingdom Viridiplantae; phylum Streptophyta; class Pinopsida; order Cupressales; family Taxaceae; genus Torreya; species Torreya grandis. The sequence continues at coordinate 552,286 of JARHVA010003592.1, read as the reverse complement.
ACAAGCAGAGATGCCCCAAGGTAAATCCTATAATAAAATGCCATAACCATGAAGAAGTGGGCTTAAACAAAGGCTAAACAAGAGGACAAATGATAGGATGTGGCTAATCGAAAAATCTAGTGTGATATATGGTGTATACACTACCTATAGACAACTGTCCTCAAGAGAGAATGCACTTTCAAGACCCACCGAGGGGAGATACCCAAAAGAGTACAACCTTATGTAGGCTGTGAGACTAATAGGGGGTCAAAATCCACAAACCTGAAATGGTATTAGGATACATAATAGGGTAGGTGTGGAAAGGTAATAGGATAAAGCCAAAGAGTAGGGTTGGATGTAAGTAAAATTGCAAGTAGTACTCTGAGGGGCAAATCGACACCGATCTACCAAATTAGTACCGATCCAAAATAGATTGGTGTCGATCCAAAGTCGGGTATATAAGCAATTCCAACATGGAAAAAATATTATTTTCTATTTGTGAAAACCAAATGATGCTTGAAAGCTCAAATGATTAGTGTGCTATGAAATGAGATGGAGGCTAGTGGTAATGGATTGAGGTGATGGTGATGCTCACAGGATGATGTAGGTCTATTATTTTATTAAGTTTTTTTTAAAAAAGTTTTCATTTTTTTTAGATTTAGGATAGCACTTAGATTATGAGTAAGTGGCACTGAAGAATTCACATTGATTCCCTGGTGAATCGATGATGATTCACAAAGAATTGATGTCATTTCATAGAAACCACACTGATCCAAATAGAATGACACCGATCCATAAGGGATCAATGTTGATTCACATAAAAATGTGAAGGGCTTAGAGTAGAGTTTAGAGTTAATATAAGTTAGAGTTTTTAGGTTTATAGAGGATATTGGTGATAGGCATAGGTTTTAATACAGACATGGGATCAAGTGTCACCCTTACTAGAGTGACAATGAGAGCAACTAGGTGATGATGACTGGGTCCATCTAGAGGTTGTAGGTCTAGGAGGGGTATGTCACTATATATGTATCCATCAAGACACGGGCTTATTGATGACTTTGGTGGAGTGTTGGGATGTCATGATTGGGACCTTATGGCTTTCAATCAAGGAAATGACTATCATAGAGGAGGAAATCTAACATATTATATGACTTCTAGTGCAGGGAGCTCCCATAATACCCATGGACAAGTAAGGATGAGGAGCAGCATTGACATGCCTATACGGTGATGACATTGAGGAGATACAATTTGTTTCTAGTGGTTTATCTTTTGAGCCTCTATATAGATTTGATAATGCAGGGATAGACATACTCATTATGATGATGCTGGTTATATCCTATTATGCACTCCCAAACTCAAGGGGAGGCAAATTTCCATGGATCCTGATAGGTGTAGTGGGAGACATGTTAGACCACCATATAGTTTTTGCATGGGCATCTACCTTGCTAGCACAAATTTATAGGGAACTATAGGTTGGAGGACCTATAAATGATATGGAATATATGTCATTGTCATTCTACAGTGCTGGGCCTATAAGCACATCAGGATAGTTGACCCATTGGTACCATATGGATACGATGATATGATATAGAGTACAATGTGGTCTTCCTATGGTGGAAGGTCAATTTTATACAAGTTTTTATAGATGGCATCACCTAGGACCTTGATTATTACCAAGGGGTTCTAAAGGGCTGAGAGAGACAAACATCATTTGGAGATCTTTTCTGAGATTTCCAGTGTGGCCTAGGGTGGAGGTAGAGATGATAGTCCTATAGAGGGAGAGATGGCTAACAGGGAGGAAGATGAAGTACCTAGAGTACCTCTATTTTGGATGAGTGCAATTATAGTTTGGGATAGTACAAGACATTCTATGGGCCCCACACGTATACAGGCGAGATGAGATAGAGTGGGAGCTTCCAAGACTAGTCATTGGAGATGTCCCGATAGAGGAGGAATAGGTGCCAATAGGTGATGATGTGGAGGATGCAGGGTACACTCCTACATATACAACATGGTGGGCCAAGTAGTGGGTAGAGAGGTAGGATAGGGTGGTGCATCCATGCTAGTGGGGGATGAGGAGATGGGGGAGGTAGAGGAGGAGGCCAAGGAGGAGGCTAAGGAGGAGGTTGAGGATGAGATGGGGAATGAGAAGGATGGGGGAAAGGAGGAAATAGAGGAGGAGGAGATAGATGTGGCAGAGTTTATCATAGAGAGGGATAGACTAAGAGCTCATTGTATCACCTTATAGGGATAGTGAGCTATAGCATAGGGGGCCCTGACCATAATGCAGATAGAGAAAGACATAATGTAGACTCGATTGGATAATCTACAGGTGGTATTTAACTCATTATAGTTGAGTCATGACATGTTGGTGGAGGATTAGGATCACTATAGGGTAAAGAAGGAAACTTTGAGGAGGAGGGAGGGGGAAAGGGAGTCCTCACTATAGTTTGTTGGAGAGGTAATGGGGCTAAACACTAGACAGGTAGGGATTGTGAGCATTAAGCAATATAGGGAGCTAGATTTGGAGATAAGATAATATGAGGAGACCATTTTAGATCAAATTTTAGAGACTCCTCGCTATGCCACCCATATAGCTACCTACGGCAGGTCTTTTAGGCACACACACACATGATCAATGATTATGGGTAGTGTATCCTAGATGAGAGACAAGGACAGGGACAAAGATGGAGATGGGGGTGGAGCCTTGGTGAACATCCACCTGAGTAGTTTATAGTTTACACAGTGGCCTATGTATTTATATGCATTGTGCTGGCTAGAGAGCCATAAACATATATACAAATACTTTGATTTACATTGATCATTTTATATATATGGTTCATGATTATGGATTATGTTGATGTTATGGATTATGGATGTTCATGGATTATGTTTACATTGTATGGATTACGTGATTATGGATTTAGATGATGTAATTTATTATGGTTGATTACATGTGATTGATTTATATGTTGTATGGATTATGAGTATTATGGATTATGGACTATCGATGTTTATGGGATGTGATTAGATTATTTGATCATAGATTTAAATGTTACAAAATGCTTATGGATCATGAATATTATATGGTGGACATTTTTTTATATATGTGGATTAATTCTTAAAATATTTATGATTAATATGGATATGATTTTGATTATGTGATTATGAGTTAAATGAATTGATTAGATTATGTATTATGGGCTTTTATGTAAAAATGGTTATGGATCCTGGATGTATAATTGATTATTTGATTATGGATTATTGATTTTATGTGATGTGATTATAGATTATGGATTTAAAACTTTAAAATGTCTTAATTATGTTTTGGATTATGATTATGGACTTTGGATTACATTATGAATTATGATTAATGTTTATGGATTACGATTATTTTTTATGCAATCTATAACTTACTAATTTCATGTTTATAGATTTTTGAATTACTAGATTAGGATATTTGTTAAGATAGGTGGAAAAATCTATAATTATCTAATTTATAAAGGGTTTATTTCTCATTATTGTCTCGTACCATGATCCAAGAAAACTACTTGAAAGGAATGCATATGCATCCTTAACCAACTGTTAATAACAATCCTAACAACTTTAGGTCAACTAAGTTTAGGATCTTATTGATTTGATTTTAGGATTTGATAGAAAGTGGATTATTAAGAAAAAGATGTTTCCGTCTTGCATACCCAAAACCAAGGGTCAAACCTAAAATCCTTTTGTGTCAATCAACATAGACTTATCAATGTGGGAAGTCTAAAAAATTAAATAAAGTTGATCAATGCTTGAAGCTTTTTAGGGATATTATATGCATGATAGCCATCCTTCGAGGGAGTGGTATATATTTTTAGATATGCTTTTTAAGTAAACTATCCTTCAAGGGAGCAGTCTGCACTTTTGATGTTTTTGTATATTTTTGCAAATTTTGTGTATTTACATAGCTATCCTTCGAGGGAATAGTCTATTCATTTTGTAGATGCTTTGTTTTACTTTGTTTTGTATACCAATGTTATTATTATATGATGGATTGGCCTTAGGTATCTTAGGATAATTTCCTAAAGCTTTGATACACAAGATAAAACAGTTATTCTCAAAATGAATTAGTGATAGGGAGGGATTTCAGGGAATAATGATTTGGAGCTCTTTCTCATTATAGGTGAAGCTAATATATTTAGAGCATGTTATGAATAGAGTCGAGGTATTCATATTCAAGGTTAAAAATGGGCAATGCTATCGGATAACCACATGTCTCAATATATCATTATTTGGTATAAGAAAAATAGGGTTATGAAACCTAGAAACTGAACTAGGCAAACCAAGTGGTTAAGATTTATTAACAGTAGAAAGGACACAATTGCAATACATTAAAAGGTTCTCATTAAAATTTTCCATTAAGACAGGCCAAGCGATATTCCCCAAATTCGTAATTATGGGTGATGATATATGGTCTGAGCCAATTCAAAGAAAATTTTCCCCTTTTACTTTTTTCCATATAAGTTACATGTTGATTTTCCTTTAAGAAAAGGTTACCAATGTTTAATTCATGTTATTTTAGATGTCTATTATAGGCACATTTTATTTGTTCTTGATATACATGTAGATGGTCAAGGGCAGCTGATCGAAGCTCATCCATGAGTTTGAGCTGGGTTAATCATTCCTGATGGAAGTCATCCTCAAAAATGATATCTTTAAGGGAGATGTGAAGGGTAGGAATATGAACCTCGAAAGGAAGTAGATTTTCAATATCATAGACTAGGGAGAAAAGAGTTGCACTTGTAGGGGTTTGAATACTAGTTCAATAAGCCCATAAGGCAAAGGGAACATGAAGATGTCAGTTCTTGCCTACTTCATCAATGACTTTGGTTAGGATCTTGACAAGATTTTTATTGGATGCCTCAGCCTATCCATTAGCTTGAGGATAGTAAGGTGAGAAAAAGTTGAGCTTAATGTTAAAGGAATCATAAATCTCTTGAACCTTTTTGTTCTTAAAGGATTTTCCATTATCTGTGATGATCTTATGAGGAATGCCAACATGACAAATAATATGTTGATTTATGAGTTTAACAATTTTATCTGCTTTGGTTGAGATAAGGGGGATAACCTCCACCCACTTTTTAAAATACTCAATGGTGGTAATGATAAATCCATGATGTTGAGAAGATTTAGGATTAATCTGACCTATAATATCTAATCCCCATTGGGAAAAGGGCCAAAAGTTTTGAGCTACCTGCAATGCTTGACTAGGGACATGGGATAGGTTGGCATGCTACTGACACTTGAACATACTCGCAATAATCTTGATTTAAGGTGGGCAAATAATAGCTTAGATGTCCACCACATGACCTGTCATGAGCTTCTTTAATAGCTAGGGTACCTTCATGATTCTAGAGACAATGAATAAGGATACCATTTTAACCATGCTTATAAAGAACACCCCCAGTATAACAAAATGCATGACACAATGTTGGAAAGCTCGCTTGCCATTTCTAGATAGATCCAGAGGAATAATCCCCTTAGATAAGTAACCAAATATCTATGCATACTAGAGATCTGATGGATTTTCCTCCACACTGTGTATGGAAGGAAGTTCAATTTTGGTAAAGGAAGTTTGCTTAATCCTATGAACAAGGATAAAGAACTTATATTCTTGAGATAAAGATGGGATAAAGGAGGGCCGCAAAATTGTTAGTTGATTGAAGAGTGGTTTGGATTAGATAATGCTCAAAAGTGGCTAGCAACTAATCAGCCCATGTCTTATACTTATGAAGAGTATCATTCTTACATTGATATATGCCCTTAATTTTATTGACCACAAGCTGGGAATCACCATAGATATTAAGTGGCTTAATACCTAAGGCTAAAGCGGTTTGGAGACCTATGATTAAAGCCTCATACTCTACCATATTATTAGTGTAGTCAAAATCAAACTTAAAAGATAGAGGTATAGGTGCCCCTCAGTAGGGATTAATATAATTCTATCTCCCCCACTATGCTCACATTTGGATCCATCAAAGAATAGACTCATTTGATATTGTAGATTTGTTTGGAATGTGGAGGCTCTAGATTTATCAGGGAATTCATAGTTAACTAGTTGATTATCAGAAAGAGGTGCTTCAACAAGCTGATTAGTAATGATTTGAACTTTAACTGACTTTTGATAGATAAAATCCATATCAATTTATACCAAAATCATAATCCATTTGGCCATTTATTGATTCTAATAAGGCTTAAAGTGTATAAACTTTAGGGGATCGATGTTTGTGATGACATAGGTTTTATGATTGAGCAGATAATGTTGTAGCTTAGTAGTTACAAAGACCAGAACTAGGCACAACTTCTCTATATGAAAATAACACATCTCATATTCAATAAGTATGTGACTGATATAGTAAATTCTCTATTCTTTTTGCTACTCATCATGATGGGCAAACATAGATCCAAGGACATGATCAGTAATGAAAATATACAAGAAGAACATTTGTCCTTTTAGAGGAGTGAGAATTGATAGTGAAAGAATCTATATCTTAAGAGATTCAAAGGCCATCTAATAACTAGAGTCCCACTTAAAATGGATATCCTTATTTAGGAGGTGATGGAATGGTTGACACCGATCAGATAACTGGGAGTTAAAATGATGGATAGACTACAATTTACCTTGTAAACTACATAGTTACTTAAGATTAGATAGGGGTATGATTTAACAATTTTTGGAATATTATAATTTTATTCCTAATTCAGTTAAGGGTCAGGAACAATAAATCAGTAAATAATATTGCAATAGTTATAATATTGATTTGTATAATTTATTTGACTTTCATAGATTTCTAAAAATAGAAATAAGTAATGAAAAATGCAACTTAGCTTAAAACTTGATTGAATCGGCTAAGATAGAGGCTAAAACTAGGTATATAGGACTAGGACAATATCATGAACCTAGATTTGACATTCATTTGATGAAAGGATAGGAGTGTCTAACACTATAGTCCAGGTCTTATTGCTATTGTCCAAACTAGTCATAAAGATATGATCTCTTTGGGTTTTGTCTATTGTCTCTATGTAAGCCTACCTATAAAATTTCAAATCATGAATGTCATCAGAGCTCGTTGTAAATATGATTTAATCTCAAACCCTAGACCTTCAATGTGTATGAATAAAACTTGAGAAAGAGGAGTGGGGTTAGTGTGTGTAAGATGCACTAAACATGTATCCACACCCCTTGTGTGGGCAAGTTACCTACATACTAATACTTTGAGGAGGGATCAAGCCATGTGTGGTTCTCCCACTTGATGTGCTTTGTGCAATAGTGTTGTGCAAATGCAAAATTCCAAACTGAAAGTGCTTGAGGTGGTTATGGACTAGTGTGAGGGTTTGAATATGCTAGTAGCTGTATTGGATGGTTGTATGTAGAGAATAGGGAAATTTGACTCAATGGTTTTGCTTGTATTCTTACTTGCTTTTATAGTATTTACCAACCCCTACTAAATGAACTTTAAATGGGATTTTATAGAGATGTATTGGTCATGGGTTAAATGTATTCATGCTAGGTCAACATAATGAATACTAAGAATCAGAAGGAAATGGTCATTTGGGCTCAAAATGTGATTAGATAGGAGCACTAAAAATGAGACACCCTATGGTCTAGTGCTATAGTCCAACCCCAATGCTCATATCCTACAAGATCAAGACATGAGGAAATGGAATTAACATGGGAAATACAACCTGGCTGAGCTAAAATCAGGTCTCAGAAGTGTACAGATGACCAGTTATAAGTAAAAAGGTATTTGGAAGGGTTATGAGAGCATGCAAGAGGGTCTTATGGATTGGGTGTCACAAGACACACTCAAGCTACTAATTTGGAGATTTATATGACTACATTTCCCCCCACTTTATCTTAGTGATGCAACAAAGTTAAATACTAGGATAAAGGAAAGTAGAAAGTGTATCTGAACTTACCTGCAAGGGTTAATCTTGTGAAGTATATGATGTTGAGTGTTCATAGAGAGATAACATTGTGAAATGTAAGTCTTTAAGAGAAAACAAAGAGTAGTTCAATTCTTATTAGATACGTTATATCTAAAATAAGAATGTATAAAAGTTAGGTAAGAGATAAAGGAAGAGAAAGGAACGAATACACCTCATCGAGTATGCAGATCAATACAAAACTTATTGTGTTATTGAGTGATTCTGGGTATATGTTATACCAAGAGTAATATCATGAACAGATCTGAGTGCTCAATTCCTTGAGAGTGGCTCAAGAACACAAAGGTTTTCCCTTTAGCTTCATCGTCACATATTAAGTGAAGCTATGTGATCTTACATGTGTTAATCGATGTTTGGACTATGTGTCTAATCCCTATGAGTACGTGGATTAAGAATACAAAGGCTAGCTAGACCTTTGGTTTCATTATTGCCTACCAAGTGAAGCTATAAACTGATACTGGTATGAATGTGTGTCATATGATATAGCTCTTGAAGCCCATGAATGCTCTGTAATCTGAAAATATGGTGTGGATAGCCGAATGTGTACTAGAAACTAGGCCAATATTAACCACTCTAGAAGGAGGAGATTAGGCTTGTATGAAAGCCACTCCGAAATTAGAAACTAGGCTTATGTGGAAGCCACTTAGGAATGAGGAAGTTGGGTTTGTAAGAAAGCCACTTCAAAATAATGCCAACAACCTATAGATGGAATAAGGCACACAACTATTGAGAATAACTGGATAATATACTAAACTTGAAAAGAAAAGAAGTCAAATGTGTCACACACATTACCTCCAATCACTGGTGTCTATAACATGGATTATGATCTAGAAGTTATACTAACTATCCAATCTAAAATAGGGAGCGAGAGCCATCATGTTCCATATGATGCCCCATATATCTAGATTTTTTAAGGAAAAACTATACTAAAAATGTTATATTTGAATTGATGTATATCTGACAAAACTATAACTAAGCTCACCTTTTTGTCTATTTTTAGAAAATCTAAGATTTTTGTTGTTTGGACGCGAGCATCAAAAATAAGACACCCTACTATCCAATGCTATTATCCATGTCTGATGTTGTTGTCCTTTTCTGAATTTGATGACTATTCTATAATCATCGCTATTTTTTTGGTCTATTCTATCTTTGACCTCTAATTATTGTTTTAAGTGTTCTAAAAACTGATTTTTTGACTAGTAGGAGCTTTGATCTCTATGACAAAACCCCTATTTGTTGCCCCCTCTTTTGAGGATATAAATGAAGACTCTACAATGAATGCCCTCAGAATAAACATCCCTACAAGTGTGTTATACTATGAAATACATGATATAGCAATGATAATAAAAACGATGATTTAAGATATAACATAGTTTGTATTGGAGATTGTTAGATCAATAGGGGTATGCCTAGATAGATATAATAATGTAATGACATGTGCAATGTACTGAATTAAAACTACAAAAATTAGTTGTTAGTTTTTAGTTGTCAAGTAGGGATAGAGTATGATGTCCATCATGGCATCCAAAAAATCAAGAAAAATGCATGATATGGATCATGTTATTGCAAATAGTTGAGAAGAAAAAAGGCAACAAGCACACAAGGCAAGAAGCATACAATAGTGGCTTAGGGGCCAAGAAAATAAGGTACATGGATACATGTCACTCAAACTAGAAAGCAAACATATAAGGTATGATCAAATGCCACATACATATACAATTGAAAACAAGCAAGCTTGGCATGAGGGCCGCAATCACATTGAAGAGTACATGCAAAGGACATTGGAAAATGTCCTAAGTCACACACAAGAATAGAAGCAAAATATATTAGCAAGTGTCCTAAGGCACATATAAGTGACAAAATAGGAGCTGAGAAATGCAATCACATATAACTATGCAAAGCAAGAAAAGAAGGCATGTAATATGCTAGAAATACAATCACATCCAACTAATCAAAGCAAGAAGTGAAAGTATGTAAGACATGGAGTACAAGAGTAAGTATATGCTAAGAAATACACAAGTGTTATATACTAGTGAATGTTGATAATATAATCTATGTAAGCTAGTAATTAATGCACATCATCATGATAACTAGAGTGTGTGGTATAGGAATGACATAACTTGGATGGTTTAGTCATGTAGAAGATGCCTCCAATTGATATATATGTTGATGTATGTTTTGAATGTAGAAGTAGGATGCCCTCTCAATGGGTAAAGTGAAGCAATCAAGGATCTGGACGTCTCTACACACACTCAAAGAAGATTAAGTGAAGCATGGTAATTTAGATAAATCAACAAATAATAGCATAGAATAGCAAAATGTAAGTATAGAATGGTAGTAGAAATGTAAAACATGGATGATGCATACAGTTGAAATGTTTTTGTGTTTTAAAGTTTTGTATATTATTTGGTATATTTCATATATTTAAATGTTTTTATATTTTGATATTATTTGAATGTTTTTGGTATAAGCTATGTACAATCAATCATAAGGAGACTATATACAAGAAATACTAAGAAACTATGTACAAGTAAGCAAAAAGAAATTATGTACAAGCATATGAATAAAGCAATATGTACATAATGATATAAAAGACTAGGCTGGAGGGGCTAAAGGGTTCAAGGATGGAGCCCGCTGGGGAAAAATATAGAGGAATGGATCACGACCATCATCAAATGCCTCAATATCATCATCATAAGTATCATCATATGCTGTAGATTTTGTATGCATGGTGGCTATCTCTTTGTGTAGTCGAAGATCTATCACTCATAATGGTGTCATCCTATCGATAATGAACTGAAGGTTTCTTTGGTGGTGAATATCTTGAGTCTCCTCTAGGATGTTTAGATCTGGTAGTAGATGGTTTTGATAGAAGTGGTGCAACTAGTGATAGTGGTGATGTAATCTGAATAGTACCTTAAACCTGTAGTTTATCCAAATTCTGTTGTAAAGATGTACATGAGTTTGTATCATGGCTTGTGATCTTGTGAAAGAGATAAAATGGGTGACCATCTTTCTGTGATAATTTGTGAATAGATCTATGTCATACTGTAAGTAGTGTGATTAATCCATGATCAAGTAACATCTATAGTATAATCTGTTGTTGATGTTGTGTGTTGTCTACCTAAATTTGAATGATTAGCCCTATATCCATAGAGGTAACCATGTGAAATATATGTGCCAAGTGATCTATTTGTGGCCATGAATGTTAAGTATATCTTGAGACTGTAGTGTGGGATGTTAAGAGTGATGTAGGATGTGTAATGAGAGCTCTAGAGTCATCTCGATACTATCCTGGGCCAACTGGTGTAAAGCTCAATCCATACAAATAGTCATTTGTGAGTGTGGGTGGCATATCATCATCTAAAGTAGCCTAGGGATCTATATGAACATCATGTACATATGGTAACTTAAAATTTACCAAAGGGGTAACTGTGATATGGGAGTCTCATTAATTGTAGTAGTAGAAGATGGTGGTGTTGTGAGAGTATTTGTAATTGTCAGAGTAATTGTGACTATCGAAGGAGCTATATTTATAGAATTAACTGGTAATACTGGAACTATTGTCAATGATTGTATAATTGTAATAGGTGTAGGAACTGTAACTGATGGAGTAGCTAGAATGACTAAAACTATTATGACTGGCTAAGTATCTAGAGCTGAGGATACAACTGTAAGTGGAGGTGTGCGAGATGTGCTAGTCTCTCCTACCTCGTATATATGTATTTGATAAAGATAAATGCAATGAGGTGGTGATTAAACTATGATATGAGGTGTCCCATCTAAAAAAGTAGTCAAAGATGACTTTGTAATTCGATAATATCTAAATGGATGATTATCTATTGGGCATGTGTATAGGTATCCTTCATGGAAAAACTTAACACATCAATGAAGAGTAGAAGGAAATGCCCCCATAATGTGTATCCAAGGTCGTCCAAGTAAAATATTATAATGAAGAGGACCTAGTATGACCTAGAACTATGTAGAGAGGGTTTTGGGCCCTACCATGATATCCAAAATGATGGTGCCCAATGTCTGTCATGGTATATCATCAAACCTTCTAATATTCTTATATGATTTTTGCATATTACATATATTAAGTCTAAAACCACTATCAACTAGAACTCTCTTAACTGCATTGGTTTGGCTTGAGCTTGTATGAATAGTGGTAAATTTTAATCAATAACTATCTGAGATGGCATGTCCTCATGATCAAAAGAAATATCATCCTCTATAGTTTTTAATGTGTTGACCACTGATGCAAAATAAGAAGGCTCTAAATCAATGGGCATAAAATTCTGAGTGCTTGATAAAGAATGTCCTTGAACACATTAGCTTTTTGAAGTAGTTCTAACATGGAAATCATAGCTGCGGTGTTTCTCAACTGATCAACAATATCATATGATTTATACAGATATGCTTGTGTTGGTGGGTTGGGCCTAGGATGGGAAGGAATAGGAGGGTGGTGGGGCTCCTGACTAGGTGAGGGAGGCATGGTGGAAAATTGAGTAACAACTCTAATCACATTATCTACTAGCTGTATAGGATTAGTAGTAGCTATGAGAGGAAAACATAGATAATTGATAGGTTGAGGTGGTGGAGGGACAAACGGTGTCAACTGGGTTCTCTGGCAATGCATAGTGACCTGGGGAAGAGTAAAATGGACCAGACAACATAACTTGGCATAAGATAAATTCTCTAAGGGAGGTGAGGTAAGAGGTATCTTAACATGTTTAACAATAACTTTCTTAATATCATCCCATATTATGAAAAGAAAGCATGAAATGCAAATAATGAAGCTTTGTATTAACATATGGTCAACTTCATCATTCATGTACATGATAGGACTCAGTATGGTCTCCTTATTATTTGCAAAAAATGTAAAAAATATGTGTAAATAAGTAAGATCCATTTTTGTTTTAATGTGAAATCTAATTTTAAATGTAAGGTGATACCTCAAAAGCGATGGGACCTAGTATATGTAACTAGGGTTTTGAAAAATGATATTTTAAAAATTACTAAGGAATTTTAAAATTTAATGTGAATTTTTGATTTAAATATGTAGGTAAAAAAAATTAGGAAAATATTGGAAAAATTAAGAAAGAATTTACCCTAGGGTCTCTAGGGGTTTTGTGCATAAAAAGACCTAGTAAATTCAACTAGGGTTTGGAATAAATTATTTTAAAAATTATTGAGGTATATTTAAAAATTAAATATGAATTTTTGATTTAAAATATGCAGAAAAAATTAGAAAATTATTGAAAAAATCAGCAAAGAATTTACCCTAGCGTTTCTAGGGTTTTTATGCACAAACGGAGTAAGTCAAGTTCACCAAATGATTTAATAATTTTGGGAATATTGGAGTTTTATTACTAATTTAGTTAAGGGTCTAGAACAATAAATTAGATATTGTAATAATTAAAATACTAATTTGTATAATTTATTTAACTTTCATAGCTTTCTAAAAATAACAATAAATAAATAAAAATGCAACTTGGCTTAAAACTTAACTAAGATGGATGAGATAGAGGCTAAAACTGGCTATGCAGGACTAGGATAGTGTCATGAACCTAGATCTAGATTTTTTTTGGTGAAAGGATAGGAGCATTGAAAATAAGACACTTCAGGGTCTAGCGTTATAGTTCAGGTCCTGCTGTTGTTGTCCAAACTGGTCACAGAGATCTAACTTTTTTGGGTTTTGTCTTGTAAACCTTCCTATGAAATTTTGAATCCTTAATATCAACAAAGCTCCTTATAAAGCCTATTTAATATTGAACCCTAGACCTTCATTGTGCTTGAATAAAACTTGAGAAAGATGAGGGGATTAGTGTGTGTAAGATGCACTGAACGTGTATCAACACCCCTTGTGTGGGCACACTAACTACATAGAAATACTTTGAAGAGGGATCAAGTCATATATAGTTCTCCCACTTGATTTTCTTTGGGAAATAGTGTTATGAAGATGCAAAATTCCAAATTAAGAGTGCTTGAAGTGGTTAGGAACTAGTGTGAGGGTTTGAATATGTTTGTAGCTGTATTGGATCATTGTATGCAAAGAATAGGGAAATTTGACTAAGTGGTTTTGCTTGTATTCTTGCTTGATTTTATAATATTTGTTAATCCCTTATAAATAAAATTTGAATGGGATTTTATAGAGATCTATTAGTCATGGGTTAAATGTATTCATGTTAGGTCGACATAATAAAGAATAGGAATTGAAAGGAAATGGTCATTTGGGTTCAAAATGTGATTAGACAGGAGTGCTAAAAATGGGACACCCTAGGGTCTGATGCTATAGTCCAACCCCAACACTCCTATCCTACAGTTTTGATACTTGTAAGGATGGAATTATCATGGAAAATGCAACTTCATTGAGCTGAAATCAAGTTTTAGAAGTCTACATATGACTAGTTATAAGCAAAAAGGTGTCTAGAAGGGTTATGAGAGCATGCAAGAGGGACCTATGGATTAGGTGTCACAAACCACACTTAAGCTACCAATTTGAAAATTTCATATGACTACAGGGTGGCATTTCTAAAATGGGTTTGATTTTGGTAGGGTCAAATTCTATCCCATAGATGGAGATAATAAATCCTAAAATCTTACCTGTCAATACTCAAAAAATGCATTTCTTAGAATTTAGATGAACACAAAATTGGATTAAGCAAGCAAAAATAACTTTTAAGACAGAAAGGTGGTGTTTCATAATTTAAATTTACCAAGGATATCATCCACATAATCCTCAAGAATTTTATGGATGGCATTATAAAAAATGTAAGTCATGGCTCTTAGATAAGTGGCTCCTGCATTCTTTAAAATGAAAGGCATAATGCGATAGCAGAAGGTCCCATAGGGAGTAATAAATGAAGTCTTATGTTGATTTTTTGGTGCGATGAGGATATGATTATATCCATAGAAACCGTCCATAAGTGACAACATTTCATGCCCAATGGTTAAATATATTAATTGGTCAATATTAGAGAGAGGGAAATCATCCTTTTGACAAGTGAGATTAAGGTCTTGAAAGTCAGTATAAAAGTGGAGTCCCCCTGTAGGATTGGTGATAGGGATGATGTTAGATACCCATTGAGGGTAATTGATAGGTTGGATAAAATTAATGGATAAAAAATGCTACAACTCTTCCTTGACCAAGAGTGCAATGCGAAGATGTATCTTTCAAAGCTTTTATTTTATAGGTTTAACATTAGGGAATGTGATGATGTTATGGATAATGATAGAGGGATCTATACCAGGTATATCACTATAGGACCAAGTGAATGCTTCACTATGATCTATTAGAAATGTAGTGAAATCTTGGTACTCTTGGGGATCTAAGGATTTACTAACCTTAATTATTCATGGAATTTCATGGGATCCTATGTTAACATCAATGGTGGCCTCATTTAATAGATTAGAGGTTTCAGATAGAAGGGATTTGCATATATGGTAGTTATATGTGCCCAAATGAGTTAGGATAAACTCATCATCCTAGCACTAAAAAATAGGGATGGTAGGAGAATCTTTCCCTATCATGTCTGGGTAGGATAGAGGAATGATTCAGACCTCTCCATCATGATGATAGATGAGAGGTTCTATAGTAATGACATTGATTAGAATTTTTTTGGAGGAATGGATACAACATCATTAGTTGAGGAAGGGTTGTTGGATGGTGAGGATGTCATATCCTCTTCAAGGATGGGAAGGAGGATAACCTCTGAGGTAGTTTTAGGATTTTCATTGAAATCGAGTCTATGCTTTGATGGGGTTTTCTAAAATATCCCATTGCAACCTCGTGTGGGCCTTGCTCATTGGGTCCTATGCCAAAACCCTTTCAAGCACATTGTTGTAGGTATGTCTTTACAAAGTGGGGTATATCCAGGAATGAAAAGTTTGATGTAAATGGTTTAATATGGGTTTGGTTAGAAAGCCTTGAAGAAGGCTGATCGATTCCTTCATAGATCAACTGGGTGTGAAGGAAAGGTGGACTGAAGGGAATAATTTCCATCAAATTTGGACAATAAGCTTGTTGTTTGTTCAAGAATCCATATTCTTATGGAGTGGGGAGAGTATTAAGTGTCAATAACTGATACTCTCCAATTGAAAGCTACTGAAATACGAAATCAATAGACTCCTTACCAATTTTAGATGCAAGGATTGTCATACTAGTGGATGCCTCATTGGATGATGATAGGGTAGTGCTTTACAATGGTATTAAGACATTATTTGGTTATAAATTGAGGTTACAAGTTTTGAATGGATGAGGATCAGCTAAGATGTTGTGGATTTTACCTTCGTGTTCAAATTTTATACATCGATGCAGAGTGGAGGGGATGCAATGCATAACATGTATCCAGGGACATCCTAACAGAATGTTATATTGAAACTCTCCTTTGATTATGTAAATAATTTGAGGAAAACATGCATGCCTACTTGAATGTGAAGGACTACCATTCCTAATGCAGGGGCAACACTATCACTAAAGGCTTATAGAACGATAAGGGATTGGGCTACAACTATCTCAGGTAATTATAGTTATTTAAATGCGTGAGAGGAGATTATGTTTATAGTAGTACCATTATTAATCATGACTCATTTGATTCAAGTTTGATCAATCTGGGTAATGATAAATGGTGTGGGATCTTAGTCATTAGGTTGTAAAGGTGGTATTTCTGAATCATGAAAGGTTGTGGATAATGGCTTTTTAAGTGATGAAATGAAAGCCGATAAAGGCTGGGGTTCATGAGCTTGTATCTTAGTGGCCCGTAAGGCTTCTATCATAGCCTCACAATGTTATGGAGAATTTTAGAAAAGTTTGTATAAGGACACATTAATCAGAAGCTGATGAAGCTGATTTAGAACATATATTTATATGAATTCTGAAGCATTGTTATTTTGTGCTTTTCCTAAAATAGAAACTTTTGATTTACGTGTGGGCATTATTGGACTATTTATGGTAGGAGATGGTGATTTGGTAATAGTCACTATGCATTTTTCATGATCATGGGTGTTATAACCCTAGGCTTAGGATCACATACCTATGTGAACTACATCTATCTAAAATAGAGGGGGATTTGTTTCATTCTCATAATCATCCACATTTAGAGGGAGAGATTGATACTGAGCTTTATTAGAGGTTTTATCCTCTTTTACAACTCATTTTGATACTATGGGTGGTATGCTACTTCCTGAAGTAGATGTAACCCTAGGAGTTTGACTATGGGGATGGTCATGATCTAATTGTTCTATTAAGAGATCATCTTATTTTAATAAATTTCAGACTATAACCTTTAATATATTAAAACTTTCCATATCATGACTTGCTATTTGATGGTATGCACATTTCTTGTTCTCTCTGTACCATGCTAGTTTTTAAATATGAGGATTGATAGGATTTATGGGTGGTAACATGACAAGAGAGGTTTGGAGAAGCTAATATAGGATTTTAGAATAAGACCCCTCCAATGGATATTGACTAGGTTTTTCAATCCTCTGAGGCACTAGTATGGAAGAGGTATGCGAATTTGAACCTTGGACTTTTCAATTGGTTATTTGGATGTTGCCTACTATAGGTACTTTGTGTTTAGGATAAGTCCTTACACCTAAACCTTATAAATAATAGGGGTTTAATAGGTTATGTGTTGACATGATCATGGTGAGAAGATCATATTGTGATGATACGTGTGATTTAGTGGAGGATTCTATAATGCTAACTTTTAGTTTTGTTGAAGGATGGGGTCCTAGTAGAGATGCTCTTGTCTGAATAGCGGCAACAGTGCTTTACCTTTTCAAATTTGCTTAGGGGTAGTAGGGATGTCCTCTTTAGGGAGTTCAATCATAATAAGAGGATGTTACACAGATTTTCCCCTTGGGGCCCCGAGGTTTTTGTTTTTGACATATATGGATTTTACCTTGCTTTCTCTAAGATTTAGTTCCTTTCGAGCAATTAGGGGAACTAGTCTTGAGTGAGTTTGGGGTAATGTGATAGTTTCCTCAAAGGGTAATAAGCTAGAGGGAATGGGTATACTAGATGCAGGAATTGAAATGATGCGAGGAATAATAGGCATATTTTGTGGAATGTCTAAGCAAACCTTCTCTTCGATAGTCTTTTCCTCTTTTATTTATTGAGTTCTTTCAGATATGGTTTCCTCCAATGGATCCCAAATAATGAGATCCAAAAAACTTGAGGAAGTTTTTAGGATGTCCTCACTTAGTTCGAATGGCTGAAAAGTGTCTCCTGTAAGGAGATCAACGATAAGGGTATTGACAACTTATTTAGGTAGAACTAGTCATGGATTGTATTAATTACATGAGTTTCATGTTTTGAGGTAGATCCTAAATTAGCTTGCATAGAATTTTATATGAAATCATGATTAGGGAAAGACTACCTAAATATATCTATAGACTGATTAGTGGGCATGTTAGGGTTGTCTAGTTATAAATCCTCCTAATTTATAAGATTATGTACAAAACCCTTGAAATAATGACATCTACTGACATCATGACCTATTACATGGTGAAAGTTACAAAAGTTATTTTCCCTAAACTAACTAGGTTTAAAGTGAGAATAATCAAGAGGTCTTACTAGAGGAAGCTCAATGAGAGATGCCTTTAAGAGTTTATCTAAAATAGACACATAAGATTGTCCTAAAGGTGTATATTATCATGGGGGAAAGCGTGTCAAAGGTTTTTTTATATTTTGCCTATTAGGTGGAGGGTTTAAATTGGTTTTTAGTTTGTGGTTGTGCTAATTTTACAACTAAGACATTAGTATCTCTTTTAGTTTTATTGTTGCTATTGTTAATCCCTTTAGAGGGATCAGGTTTAAATTTTTTATTCTATAATTTAACTTTCCCTTCTTCCAGGGCTCCAATTTATAGTTTGTAGGCCATCAAAAAGGCCTATCAAAGGTCTTAAAAGATTGCACCCATAATGTAAATGGGATGTGTTTAGCACATGCTCTTGTGAATAATTCAATTAACTCAGGTTGCAGAAGGGAGAAGGTGAGTTGATTGATGAGACTTCTCCATCTAGCCACAAAGTTAGCAATGGATTCATCATCAAATTGTCAAATATCATAAACGTCAATAATAATGATTTTTATCATAATATTGATAGAAAAGTGATCTAAGAATATTTGAGCTAGCTACCTAAAGGAGAACAAGGAATGTTGTGGGATTGAGCTATACCAATGTAGGGCAGGTCTCGCTAATGACATAGGAAAATTCCTAAGAAGAAGTGCATCATCATGTGATATAAGTTAGCAAGCATGTCTAAGTGCTTGAAGGTGCTATTGAGGATCCTCCTTATTTTGAAACTTCATAAACTTTGGAAGTTCCCACTATGGAGGATAAGGCTTGATAGGAATTGTTTGGTTAATAGGCTTGTTACAAATTTGATCATAGGTGAGCATGTTATTCTACCCAGAGGCAGAGGCTTCCAAATTAGCCATCTTGATCATAAGGATGCTCATGAGACCTGGTTGGGTGTTGTATTGAGGGATTCCTCCCAAAACATTATGTTATAGGAGTTGATATGTAGGTAGTTGAGTGGAAAAATCCTGGGATAAGGGATAACCCATTGATGTGGTCTTGATTGGTTGAGAAGCCACCACATACTATGGATCTTGTAAAGGGATATAAGTATACCTAATAGCTTGCATAGGTTCTATGTACTAGGTTGTCAGAGGGACACATTGTTATAATAATTGACTTACAGGGGCTTGTTGTAAAGTCTAATTTTGGGTACTAAGGGTACAGTAGTTTGAATAGGTGGAAGGGTTGTTAGTGTTAGGAATAAATAAAAAATTGATGCAGAACAATTTCAAAAAATCACAATAATAATATATATGAATAAAGATGCTGAAAGAACAAAAATAAAATGCTAAAATAAGAAGACCAAATTTAATTTGGTTCACCTAATGTGGGCTACATCCATCAAGAAATACTTGTTCAGATTTTATTACAAGCCATGAGAGTAAAATCCACTCTCATATCAGTCTTCTCACAATTACAATACACAAATATTTTTTGGTGTTGCAATCAACAAACCCTCCTAAATTCACACTTGAATTCACACATTTTGTTTTTCCTTCTCAAACCCTTGTTCTCATAATGTATTACCTAAGAAATATCCATCTATACATAATACATCAACAAAGTGGTAATACATAATGAGTGTTTAGTATATTCTAAGTGTACAATATTTGAATTACATTTTAATTTAGAAATAGGTTCCACAACACAATAATCTCCCACTTGGAGACTGATTTCCTTTGAGCAAGTTTCTCAACCCTTCACTATCAACTATGAAAAACTGAACATAGCTTCACTTTCTCCCTTGTGACCACCTTGGTCATCATGTTTTTAGAATTCTGACTGGTATGAATCTTTTCCAACTTCAACTTCTCTTCCTCCATAATTTTCTTGATGAAATGTTCCCTCAACTGTATATGCTTCATCTTAGAGTGGAAAGTAGAGTTCTTTGCTAGATGTATATCACTCTAACTATCACTATATAGCTTCCCTTCCTCTTGCTTATGCCCCAACTCTTTAAGTAACTATTATAACTAAATCATATATTTTCTTGCCTCTATGGTAGTAACATACTTAGCCTCTGTGGTTGATAAAGCCTCAAGTTTTTGTAGTCATGAAATCCAACTCACTGTTGTGTCACCTATAGTAAATATATATCCTATTGTACTCCTCTTGTTGTCTAAATCTCTAGCCATGTCTGAATCTACATAAACATGCAAAGTTGTGTCCAATCCACTATATCTTAAAACTATCCCCATGGTCTTTATTAAATACTAAAGGATCCACTTCACTGCCTTCCAGTGTTCTCTACCTAGATCACTCATATACCTACTTACTGCTCCCACTGCATACGCAATATCTGACTTAGTGCACACCATGGCATACATCAACTTATCAACAACTAATGAGTAAGGTAGATGTGACATCTATATTCTCTCCTCCTCTATCTTGGGACACTGCTCCTTTGATAACTTGAAATGGCCTACCAAAGGAGTCCCAACTGATTTAGAATTCTGCATACTAAACCTTTCCAAGACATTTTTAATATACTCTTCCTTGGATAAATTCAACTTTCATTTCTTCCTATCTTGAGTATTCTCATACCAAGGGTTTATTTTGATGCTCCCAAATCCTTCATTACAAAGGAATTACTAAGTTCCTTGAGTACCTTTATTTCCTGCATGTTCTTACTTGCAACCCACATGCCATCCACATATAGACAAAGGATAATATAATCACCATCATCAAACTTCTTGATAGATAAGAAATGGTCTAAATGACACTTGAAGTATCCCTACTCCATCATAAAACTATCAAATTTCTTGTACCACTATTGTGGAGCTTATTTCAGGCCATACAAGCTCTTCTTTAGTTTGCACACCATGTTCTTCTTTCATGTGACCTCATATCCCTATGGTTTCTCCATATACAAGTCCTCCAAATAACCTTGAAGGAATCCAATATTCACATCCAGTTTCTCTAAGTGCAAGTCTTTTGCTGTCATTATCCCAAGAATAGTCCTAATAGAAGTCATCTTTACCATTGGGGAAAAAATCTCATCGAAATCAATTCCCTTCTTTTGTGTAAAAATCTTTACCACCAATTGGGCCTTGTACCTTTTCTTGCCTCCTTCATCCTCTTTAATTCTATACATCGACTTGTTTTTCAATGCTCTCTTACCTTCAAGTAGATTTACCAAATCCCAAGTCTGATTTTCTATGAGGGACTAATGTTCCTCATCCATAGCTTACTCCCACTTCTTCCTGACATCTACCTACGTTACTTTTTCAAATCACTTTGGCTCTCCATTGTTAGTGAGTAATTTCTAATTAAGAGATGAATAAAAATGTTAAGGTTCCATTTTTACCCTAGAATACCTTCTCACCATAGGAGTTTGGGGTTCTTGTGGAGTAGGTGCCTGAATTAATTACTTAGACACTTATCATCTGCAATGTCTTCTAGTACTGTGTACTCTTTTCTGGAATCTTCTTTTTGATCCTGTAACTATTATTTATACATGACTTTTTCATTAAATACAACATCCCTAGACCTAAATATTTTCTTGTCCTCAAGACTCTAAATCCGGAAACCAAAGTCATCCTCACCATAACCAATAAAGGTGCATTTTTCAGACTTAGCCTCTAACTTGGTCTTATCATCCTTATCAATATGAATGAAGGCTTCATGGCCAAATATTATAAGAAATGAATAATCAACCTTCTTACCAGACCAAGCTTCCTTAGGTATGCCTCCATCCAAAGCAGTTGAAGGACCTCTATTTATTGGATATATAACCGTGTTTACTACTTCTACAAAAAATTGAAGAGGCACTCATGCATGCAACCTCATGCTCCTAGCACGCTCCATGATAGTCCTATTCATCCTTTCTGACACTCCATTATGTTATGGAGTTATTGGAATCATCCTTTGTCTATGAATACAATTCTTTGAATAATAATAAAAAAATTCATTGCTACAATATTCTCTACCAGTATTTGACAGGAGACATTTTGACTTGAGACCTATTTCATTCTCAACCAAGGATTTCCATCTTTTAAAAGTATCAAACACATCATATTTTCTCCTAATGCCATATGCCCAGACTTTCCTAGTTGCATCATCAATAAAAGTGACATAATAAGATGATCCACCAATAAAAGATACATGAGTTGGCCCCCATACATTTGAATGAACCAGCTCCAACTTATTTTCCTTCCTTATAGGTCCAACCTTGAGAAACTTTACCCTTTTATATATTTCGTACACACAGTCTTCACAAGAATTTAAATCAAATCTTTTTAATCTAGGCAACCAATCCTTCAAAATTTGCATACCCTTTTGGTTTATGTTATCGAGCTTATTTTGCCATAAATTTGCATCTGCATCTATAACAACTAAATTATAATAATTAGAACTACTTGATAAATATAGGGTACCAACCTTCTTACCTTCTCCTACCATAAGATCACCCTTGGTCACCTTCCAAGAATCTATTGTAAATGTCACCATACAACCTTCACTACCTAGTTGTCCTGTGGATACCAAATTCCATCTCAACTTAGGCACATGCCTAACATCCTTTAGTATCCAAGTGTTCCCATTCTGCATCTTGATCTGAATACTTATTTTTCCTACTATGCTATAAGGCTCATCATCACCAAGGTAAACATGTCCAAAATCCCCTTAAACATAATCAATAAAATAAGGCCTATATGGTGTAGCATGAAAATAAGCCCCTAAATTTAAAGCCCAAGACTTAGTAATATTGTCAATGGAGAGAATTAATGCATATTAACAAACATTACTTGTTGCTACATTCACCTCCTTGGTGTCTTCCTAATTTTTTTTCTTATTTTGAAGAGACCAATAATCTTTCTTTGCATGTCCAGTCTTTCCACAGTGCCATCATACCATCTTGGCCCTTGATTGTGACCTTCCAGGACTATGTGACTTTCCACACTTTCCTTTTCCTCTAAAATTTTGTATTCCTCTACTCTCCATCGCCAAAGCATTACCTAAATTAAAAGTCTCACCAGAGCTTTTCCATCACATTTCCTCACTAAGGATTACTCCTATGACATCCTCAAACTTCAACTTAGCATTATTAGAGACTGATTTGCTCATAATCATTACCAGGCTATTCCAACTCTCTGGTAAGGAACACAAAATAAGCAAAGCCCTAACTTCATCATCAAAATTATTTTTTATAGAATTCAGCATACTCACAATCGTATTAAATTCATTTAGATGATCAATGAATGAACCATTTTCAGACATCTTCATATTAAATAAAATTTTCATTAAAAATATTTTATTAAAAGTAGAGGGTTTGTCATATAAATTCCCTAATGCATTCATAAGACCTTCTGTGGTCTTCTCTTGTGATATATTAAACATGATCGAAGATGTAAGGCATAACCCGATGGCCCCAAATGTTTTCCTATCAAGCAGCTCCCAAGCCTCATTTGTGATACTCACTGGTTGTTTTAATTTTCATTTTAGTGGAGCATGGAGATCCTTCTGATAGCGGTAATTATCCATCTGCATCTTCCATAGAACAAGATTATATCCATTAAAATTTTCATCATTTGATCTATGATTATCAACCATAACTCCCACTTAAACTAATAACCCTTCCTATGATTCAACACTTAAAAAAATACAACCTAAAGCTCTGATAACATTGGTTATGAATAAATCAAAAATTGATGTAGAACAATTTCATAGAATCACAATGATAATAGATATGAATAGAGATGCAGAAAGAATAGAAATAAAATGCACAACAAGAATACCAGATTTAATGCAGTTCACCCAATGTGGGCTACATCCACCGAGAAACACTTGCATAGATTTTATTACAAGCCATGAGAGTATAATCCACTCTCATATCAATCTTCTCATGATTAAAATTCACAAATATTGTTTGGAGTTGCACTCAACAAACCCTCCTAAATTTGTACCAAAATTCACACACTCTGTTCTTCCTTTTCAAACCCTTATTCTCATAATGTGCTACCTATAAAATATCCATCTATACATAATACATCAACAAAGAAACATTACATAAAGAGTGTATAATAAATTTTAAATGTACAATATTTTAAATACATTGTAATTTAGAAATAGACTCCTTAACACAATAGCTAGAACTAAGATGACTAGGTTTTGAAGTGATGTGGTAATAGGCTGAGTAGTTATAGGTTGAGGCAAGGTAACATTATGAGTTTGGGTAGTAGTTGGGGATGGTACACTAGATGTTACTAGTGACAAATTACCTAAGGGTTGCATAGTAGTGGTGCTAGAACTAATCAGAGGAGGATTGTTATGGGAAGACACCATAGTGGTGGTAAACCCTTCACCTTCCTCTAAAGGCATACCATATGGGTTCTTAGAGAATTGCATATGGGGAGAAAGAGGGATGCATATGGCTTTGGAGCTGAGAAAAAGGTTAAGTGTGATAGGGATGATATCTAATATAGTGGCAAATTCAGGATCACCTTGGGTATAATACTGAGGAATGCCTTCCCCCATGAACTCAGGAGAAGTATGAGGACTAGGAGAATTCTCCATGGATGAGGATGAATTTGGAGGTTCAGTTTTATTTTGTGATTGTTGTTGCATCAAAACAATGTAGCAATAGAGGAAAAAACAAGAAATAAAAACAAAAAGATCACAAAATTTCTTTTTGATTATCTCATGTTTAGTGAAGATGAAAAGATACACATGCTAAAGACGTACTTAAAAAGTTTTTTTTAAAAGTGTAATAAAAGAAAAGAAAAGGTTATTGAGTGTCCCAAGAAGCAACAATCTAAGGATGGTCTCAAAGTTGTTTAGGCTCACAAATATTTTTGTACTAGAATCGATACTTGGCCTGGTATTAGGGCCTACCCCCTCACTTCACACACCACAACGTAAAGGTGTCAGGTGCTTAGATAGTATATATCGAAAGAATAGGGTTTATACTCAATAATAGTACTAATTTGGTTCTCCCCTTGGTGGTGAAATCCAAGTGTGATAACTGGGAAGAAGGTTAGCACTAGGTGATGAAATTCTAATCAGTTCCTTTATGTCAATGTTTGATGAGTTTGTTATGCATATGATTTGGTTTGTGTATGACAAAAGTGATAACTATGATGAATTAACTTCCTATATTGTTCTATATGAAATAAATAAGCAAGCAAAATGGATGCATATTCTTTTTAATTTTTAGAAAGAGAAAAAAAACAAATTTGGATTTTCTTTGAATTAATACAACAAACAAAAGAAAGGAAGAGAAAGATAAATTAATAATGAATTTTAACAAGAAAAGTGAGACCTTAGAGATCCCACCGGGCATGCTAGAATGTTTATGTAGTTTTTAGTTTTTATTTAAATTAAATATTAATTACTAAAAACTTAAATGAAAATAGGGTTTATGGTGAATACCTGTGGATTAGAAGATGTTGCACACCATTTTGAATCTAGTGACTGTGAGAACTTCTTTTTGGCTCGGAAGAATAACCTACACACATGTAAACACTCGACAAAAATAGATTAATATATAATTGGGTGAGCTACCTGGTTAGAAACCAGTCCTGGGAAGTTGTGGGCTTCCTCAAATGGATGTCAGCTCACTTGTTTATACAATCATGTGGATAAACAATATATGAAATTACAATAGATAAAAGATATGATAACAATGATAATTAAGATTCGATCCTTGATTAAGCTATCAATATAAGCATAATATTCCTCCCAGTAAGTTGTAGCAAAGTCTATATCATCTTGTATGACAACTAGTTGGTCTTTAGTGGATTCAAGAGAGGGAGAATAAACAATATCACAAAGAGATATCTCAAAAGCTATGTCATTCTGATCAACAAATAAGGCTTGGGAAACTATAGGGAGATTAGTGATACTGATTATGTCATGTATTAAGCCTGGTAGAGTCATTTACATATAAAGACCATATTCAAATGATAATATATTAGTAAAGGATTATAGATAGGGGTCTAGGATTAAGATCTTGGGTTCTATAAATTAAACATAGTGGATTGATTTTGATAGTGACAAGATTAGTTCCGATTCAGAATGAATCAACATTGATTTTCTTTATGACTAAGTTTAATCAAAATAGATAACAGGCGAGACATATTGGATGACAAAAACTAATTAACAAATACAAAGGGATATAAATAGTATTCTAAAGATTAAATAAATAGATAACAACAAACAAATTGATAGAAAGTGAAAGAATAAAACATGATGACTTACATTCAATCCATTTGCAATAAAAATGAAACTTCTTCATAAACATGGGTAGTCTTTCAGGCTTGATAGAGGATATTGATTAAACACAACAAAATTTTGATAGAGTGTCGTTAAGGACATCACTAATTCTCTAAGAAATCTAGCAATAATTTGAAGTTTTGAGTTTTTGGGTCTAGAATGCAAAGGTTGGGTGGGTTTTTATGGATTGATGTCGATCCATAGAATCGGTGTTGATTCACCCAATTTGGCACCTTTATTTCAATCATGGGTAAAATTGGCTTGGATACACATGGAGTTGTTGGTAACGACACTATACGAGGGTAAAGTGGTTGTGGGGTAGATTCCTTAGGTTATAAATGGATTTAGGAGGTTAAGGAGGGGTAGAAGGGTAATAGTAAAAGGCAATTTATCAGGTTATAAATAGTAAATATAACATTAGGATATGGATTATTTAGGAGATTTAATAAATATAAGAACCTACGACACCTAATTAATCATATATATGGTACAAAATTATAGTGTCTACAATAATATCTAGATACATTCTACTATATTATAATTAACATATAATATAATCATTATATAATTATAATAATATATTATTATTATATACAATATTATATGATTTATATTATAAAATTATATATTGCTATATAATATATGCCATTGAATTATATATTTAGATTTTATATTATTATAATATATTTTATATTTATAATATATAAAATGTAATTATATATATATATATATATATATATATATATATATATATATATATATATATATATATATATATATATATATATCAGGAGGGGGGACACCACTATCTAGGGATAGGGGCACTCAATTGAGCCCTATAGACACCATAGCTATATAGAGGGGATGAGGGCCTATATATCTATCTATAGGATCTCACGTAGCCCCTCTCTCTATATATGGGCATCCATCTGGGATGGATATATATATATATATATAGACAGGTAATTGAAGGTTGATGGGTCCCTCAACCTTTATTCAAAAAGATGGAAGTTGTAAAACACCTTGAACACTTTAGATTAAGAATCACAATATGCCAAGAAGTGGATCACATCCACACAACCAAAAAACCAAAGACAAACATTCATAGGTCAATACCCCAATGGGAAACCATACAAACCCAAGTATCAAAACTGACCACCTAGGCAACAAAACCTATTTACCCAACCACCAAGACTAAAAAACTTGAAATGGGCTCCAATGATCCATCCACTAAGGGAACCACATGATCCTTGTTTTGCCATGCTAGAGTCACCCTTTCCCAATCACTAGCCCTGGAACCCCTATGACCCTCCCTCAGCCTCTCCATTAAAGGAATATAGTGTCATGGAGGAAGGATTGAGGAACTTAAATATTAGTCATTTTCTTATTAAGAAATATTTTCTAAACCTATTTATCTCCAGAATCCCTTGAATCTTGGCTAATATGGATGCAAACATTGATCCCTTTGGAAGGAAAAAAGCTCCCAAAAGCAACAACACTATTGGCAAAAACTACTTGAGATCCTATAGAGGCACCAACAACCTCTAAAGTCTTCACCTTATAACTAATCAAGATGTCTAAAGGGGAGGAAAACACCTCTTGAGACTCAGGGGCCATTTCATTAACTTTTAGAATAGATTCCACCTTTTCTCTAGCTGGTGTATTAGGAGTACTGACACCAAAAATTGAAATATGATTCTGAAGGGCTTCTTTTCACCAAGAAGAGTCCACATTTTACTTGGAGATTCAATAAGTCTTAGCTAAATGTCTAGTTTCAAAGAATCTACGATATCAAAAAGGTAACCCCTCACAGTTGAAGGTTTAGGACCAACAACAATCCTTAACTTTTACTTTGATAGAAGTAGGAAGGTCTCAATAAATATCCATGCATATGAGAATATGATTAAAAGTGGTGTGAACACATTTCATGGTATTCATGTCCACCGTCAATAGCTTATCGATGCATTATTAATAGATGCAAAGCATGATTCAGACCAAAACTAAAGGGGAAGGTGTGGTATTTGAACCCAAATGGACCTGGTATTAAGGGATTATATAAGAGGGTTACAAGATGGGAACCAAAGATTTATATAGTGACATTGATCCTAGATCCAAACCCTATATTGGAAAACCTTCTTTTGGTCTTCAATGAGATCAAACACCATGATAAAAAACCCCTAACATATGGATAAATATCCAAACTATCTTCCATTAATGGTCACCAAGAATCATAGAGGCACTTGTGGAGAGTAGGGAGGCTAGGCCAAAAGCGATCAAACCTACATATTACACCCCTAATAGCAAACCATTACTAATTTATGAGCACCCCACTCCCAAAGGTCATCGAGGAGTTGGTCTTTGCTCGAACCAAAGGCTTCACTGTCAGTTTCTTTGTCCTCTCCAACTATGTAATAACTATAAAAAAAATCCCAACCTCAATAGACCTTCCCAAGCCTGTCAAATTTGGTAACTTCTTGGGAGATGCAACCAAAGTCATAGTCTCATTTCCTGGTTTTATTATTATCACATTTGTAGTCACAATCTTACTACCTGGTTTTGATACCATTGACACATGATTTATCTTCCATGCATTGCCTACAAGATCTATCTTCATATTATTTTCATTTATAATCTTAGTCATGCCTATTGTCGATTGAATTTAGACCTAGTTACAAACCCTAGCCATGAAAGCCTCGTTTAACGTCACACACTCTTCAAAAATAATATTTAATATTTATATTAATAATATATTATATATAATATTTATAATATACTTATTCACATTTTGTAATAAAAAAGACAAACCACAAGTTTCATAATATATTTAAATTATCAATTTATTATACTAATAATACGGGTGTATTGTTATTATATATAATTAATATTTTGATATAATTTATTGAGATTTTCCTAACATACCCATTCAATATCCAGAGAAAATGAATTAATGTGAAGCAAAGGAACAAGGTGTATTAATTAATTAATAATATAAGTTTAATATTTTTAATTAATAAAAACAAATATTTAAAAAATATATATTATTTTTATGATGACAACCACACACAGTAACAAACAATCCAATCTCCCCTCAAAATGTATTGAGTTTGGGTCATTGATATTAATCAAACATATGTGTTTTAGCTTATATATACAGATATGTAGTGTATATACATTTTTTTATTTTTTTAGAAAAAATATTAAGTATTTTTTAAGATTTATTTTTAGATTATCTTTTGATTTTTTTGGTCTGCCTAGTGGGACACAATACTATTCTTTGATGCTAGGCATGCCCAACCATTTTTAGTACATAAGTATTTACCATAGAACTATTTCTCTAAAATAAAAATTTGGATTCTCTTCGAACAATTACATATATTTACTTTTGGAGGAGTGAAGTGAAACTAAATTGCACATCGATTATTTGGCACCTAAACTAATATGTTATCATAACACTAAAACTTGATAAGGCCTATAAATTGCAATGTTAAATCATATGTAATGTATGAAGGGTACCTCAGTTATCCTTCAGGACCATTCCAAACTAAACAACACAATCATAGACACAATTATTGGGAGTATAGTAGGGATATAAAAATCATAGTGCAATTGGTGGACACATGCAATTCGTACCATTTTGTCTTTTGTGTATTTTTTTGTATGCATTCTACACTTGAAAGCATAACAATTATCTACAAAATATGAAGAGTGTTTCATTTGGATGTAATGAAAGGCTAGAATATGAAGTGGTAACGCCTTGTAAAACTCTATATATAGTGTTCAATTGTATTAAAAAATGGTTCTGATGTGATAGAGATTAATATGAAAGTTTTGAAATTACTTCTCTCAAAGTGTTTTTTATCATTGTTTAGTGTGTATTGGATGTCATGTTTTCCCAATTTTGTTAATCATGTAAATTGTTCTACATGTTTTATACTTATTAAGTTCACATTTCATGAATAAATATATCTACTTAACTTCTAAATAACTAGATTCAATATGAGTTGTTATATGTTGTGTACTTACTTCGCACTTCACACAACTATCCTTATATCAATATGTTCTAATGATTTTTTCAGGAACCTCTACTAATAATGGTGCAGTGAGTGTGGAGTCTTAAAACATGTTGCGATGGTTATTGGGGTAGAGAGATGTAGAGAGATGGCTAGATGAAAGAATCCATAACTTTTCAGAAGAAGAAGCAAGAAGAATATGAAAGACTATGAAATAATTTAGTCAAGAACATATATATAGATAAATTTTCTAGTGCAAGTTGCCTAGACTACTAGATATGTGGTTATCTAGATATGAGTATTGTAATTTTTAGCCTAAAAGGATACAATTTAAAGTTTGGATGGAAGAAAGACTAGACAACCTGCAATCTTTAGATACTGACTAGACCCGTACGATAGATTACTAGACAAAGACTACTATTGATGGTTACATCACGTAACTATTGTACAATGACATCTGGATTTTTAAATTACACATGACTTGGTTATAAGGGGCATCTGAGGAAAGTTTATCCAATGACTACCTACTCTTATCAAGATGTTGGTAATTTAAAAGGCCATGTTGCCTATCGATACCAACATGGAGTAGTCACTTTGGTGTTATGGGGGTGCATGCAATGTAGGAGTGAATGATGCAGAGCTAAATAGAGGAACTTGAACCTGAACCTAGAATATGGAGGATGCAAAGAAGCAGAGTGAAGAAAATTTTGGGATTAAAATAATATCTATGACAACAAAGAAGGTGAAATAAATAGGATAACCCAAATTTATCTATGAATGGGAGTAAGAGTAAGTTAGAGGATGTATAAGAGAGGGGAACCTAGAGAGGTTACATAAGTTACATAAATTGGAGAGTTTTGAGAATATGCAGAGTAAGGAATGGAAGGGATCGAGAAAGAAGAATACATAGATTGGGATACATAGGAAATGGAACATAGTAAGGAGAAGGAGGAAAGTAGATAAACAATAGAGAAATTAGAGGATAGATGTAGATCACAAATAAAAGGGTGGATATTATTTGGAACAGGAAAATAATATTATTTGGAGGAAGTTATGCACAATTATAGGAAAAACACAAGTTCAAGATTGCATATAAAAGAATTTAAAGAAACAAATCAGTCATCTCGAAAGTACTCATCCCCCAAGCCCATTTTATCTTCAATAAAAGAAAAAAAGTGTAGAATTTGGGACAAGAGGAAACTGGTTCAAGTCATTTACACATAAATTTGGTAAACTTAACATTTAAACTAAGAAAATAATAGACAAGAAGAGATTAGAAGAGGTTGGCTTCTATTTCCCAACTAGTTTTAAGACACTCGTAAGGACTAGCTCATAAAAACTAGTAGTAGCAGCTACCAGTACACCAATAATAGCATTAAATACATGAATGTTTATTGATTTAACACCATATAATGGGTCTTTTGACCCTAAACAATATTTGTTAACATGCGATATGAAATGGCAGGTTAAGGGAGTGACCATTGAA
This sequence comes from Torreya grandis, assembly GCA_037957365.1. NCBI lineage: Eukaryota > Viridiplantae > Streptophyta > Pinopsida > Cupressales > Taxaceae > Torreya > Torreya grandis. Next base: position 520,019 of record JARHVA010003592.1, on the reverse strand, counting down.
TATGTGAAGAAATGCAAACTCAGAGGATCCTTAACAGGCCAAGCTCTAGAGTTAATTTATAAAAGGGATGTTAATTCCATAAGTATTCAATGAGTTAAGGACCAATTAATCATATAATTCAAGATGAGCAAGTGTTTAAGTCATACCATTTAGGATCTCAATGAGATTAGATAGCGAAGTAGAGAATCAAAATGGGAGTAGGATCATAAATTTTTAGACATAATGAACAAATTCAATTTTATCATGGAAGATAAAGATAAGGTTGCCTATTTTGTGGAAGGGTTATGATCAAGGATTCAATTTTCCATTACATAGTCATAGTTTTGACTAAGGCTTATTCACGAGTAGTTGCACTTTGTATAGAACAAATTGAGGATTATGGAGATGCCCCATCAATGAGATCTAAAATTGAGATGATAATATATGATTTTCTCATGAAGATGGATGAGCTTCATGAGATCAAAAAACCCAAGTTAAGTCTATGGTGTATGGAGTGTGGTAAGGAAGGACATCATAGGAATGATTGTTCTAAAATTAAAACTAGATTTCGTGACATTTATAGAGTAGTAGGATATGCAACATCAAAATGTCATCTACTACAATAGTACATTAAAAAACCACAAAACCTATACTGTAATTTTTTTAAGTTGACTAATCATGAAGAGAAAAGTTGTGCTCTGCAAGAACTAAAAAGATATCACTAAGAATGTCTTCATAGTTACAACATAGCAAATACCTACTAAGAAGTAGAAAAATCTAGGCCCAGAGGTAGAAATGTCTAACATGACAAAAGGTAGTCCTGGGTGGATCCCTTTATTACCACATTATCAACCCCAGGGCCTAGACGTATGGACACCATCATCTCCCTTGTATTAGTATCAGTTATCATATAACATTGTGATTTGCTAACCACAATAATAAAATTGGGCTCCATCATCTCCTCAGTGGTAGTATGGAAAATATGATGCACAACAATAATCATGGGTATTTTATGGGAAAAAATCAAAAGGTTGGGGTTTCCAACAAAACAAAGGAGGATATATAGGGGTACCATGATGGATACTAGGGTGGTTGAAACAATGATGGATAGCAAACTTGTCAACCAATTCAGTGTCATCTGTGTGTAAATATAACCACTTTTCATGAAATTACTCAACTAATCCTCAAAGGTAGATGCATTACATCTATTTTAGAGTTATAAGATAACATCATACTAAATATTTCCTAATTTTATAAAATTAGAGGAAAGATAAACTTATGCAAACATAAATATGATAAATTCGTACCCTAAGGAGAATGCGTTCATGAGAGTAGTCACAAGGAAACATCATGTAAAATAAGGATAACCTCATTTTGAAATGCCACATGATCAAATAAGTATGAAGGTTTAATAGGATAAGTATCTTGAAACTGTAAGGGAAAAGGGCTTGATGTACCAAACAACCCAAGTTCTACTAAACATATAACAATAGGCTACATCAGAGGGTGATGCTAGTCATCAATGTGCAGATGTATGGGTAGATTATTTGCATGATGAGGCAAGGAGTAATGGCTACATTGACTAACCTTTTAAAACTTTTGAACAATTTGTGAATTAAGATATCTCACAAATATTATAAATGTCTTGCATAACTTGTTAGAATATGCACAACAAGCTCAACACCATAATGACAAGGTTGTTTGGTATGTGAAAACTAAGAAGCCTTGGGATGTTAATTCATGTATGGATATTGAGTTGGTAGGATATGAGATACCCAACAATGTATTTGATTTTTGAAGAACTATGAATATGATTTTTTGGTCTACATGGAAAGTTATTGGATGACCAACACTTAACTACAACCCAATGACACTTAACCTCATAGACTGTGGTAGGGTAAAGCCTATTGGTTGACTTAAATATATAGAAATCAAAGTTTTTAACCCAAGCTTGCAAGGATATTTTAAATTAATTGACATGAAGACAGATGAAACACACTACCCTACATTAATTAGAAATAAGTGGGCCTATGATGGTCAAATGACCATTAATATAGTGAGTCGTCGGTTAAAAACACATAAAGGGGATAAAATCATTATTATATCCTTGAATAAAGTAAAGTATAAGCCATATATCATGCCCAAGGAGCTAATTTCATCGTATACATATAGGGATAATAATTGGTTCAAGGTGAGTATTGAATCTAAGCCTAATGCCCTATGAGCTACATAACAATAATTTTATCAACCAAAAATGTAGCCTCAACAATAGTTACAAATAACTGAACAAGATACATACATGATCATGATCACAAAGGCACTAGTTTTATATTTTCACATAGATGAATGCAGGTCACCTTCTATACAATCACCAACTAGGTCAGAAGCAGAGCTTGTGTACAAAGCAGGTATGATATATATGGACTACACCGAGCCAACGAACAAATGTCTTTTTCCATGAGAGACTACATCCTCAGTTTTTGGTGACTCTGGCACTTACATGTTGAATTGGTTAAGGGGAGATCATGAGGTACTCCCAATGCACTTGGTGTTTGCCACATAACGTCATCTACCTCAATAATTTACAACTGAGGACTTGAACCAATTTATATTAATGTTCAAACATCATGTGTCAAACATAGATCAAAAGGTGAGTGTACTAAATTATGCACTAAAAGAATTTGTTGTGACTTGGTGGGTAGTTCATAGAAGTAAATAGTTACCATGAGATGAGTCTTATAAACTATTGTGAGCTTGTTTTTAGTTAGCTCCTATCATAGAATAATTCCCATTTTTTCAAAAAGGATAGTTTTTATGCCCTAGCACACACCCCCCATTTTAAAATTCAAATAGGGGCCCAATATTGTTTAAATTTCCTTATTCGAGGTCCTTTAAGCCTTAGACATCCATAATATTAATATTGATATGAAAAAGTCTAAGGTTGTCCTCAATATCTAAATTTATAAAAGTTTAAATTATGAAAATCAAAACTTGAACATCAATTTTAATTCATTTTAAACCTTGGGTTTTCATAATTCTTCTTGAAAATTGACTTCATGATTTTTATGGACTAACAGGGATTAATGTATCTTGACATAGCATTTCTATGATTTCTTGTATGGTCATAGGATTATTGATAGGGACTTATAAAGTATTCATGTTTGGCCCCTAACTTTATTAATCAAGATTGAGATAAGTGGCAATATCATGTTACCCAAAGCTTTTCATTCTTTACATAAGATTCTAAGTGATTCAAAGTTTTCAAGCTTTGAGACCTTAACAGATGACATTACCATGTTACTCAGAACTGACTATAGTTTGATAAAAAGTTATGTACTTTATCAACAACTTGGTCACTAGAAGACATCCACATGATATAACCATGTTTGGTTAGGATAAATTTCACTTCAAATAAAATTCTAAGTCTTAAAAGTATCTGAGCCCCGAAAACATGCCACACAGTGTAATCACGTTACTCAAAACCACATAAGTTCAAATCAAAATTAATCATCTAATCGTCCTAAGGTTCCATAGTTATGAGAGATCAAAAAGTGGCATAATTTTGTTAACCCAAAACCTAAAAGGTTTAAATAAAGTCTAATGGCCCTAAGGCCCCACAGTCTAATGCCATCGAGGTTTTGAGCTCTGAGAGTTCAATAGTCTATATGATTTCATTAGCCTAAAACCATGGAAGTTCAAAATCAAGTTAATAGTTTAATGTTCCCTTGTTTTCAATGCTCTGAGGTCCTGAAGTGAGGAGATCATGACATGTGGCAAGATTACATTACCCAAAACTTTCTGAAATATGTATAGAGTTTAAAAGTTCAAATAGCTAAGGCCCCAAGCCTCCAAGTTCTTGTAGTACTGATACTGATCCACATGGCATAATTCCATTAACTTGTAGCTATGAAGCATATAAAAAAAGATTATAAATCTAGAGACATGATTAAGCGAAGAGTAGACAAGTGTCATTACTATGCATGTTATAGGTTGAATTTTCTTTTGAGATGAGTGACTTTTAGGATAAATTACCTCACCTCAAAAGTGGGGCATTTTAATGGACTTTTCATAGATGAGACAAGCCTTTCCAAGAGAAAAAAAAAATTAACACAAAATATAGTTTCAAAGTTGTAAAATGACTCAAAATTCAGTCATTTGCACATATTATGGGGGCATATGCCATACATATGCATCATATTTTAGGTTCAAAGAAAAAAATCACATAGTTTTGAGTATATGATATAAGTTTCAAATGAGATTTTACAATTGACATCCACATATAGTTACAAATTCTACAATGGGGGCATGATACAAGTTTGTGCCCATTATACTATTTAACAAAAAATCAATACTTTTTGCTAAGCTACAGAGATGGTAGGAGCATGGATGTACTCCATTCTTTTATTATCATGCATTCATAAAAAAAGTTGCAATTAAATATAATAGTCATATAAAATGGTTGATTGAATTTAAGTGCATAATGCATGACTTCGAGGTTTAGGGCACTCTAACATTATATCTACAAATCCATTTTGGATTTCCACATGTGGTGGGTTTTGGGGTTTGTAATCACCTAAAAGTGGTATTTGGATGCTAAGAGTGTTGCTTAAGATAAGCTATTCCTAGAATATCCCTAGGCCTTTCTTAGCACCTTTATCACACCTTCCAATGATTATGCAGACCATAAACACCTTCTGTCAGCTCAAACACAATCCCAAAACAACATTCCCATATTCCAACCCATTATGCCTAGCAGTCTACCAGTTGGACACTAGCACCACATTAAGGACACTAGAGCCACATGGTGCTAGTGTCTCTTTCCCTAACTTCCCCGAACATAAATATTTTCAAAAGTGTTTCCTCCTAAGGTCAACTTAAGTACATTTTATTATCTGCACAAGCTATGAATTACTATAAATACAATACTATTTGACCTCTATACACAAGATAGAAAATAGATGCAAAAAGCCTATTCAAATAAAAAATAAGCTAAGCAAAATCAAGGTAATTGGTCCCTATTATGCCCTACTTCTACATACTATCATCTACAACTACCCTAAGCCTAGATTTCAAATATTTCCAACCTCAAGCACACTCAAGGAATTTAAGACTACTCTGATTCTAGCATTCACTTGCAATTGCACCAAGCACTAGGTGGGAGAACTACATCAGGCTTGAGGGACTCCTCAGAGTATTGGTATGTAGGCAACTCTCTTCATAGTAGGGTGTTGTGTATATCTATCCTATCCTTCTAGCAAACACACATTTTCAGCTCATGTCATACTTACAAGGAGGATTGAGGTTTATACAATAAATTAAATTTTCTAGGCATAATACTAAGTTCTAGATTTCATATGCGTAGGAACAAAACCTAGAAACACTGGCTCATGTACCCCCAAAAATTAGGAACAATGCTGCAAAGAGGACACTAACACCATTTTGACAACACTAGAACAACATGACACTACTGTCCAAGTGGGGTGCTACTTTCCAATGAGAATTAGACCTAGGGACCCTATTGATGACACTCAAACTTGTACAAAACCCAATTTTTAGAACCTAGATCTTTTACAATAGTAATTTTGCATATAATTCTCTATTTATGCATATTTATTACTATTTTTAAAAATCCAAAGCTAGTCAAAATCCATAAAAAATCAATGATTAATTATTGCATATTATTTAACATATTTAGATAACTTGGCCCTTAAATCTAACTTAGGATCTGCATAGCCAAAACTCTAAAAGGTTAAATCATTTGGTCAACCTGACTCACTTCGAATATTGCTTCAAACCCTAGTTTGTATTTTCCAAATTTTTGTGTAATAAATTAGGGTGGCATGCTTCTGATTTTTTTTAGAAAACCTAGCTAATTAAATCAATTTTAAATTAGGGTTTCATTTATTTAAATAAAATTTACATCTTTACAAAATAAACCTAATTCACACAACCTATGCTAACCCTAAATCACCCTAAGGTTTACAATTCTAACAATTAATTAGTCTTAATTTACAGCTTATTACCATGATTATCATGATGGAAGCCATATTTCACTTCATGGTACAAAGCTTTGTACTTTGCCTTGCATGTTTATTACCAACTATTTGTAGAAAAACACACATGTATGTTACTCCTATCATAGATTCAACTCGAGCTAATCTTGTCATATATATTGATCCTCCATCATGCAAGCCCCATTTTTATGTAGATCATTGCTATATGGTTCACTTTAAGTTACATCTAATTACTACTAGATGACAGAGGGCTCAAAGGACTCCTTTTGTTCACCCTCCACCTAGACCACTTGATTATCTATGCTCCCATCTCACCTCTATTACTCAACCACAACAAATAGTAGATCCCTCAGTTTGAGCTATCACTAGGCAAAATGGGGTGCCTCCTCAGCCTATACAAGAGTAGCATAAACCTACCATCCCTCCTCATCCCCAACACACTACAATGACACCTAGAGATCAACAAAAAGAATTTGATATAGTGGATTAATTGAGAAATACACCAACTAAAATATCTATATTGGAATTACTTCTAAAAGCAACAATTTTCAACGATATTCTATTTCAAACATTTAATCACACATCTATACCTTGTGATACCAAGCCATCCTATTTTGCATATATCATGAATACTATAAAGGATGTGGATGATGTGATATCCTTTTCTAATGAGGACTTGCGATCAAAATTAATAATTGATCAAAATTTACCACTTTTTATTAAAGTTCAAATTAATAACACAACTATTAAACAAGTTCTCATTGTCAATGGTTCATGACTTAATATATGTAACCTCACATTTTTAGAAACCATGAGGGTTGATATAACATCTATTCAAAAGACATACAAGAATATCTGAGGGTATGATGACATTCCCAAACAAACATTGGGTTCAATCACATTGGACATTACAGTGGAAAAAAAAACATTATCTACAAACTTTTAGGTGATGCCAAACCATTTACATTATAACTTACTACTATGAAGACCTTAGATACATGCTATGGAGGTTGTACCTTCTACTCTTCATAGATGTGTCAAATTTTTGCATGAGGGGTACCTATACACATGTCTAATAGATAATCAACTATTTATAAATTACAGACTCACTAAGCCTCATACATTGAGTACATCATCAGATGGGATACCTCATGTTATCACAAAACCCCCACCCCACAAGATTCCCATTGAGAAAATGCATACATATGAGATGGGGGAGTCTATCAAGACTATTCATAAACCATCTCTAGAGATTTGTACAACACAACTACCCTCACTGATGATAGAGGAACAACCTCTCCCAGCATAGTTACCTTCACCAATGATAGAGGAAAAACCTCTCACAATACAAACATACTCAACTAGGATATATGATGAGATTATTACAACCTAGTTACCACTACTTATTAATTTAGAAGAGGCTTACATTAATAATTATCATATAGATTCACAGGACACTATAGAGGATGATCAACCACCTATAGATATTGATGATTATTTATATGGACTAAGTTTTACAGTAGTGGGTCCAAGATAGTATAGAGATAATTCAAAGACACTTATACCTCACCCTACACTAGTAGCATCACTTTTTTAAGATCCTACAATTATGGGATCCCATACTCAGCTACAATCAGTAGCTAATCCCTTGATCCATTTAGTACACATGGTCACATCCATGGATATTGATTTAGTTATACAAATTTAGGTAGGGAGTTCATAGGATATACTGCACTAGATCTTATAGTTATTACTTGATAGAGGATTGATGATATTATCCACAATCTGGCATAGATCAATTAGTAGATTGTCACCACAAAAAGGGTAACCCTTTTTCCATTTTCATAGACTCATAGGATGTGATATATACACATGCTCTACATTGTAACATAAATTAAATAAATTTAAGGCTAATGGCACTCTCCATATCATACATCCTCCACTGCCACAGATACCACCACTAGAAATATGAGCTCCTTCATAAATACAAACACCACAAAAAAAGTCATCACCGATATAGATATTCATGACATGATCCATTCACTATATAATTTTTTTTAGTAGACAAATATGTTCGCCATGTGCTATAGATGAGGATTTTAATCCTAACACTTACACTTTGGCATTTTTATTCCACATTGGTTATTAAGAGAGTGAGCTACAACATGTTATACACTACCAATATTCCATTAGACACATTACACTACCAGTTACATGTGGACCCAAGGTGGCAATTACATTATTCTTCATTTTGATTAGGGACACTCATATATAGGTTACACTAGGTAGTACATAGTTACAAGTGGTAATGCCACAGTTGATCAGTCAAACATATGCTTAACATTCACTCATGATGGACACATGGTTCACATCTTACTCGATGACATAGATGAGAACCACAGGTTTCATACAGACACTCTGTGGTTCAACATGGTTTATCTTGGGACCATATGAGAGGCATCTTACAGAGTTAACCAACATGCCATTTGAATGCACAGACTCTAGATTCATGCCAAGGATAAGGCTCCATTGATACATACAGAGTGGTATGACGACCATGATGATGATGACTTATTTGAATTTGGACATATTTAGTATTTGATACAAGATGATCTTCCACTAGATCCACCATTTGATTATCCACATCCCATGGATATGCTCTTGGGTCTATAGAGACACTACACTTTGCTTGTATATTATTTCATTCACATTTCCATTATTTCCTTGTAGATACTTCCTTCTCTCTCTCATTCCTTTTACATAATTTATTTTCATTTACTTGTATATAGCTTATTAACAGAAAAATACAAAAATAATATAACATGTCAAAACACAAAAACATTCAAATATTACTCAAAAAGCACAAAATTTAAAAATTGTATGCACTATTATGTTTACATTTCCTACACTTTCTAGAGTTTACATATTGTAGATATATTAGTATAGTTGGTTTTATCATATACATATGCTTCACTTGTTCTTGTTGAGTGCTTGTAGATTATATATAGGACTCCGATCCACTACAATGATCTAGACTTGCTATCATATACCCATTGGGGGCATATACATCGATCAAGGTTTATTCATTTGATACATCCACCCACTTGAGGGCATCTCATAAATAGTTTATACTACTAAGTTCTATCCTTACATTTTATACATTACAGTTTATGCATTGATATATCTTGATATTGATCATTGCTATGCATGCTCAGAGTTTTTTGACTATCACTAGTTTAGACTCAACATATGTACATCCTAACATTTACATGGATTTGTAATACATAGTTATACATGATTTCATTTATAGCTTTCCTAGTTTAGACTTGATTGTGTATCTTACGCTTCTTCCATTTAGAGGGCATGTGAATACACCATTGTTTTTTAGCTCTATGCCACTTCTATGTACGTACGCCTTAGAAAAGTGCCCATGTACCTTGTGTGTGCTTTTTTGATTATATATGCGAACATTTAAACATCTCCTTCTATGTGTTTCTAAGCCAAATTATTTGTTGCTTACATATGTGGACATTTAAACATGTCCTTGTATGTCTTCATTCTCAAATTTAGTGACATGTGACCATGTCCCTTTTATTAGGGCCCCTTGGAATAATTTTTCATGCCTCATTCATTTTGTATGTATGTTATCTTATATGAATCTTCACCATGACACTTGTATTTTCTTGTTACACACACCAATTTTTGATGCCATGAGGGACCTCATGCATCTACCCTTCCTACTTAGGTATCATGATGGATATCATGCCCCATCCCCCTAGGTAGTTACTAAGATTTGATGTTATACACATTGATTAAATCTATCTTGACACCCTTGTTCATTTTTAGATTACAATGTACAACTTACATTACAAGCTTATGCTCAAATTCTTTTACATTCCAATGTTATGTTTGCACATTGTATTGGAATATCGTGTAGTTATCATATATATGCTCTAGCTAACACATTTTACATAGCTACTTATTTTGAGGATAATAATTACACAGGATTCACAACCACCCTCAAAAGAAGGGGCATTCATGGGGGTTTTTCATAAAGATCAGGGTCCTACATTATTATTCACAAATTATTTTTAGCACATAGGCTCAATTTTAGAAATTTGACATAAGAAAAAATAAGGATTCAAAAAGTAGTTCAAATAACCTATATTTCAGACCAGATAGACATTAACACCCAAAATGGGACACTAGCACCATAGGGTGCTACTATCCACTACAGGGCAATATTGTCTAGTAGCCCCAGCTGGGCAGTCTAGATTATCTAGAATAGTACATATTTACATAGATACAATCATAATTTTGATAGTTATGTTTAGATTTTGCTCAGATACACTCATTTCAATTCAGACTCATACCAATTGCTCAAATTTGGGGCATCATGCATGACATGATCACTCACACATTCAATTTGAATACATAAATTTATTTATTACATAATTAGTCTAGAATCAGTATACTCAAATGTCAAATTAGGGGAATGTGAGCGGCACATAGTTTCCATATGCTTAGTTACACATAGGTTGATAAGATGGAATGGAAAACTCCATGTCATTATGTATGTTGTATACACTCTCTATCATATCCTAGGTTGTCACTGGTTTCATGCCTTACTCCATCTATAGTAGTTGGCATTCTTGAGTGGCCTAAAGCCATCTAATATACCTGAATGGCCATAGAGCTAACATACATAGTTAGACATACTCAGTTAGATACTTTTATTACTTTGTAGTTTAGTTTTAGATGAATATACTACACATGGGTGGGTAGTGATGGAGTCCAAGCTTACTTGATTACTAAAGCCACCCACATGAGAGGGTTATACACACTTATAGTATTATCCTAGCTATTCACAAATCATGATCCACCAAGCAGGGGTGGGCAATGATGGAGTCAAAACCAAATTGAGTTCTTGAGCCACCCACATATGAGGATTGAGCAAGCTATCAGCTCAATCCAAGTTATTAAATTATTTGATCACTATGTAAACTCACACACACACACACACACACATGTTGTCATTAGGTTCATGTATTGGTTCATGAACCCAATGAGGTATATTCATTCCTTTCCTCTCTCCTATCTCTTTACTCAACTTTATTCAGTTACTTTATTCAACATAGTCTTTTGCTTTTGATTTTTTCTCAAGTAAGGATTAATTTTTGCATGTTTCATTGTAGGTCATTGCTTTGGATCATGTTTCACATATGCAAACCCAGCTTCACATACTTAGACTCAACTCCACATGTTTCACTTCTTAGGTAATTCCAATATGCTTATTTTTCTTTTATACTAGTCATTTCACTTTGCTACATTTCTAGCATAAAGGGGGGGATGTAATCGCTTAAAAGTGGTATTTGGATGCTAAGAGTGTTTCTTGAGACAACGTATCCCTAGCTTAGTCCTAGGCCTTTCCTAGAGTGTTTATCACAACTTTCTAGCCATTATACACCACAGACACCTTGTGTCAGCTCAAATACAGTCCTATAATAACATTCCTAGATCCTAGCCCATTATGCCCAAGAGTGTACCAGCTGGACATTAGCACCACATTAAAGACACTAGAGCCACATGGAGATAGTGTCCTTGACATGGTGATAGTTTCCCTTGCCTAAACTCTCTCGAACGAATATATTTTAAAATGTGTGTCCCTCCTAAGGTTGGCTTATGTACATCTTATTCTCCACACAAGCTATGAATTAATATAAACACAAGATTATTTGACCGTTATCCACTAGATGGAAAATAGATGTAAAAAGAATATTCAAATAAGAAACAAGTTGAGAAAAATCAAGGTAATTGATCCCTATTCTACCTTGCTTCTACATATTACTATCTACAACTACTCTAAGCCCATATTTCAAAGATTTCCAATCTCAAACACACTCAAGGCATTCAATACCACTTTCATTCTAGTATTCACTTACACTTGTACCAAGCACTAGGTGGGAGAACTACATCAGGCTTGATCCCTCCTCAGAGTATTGGTATGTAGGAAATTCTCTTCACAGTGGGGTATTGAGGATGTCCAACCTATCCTATTAATGAACACACTTTTTTAACTCAGGCCATACTTGCAAGGAGGATTAGGGTTTGCACACTAAATCAAAATTTATAGGCACAATAAAGAGTTCCAAATTTTGTGTGTGCATGAATAGAACCTAAAAACAAAGGCACAAGTTCTCCCAAAAAATAGGAATATTCCTACAAAGAGGACACTAGCACCATTTTGAGGACACTAGAACAACATGACACAAATGTCCAGGTGAGATGCTACTATGTAGTGAAGAATCAGACCCAAGGACCCTATTGATGACGTTTAGACCTATTGATAACCCAATTTTTAGAACCCAAATCTTCTGCCATAGTTATTTTCCAAATAAGTCTCTATTTATGCATATTTAATACTAATTTTAGAAAGTCAAAGCAATTCAAAACACATAACAAAATAGTGCTTAATTATTGCATATTATTTAACTGATTTAGACAACTTAGCCCTTTAATCTAACTTAGGATTTGCATAGCCAAAACTCTAAAATGTTAAATCAGGGTTACAAAAACTAGTTGAGTTAAATTAAGGTTTTTGCATCCCTCAATGGGTTCTAGTTTCTATACAAGTGCAAAATCAAGTTTAGGGTTTGATCACCCTCAAATTTTCTCCATTGCCTCAACTATAGAACCAAGATTTATCCAAGTGTTTCATGGGAAGCACCTTTTCTCCAATGCTTCAAAGATGCATCATCTCCAAACAAAGTCACATAAGCAATTATGGTTTCACACATACATATGTATTCCTTTCATACTTTCATTTTAAATTCAAAATTCAAAGTTTATGCAATTTTAAAAATTTCAAAATTCATGCAATTTTTGAATTTCAATGTTTAAAGCAAATTTCAAACTCAAGCTTTTTAAAAAGAACAAAGTAATTACTTCATGTGTTTTGCAAGGTTTGCCAAAGATTGTGGTGCCTTTCACTATTGGAGTACTAGTTTAAAGGCAAAGTTTGTCTTACACACTAAAGTATAGTTTCCCATTAATCTAATGATTTAATTTTTAGACTAGGGAGTGGGGGAAACTGTAGACAACTAAATTTGGCCACAAATATTTCATCATGTTAGTTTTATCCCTTTTCACTTTAATTAACTTGTGCACTTAATTCATACCTATATCGACACCTTGGCCTACCCCAAGCACATATGAAGACCTTTGATTTTCTAAAATGTCATTTGTCATCCACAAAAAAAATATATCAGCTAAAACCCTATAAGTATTTGTTTAGATGGACCCAAACCCAAAACTTAGCACATTTCCCTAAGGATCAAAACCATCAAGTTTGGGTTATGATTATCAAATGGTCCTAACCCCTCTATGACATTCTAACCCTTACCTTTTAACAGTCATATTTCAAAATTTAACCCTCCCTTATGTCATCTTTCATGTTTATAGGATTCCAAGCACGTGATTTCCCCTTTTAGATTATTATAAAATAATATTCAATGCACTCATTATTCCACTTGTAATTTTAATACAGAGGCACATTTATACTATTGCATGTTGATGAAAAGTTCCTTATTTTCCCTAGTTCTAATTATAAGCATTATAAGTAGTCCTTAGCTAAGTCAGAAGTCTATTTTACTCAACTCAAATCAAAATATGATCAAGTATTTGAGCCATTTTTAGAATCCTACACACAGTCAAAAGAGTAAAATCACACAAAGCACTCTATGTGGGAGAACTACATAGGCTTGAATTCCATCTTCAGAGTATTGGATACATAGGAAATGTTTAGTCATTGTGGGGGTGATTAGGGTCAAATCAACTCAATTACTTTCGACCATTTTTATTTGTTGTTTTTAAATCATTGCAAGCCTTATTAGGGTTTCAACCTTTCAAAAGTTATTTACAAGTCTTATGCACACCCTCAAAGGTCAGATTTGCACACATAAACCTAAATCGAGATAATGCATATGGTTGTGCCCTAATGTCACTATATTTTACAAAGGGTAAAATTGTCAAGTTTTGGTCAAGAGTGGAAAAGGTTCTTGACCCTAGTTGGATAGTTCTAACCTTATTCTTCTGTCAATCTCAGTTTCTAGGTTTCTACAAAAACTATTCCTATTTTCCTATTCTAGTCTTCTGTCAGTCAAACGCAGTCAACATTTGAACAAAAACAACTAAATTTTTCATTTATTTTCTTAGTTATTCTTATTTAAAATCATTTATTTTTGTTTATTTTAGTCATTTGACTTTTAATCTATTATTTAAAAGTACATTTTTAGTATTCTTATTTATTTTATTTCATTTATCAAAATTAGGATTAATTCAAATTGAGATAAAACACATTGCAATTTATGGCATGTCATCTAGAGAACATTAGATAACATGACCTTTAAATTTTGGAACATTTATGCTTACTTAATTCCAATGTAGGTAGATGTATTTCAATGAGTGTGAATTTTGATTTTTCACAAAGAGCATGTATAATTATGTTTCATCATTCATTATGATCAATAGTCATTGTGTGATTTTAGGTGAAAACTTTTTTCTTGTTATTTTTTTATGTTTTCTTAGGTCGCTCTTGGAAAATATCCATCTCTAGTAGTGGATCATTATATCATAAACTCAATCAACCAAATGTTTGGTGGGTAAGTGTTCTTTGTATTATTAAAAAATGTTTATATAACTCCACCACGGTGCATTCCAATTGTTTGTGAATGTTATTATTTCATCCCCAAATATATTTGTTTGGTTTAAGTTCCTATATATTCATATACTAACATACATTTGTCTTGTGGCAACTACATTTTCCAAGCTTATTGTTCATATTATTTATATGATTGGGCAGATGATTTAAAACAACATCTAGAGGTTTGTTTGTATAGCTAAAGGACTTAGATGCACAACTTATGGGTTTTTAATATAAGTATAAATTATTTAGATTCATATAATCCATGTAGATTGATGACATGTAGGGAGCAAAGATGATATAGCATTTTCTCACCCTAACAAAGAGCTATGCATTATTACATGTTAGGATGACAAGGCTATCAATGCAATCTAATCTATTTGACATTTCAAGATTCAACAAAATTATTTTCCATTACTTTGTGTTAAAAAAATAAGAATGTTGCTGGTGTAGGATCCCGTAGCTAGTTGAAATGAATATACATTTTAATTCCATCACAATTATCTATTCTTTTTGTCTTGACCACTAAGAAAATATGTGAAAGATAAATAGATCATAATTATAATATTATTCAACATGGAAATTAAACCCTCCAAGCATTATTTTTTTGCATTATACATTCATTCCCAAATATTAGTATTACTAGTGAGAATTTATTTTTAAGTATTAATATCCTAAATTTCAAAAAAACATAAAATATTAGTGATGTAATAAATAAGATTTTTGTTATTAATTATTTTTTTACCATCCCTTGATGGTTTTTTCTTATATAATATTGTAACCAACTTTAGGCTAGTTTGTAATTTTGATTCAAAAAATATAATAATTTGCTAGTAATCATAACGAATGAAAATGGCATCACAGTACTAGCTAAATGTAACTTGACCTTGTTTGATTCATATGCTACAAGATAGAACCTTTGAATCAACAAGGATATCATCAAAGACAATAACATCAAAGGTAGAGTCTTGATGCCATGTCCATTTAATATAGATATGCCTAGATATTGCTTATACAAATCAAACTCAAGCTGGAGTATTTTTTGTTGTATATGTTCCAATTGTAAACATATTCCCTGCTACAAAAAATCACCTCTCATTCCTTTTTTTTTGCTATGAAACATACGTATCAGTTGTTTCATGTAATATCAATGAATGGCTTTGAAAGTCTTTCCTTGTTAATATTATCACTTCAATAGAAAAATATATCAAGCCTATTTTATTGAATATTTTTAGAAGATAATTAATTACTTAGCATCTCTTATGAAAATAGGTTACTAATATTCCATTTTATTTTATTTTTCTTTGGATATTACAATTATCATGCATTTGAGATTGATGGAATTGTATAATTAATAATCGAATAGTAGATATCAAAGTAAGGATTTTAGAGAATGCTACAAACAAGAACAATAACTGAAAAAATGTCTTGATTCATTGATCAAGTCCAACGTATATTTTTCAAGTTACTTGATGGAATGCACCCAAGGAAGATAAGATTCCATGTTTATCAAGAAAAATGTTGTCAAAGTAGAACCAAGATTATATCATGTTCATTGTTACCAAGATACAAGTAGTATTACATTATTTATTACTTGTTATAAGACTGATATACACTAATTCTCATGTTCTTATTTTAGCATTAACATCAAATGCACTTTACATACTATGAAAATAGTCACAGAATGAGTGTAACCCATATAGAAAGGTGAACCTTTTTTACTTGCTTAAAAGCTTCTTTATTTTCTACAAGATTCGTATTGGATGATTAGGACTTAGTGATCTCTTCTATAATTTATAGCTAGTATTCCTTCACTAATGCAACAACTAGTTAGCGGGATTGTTATGTCTAATGATATATTTCAAAAAAATACAAAGGAGGTTTTTTTATGCATAACTTAGTCTAAGAACATTTCTTATATGATGTCTAATTCTAGTAGAAAGGTCACCTTAATCAATACAATAATAATAAATGTGTTTATTTTTAATCAAGGCATTTATTTTTCTATTCAACTTGAGGTTTAATGTAAGGATTTTTAAATTTACAAAAACCACTTCTTGTGAACATAATTATTGAACTTTTAAAAATAATAAGTTATACTCTTGATCAAATTCTTTGTTTGGTTTTGTTGCATAATGATGGATATGTTTTATTGCAATTCATGCCAACTTTGATGGCATCTCTTACCACAACTACTTTTTTGTATTTTCACCTTCAATACAATAACATCATTGCAATTCGCATGGAAGATTCAACAATCTAGACATGCAATAACCAAATTATCAAGGTGTTTCCAATAATTATCATTTTGATTTTTTTAGTGCATCCTTGATTAATATGTCCTCTAATATGTGTCTTTTTTAACCTTACATTTTTATTTTTCTATTCAACTTGAGGTTTAATGTAAGGATTTTAAATTTATAAAAACCACTTCTTGTGAACATAATTATTAAACTTTTAAAATAATAAGTTATACTCTTGATCAAATTCTTTGTTTGGTTTTGTTGTATAATGATGGATATGTTTTATTGAAATTCATGCCAACTTTTATGGCATCTTTTACTGCAACTACTTTTTTGTATTTTCACCTTCAAGACAATAACATCATTACAATTAGCATGGAAGATTCAATAATCTAGACATGCAATAGCCAAGTTGACGAGGTGTTTCCAATAATTATCATTTTGATTTTTATACTCCATTAAGTGCATCCTTGATTAATATGTCCTCTAACATGTGTCTTTTTAACCTTTCATAAATGTACCAAAAAAAATAAAGATAAAGGGCCACATTTGTTTGATACTTTGTCACCTGTGTCTCTACAACAAACATGGATACAAGAAGCAAATATCTAAATTTATAAAAGTATAGGTAGGAAGATCATTGCCACTTGTTGTATATACAAGTCTGAAGTTCCATAAAAATGAAGCTCACTTATTGGTTGTCAACAAGAGGTAGCTTGATATATATGGTGCTTTTAAGTCATAACCCTTGCACTATGTAAGTACTTGTTAGTAGCTGGTAATTCAATTATAGTCCATGATTATGATGTTTTTTGTATTTGAATATAAATTTAGCCCAAACATTGCATTATATAGATTTTAGGTTTTATTTTGTGTTTTTTTACCCCAAATCTGTCATAGTTTCTGATCTGATAATAATTGCCAATTATTTCATTTACATTATCTTTTTGAATTTGCATGGATCATTGCCAATTAGATGATATCATTTCAATTATTCTTGCATCATATTTTTATTATGAACAAGTAAAGGATTTGCATCCTTGCTTACACTATGACCCTTTTATGTCTCCAAACAAAATGCTTTTGGTATATGTTACAATATGCATTATTTATGATACCCCTATAGAAAATAGATTATTATCATTATTAGTTTCCCAAAGAAATGACACATATATCAACTAAAATTTATTTCAATAGGATTTTTTTTTTCATAATCGATGATTCCAAGAAATGCCAAATACACTGTAAACTTTAACATATAACTATGCCAAAAAAACCTTGTAGAAGCGCAAAATCATAAAAGCATTTACAAGAATAAAAATTCAATAGAATAATTTTTTTTTGTTAAACTATGAGTTGTGTGGCATATATTTATTCACCAAAAGTTTCAACAAAATTTGTTTAAGATTCAAAATAATGCAAATAATCTCTTTAAAATCCTTCAAACTGCTTGTAAATGATCCTCGACTTTGTGGAATCCCAATGCAAAACCCCAACATTAATTTGTGGCATACTCTCATTATTATTATTTGTGCCAACCTTGCACCTATTGAATCAATGCATCTTATGAAATGCATAAATGAAAATAATTGCTTATAATTGCACTTTCAATGTGTATTAATCACTAGTGGAAATATGACATTCGATGCAACCTAAATGTGTAACTCTAGAATGCCACTTTAGGATAAAATAGATATTTTTTCTCAAAACATAATAATTTACCTTAAAATTGATATTAGACCCTTCATTATCATCATGTCTTAAAAAATTGGTAATTTTGAACTAATAAAAATAAAATTCAAATGGTTAGCAAATTCTTTCTATTAGGAATTTAGTACTCACATTATAGTTGTGAGTGAGATATTATAGGATGTTATGACAGAGAATATAGAGATTTTGAATAGAGATAGTCTCCTTACTTGCAAGAGATCTCATGTGTGTGTATATGTTTTAAATTTTATGAATAAACCATGTAAGTTTAACATATTATTTCTTGTACAATCTAATACTAAAATCCCATTTGGTTTCAAGGTAGGTTTGTGCACATCATGGAATTTTTAAATTGGTGAGGGGGAAAATTGATTTTGTTATTACCCTATGAATGAAATATATTAATTTGAAGAGATAATATTAAATAGTTTTTGAGTTTGTGTATTAGAGAGTTTAGAAAAGCATAATAATTTAAAGTTTGTAGTGTTTACAAGTGAGGGAGTGAGAAGAGTCCTCAAGAGAAATGCATAGTAAGGAGGCATTCAAGGAGAATGTGTGTTAAAAAAATAAAAGAAAAAATAAAGAAAAAGAAAAAAGTTTGGAACAACCTCAAGAAAATTCCCATGTCTTTTTCATTTCTTGACAATATTTGATGATTCAAATTGATCTAGAAAGTTGAATTACAAGAGAATAAAACCCATAAAGAATTTAGAGATATGTTTTGAAATGTGATTTTTTTTAAATGTATAAAAGAGGTGTATAAATACATGGTGTAGCTCTAATATGCAGTAATGATGTTTAGATCTTTAAAGAACTGACCAACACATGATCAAAGGAGCATGGATACCATTTCCATTTGGATTATTCCTTGTAGTTTTCTCGATCACTTCTTATCTTAAGGCACTACTTTATTGATAGAATTGCAACCATAAGGAAAGAAAAGCCACAACCCACATCAAAGTGGAAATAAAGGCAAGCATTACAGACTACACTTTTGTTCTTCTATTTCATGGAGACTTATATGTTTTTCATTAATTAAGGTGGCAAACTAGGGGCCGAACCCTATACAGTCAAAAAAGATAGGAAGGCTAGCAAATAAAAGATGCCAGCACCAAACCAACGACACAGTTGAGAAACAAAGTCAGAAGCAAAACAAAACACTGGAAAGACCAGAGTCAGAAAGGATGAAACTACATAACTATAGAATTAACAAGATCCTTAAGATCTCATTGTCTTCATTGTCAGCATTCCTTGGATTACCCACTGCCTCCATGATCTGCAATGGCCTTCTCCACGTGGACCACCTTCGAAAGCTATCTTCGTCATCAATGTGCATCATTCATGCTCCGTCATATCCTTTTGAATGATCTCTCTAATGTTTGGGGGTATATGAGCCCCTTGTCGCCATACCCTCCATCTTGAGAATTGCTGACCAAGGTTGGCACAAGCATGAGTGACCTTGTTACCTTCTTTGTAGGTGTGGGTAATCTCAACTTCGAAAAACTTTTGTAAAAGAAACTGGATGTCCGTAATGATGTCTTTTAGATGGATACCAACGTTAGATGCTTTATTAACGGCATCTATGATCAACTTAGAATCTCCCTTAATATTCAAATTTCTAATTCCTAGGGATATAGCTAACTTTAATCCCCAAAGTAAGGCCATAGCTTTAGCATAGTTATTGCTCTGGTAACCCATGCCACCAACATAGACAGCAGACATCCCTCCTTTTTCATTTCTTATTATTCTTCCTCCACTTACTTTACCACTCAACTTGGATGCCCCATCAAAATTGAGTTTCATCCAATTGGGTTTAGGTGGTATCCATTTAGTATGAAGTCTTTGAAGAATTTTGGAATTATCATGCCCAGGGATAAGGTTTAAAACCTTCCATTTGGCAGCAATTTGACTTTTAAATTCAGATAGGGGTTTCTCCGCAACACTAATATGAGCTGTTGTAACACTTTCAAAGATGGTCATAGCAAAGGAGTTAAACACTTGAGCAACATTTCTAGCAGTGTCCTTGAAAATTTTGTGATTTCACTCTTTCCATAAAGTCCATCTCAAGCATGGTAGAGCTTGCTTCCATAGTTCCTTAATCCAGGGATGTGTGAAGGTTGAGTTCCAGCTGAGAATTACTTCTTTAAGGTCAGAATTGCAAACCCATTCAATGCCAAAGTTGTTAAGTATTTTGTCCCATAAATCCCAGGTAAACTCACAGTGTATGAGTAGGTGTGAAACTGATTCCTCTCTAGAACCACACAGAAAACATCTATTGACCAAAGTAAACCCCCTCTTTTGAAGGTTGTCCTGAGTAAGGATTTTGTTATGGGTAGCAACCCACCAAAACAAGTTAATCTTTGGAATGAGTTTATGATTCCAAACCTTTTTCCATACCTCCTTATTATGAGCTTCAGGTGTAAGCAAATGATAGGCATATTTGACAAAGAATGATCCATTCTTATCCGGCCACCAGTATTGTTCATCCTCCCAAGGGAAGAGCAAGATTCTGATCTCTGAAACACATTGCTAGATCTTTTGAATTCTTGGGATAAGCTCAGGCCTATGCACACAACAATCTAATGGTTTTTCTAGCTCCTTATCCCATTTTTATTTTCCATATAATCACTAACCCTATCACCAAAGAACTAAGTAGTCAGGCCTATAATTTATCCATAGTTTCTTTGGGAGATGAGAGGCTTGTCCCTTAACCAATTATCCTCCCAGAATTTAATTTGCTGGCCATTTCCAAGATTCCACCTAATTCCCTGTTTGAGAAGACTTCTACTTTTTAGCATTTTGTTCCATATCACAGACCCCTGGGGTAATCCCACCTATTGAAGAAAGTTGGAATCATCAATGCTATGCATGTATTTGGCATACATTATTTCCCCCCACTCACTGTTGTTGTGAATCAGATTCCAACTAAATTTTGAGAGGAGGGCTTTATTCATTTTCATGATGGATCTTATATTAAGTCCACCATGAGATTTTGGGAGACACACTTTTTCCCATCTCACTAAAGACATTCTCTATTTGTCTTCCACTCCCGTCCATAAAAATTTCCTTTGGATATGTTCCAGCTTTTCAACAAAATACGTAGGAATTTTAAAAAGAGACATGAAGTAAGTAGGAAGACCTTGCAAGGATGTCTGAAGAAGTTGCAGCTTACCCACACTACTGAGTAGTTTCCCCTTCCACCCAAGAAGTTTCCTCTGTGTATGTTCCATAATACCATTCCAAAAAACCTGCAGATACCTCTTTGACCGAGAGTGGGAGACCTAGGTAGGTAGCTGGTAGGCCAGCCTCAGCACAATCTAAGATATCAATGATTATATGTCTAAGTTCATTGGGAGTGTTGAAGAAGTACACATTGCTTTTCTAGAAATTTATTCTTTGTCCCGAGTCTCTGGCATAATCATTAAGTATATTCTTCCATCTTCTAGCTTCGATCACCGATGAGATACCAAATAAGATAGTATCATCCACAAAATGTTGTATAACCATAGGATGAAGGGAAGAGGCAGGTTTGATGCCTACTAGCTTTTTTGAAACTATATCAGCTTGTATGTATCTTCCCAGTGCCTCAGCCGTAATGATGAATAGGTACGGGGAGAGAGGGTCTCCCTGATGAATTCCTCTCGAGGAGGAGAAAAACCTTTTAGGAACACCATTAACCAGCATTGAGAATTTAGCAGAAGAGACCACATTCCATAATAAGTAAGACAATTTATCATTAAACCCAAATTTTCTAATCACTTGGAATAGAAAAGTCCATGAGACTCTATCATAAGCTTTGGATATATCAAGCTTGAGGGCCATCCCAGGGATTCTGCTCTTATCCATGGAGTGGATAGTCTCATGTGTGGTGATCATAGCATCAAGAATCTGTCTGCCTGAGATGAAACCTTTTTGAGTAGGAGAAATAATTTTGTCAAGAAAGGGTTGAATTCTCAAAACCAGCAGTTTAGTACATATCTTATACATAGTGTTGCATAAGCTGATGAGTCTAAAATCAACAAGGTGTAAAGGTTGAGATTTTTTAGGAACAAGTACAATGAAGGTATTATTGACTTGTTCCAAAAGTTTTCCAAATCTGAAAAAATCATGAACTGCAGCCATGAGGTCCGCTCCAATAATCTCCCAATATTCCTGAAAGAATATAGGAAGAAAGCCATCAAGACCTGGGGCTTTAAAAGTGCCCATGGAGAATAAAACAACATGTATTTCTTCATCAGATATAGGCTTTAACATTTCTAGATTGTCTTCTTCTATTATCAAATAGGGGATTTTATCAATGAATTGACTCATAGATCTATCAATTCTATCATTATTATTTTCTTCCATAAGCAGATTCTAAAAGAACACCCTGGCTTGCTCCCCTATTTCATTATCCTCAATAATAATGTCTCCATTATCTAGGACAAGCTTAGTTATTGAGTTGGCTTTTCTATGTTTCATAGCTGAGAGATGAAAAAAAGCAGTGTTCCTATCACCCTCTTTCAGCTATTGAACACGGGATTTTTGTTTCCAAAAAACCTCTTCCCTTTCCATCAGATTCTTCCATTCTAAAGATAGACTATTCTCTTCTTCTAAGGTGCCCTCAGATTCATCCCCTTGATCAATCAGTTGCTGAATAGCCTTGAGTTTTTGCATTATATTTTTCTTCTGCTAGAAAACCTGCCCAAAACTGTATCTATTCCAGCCATAAACTTCTTGTTTAATGTGCTGGAGTTTCTTGACTATTCTAAACATGGGAGTACCTTGAATGGGAATATTCCACCATTGAGACACCATTTGTCTAAAACCTTTGTGTTTAATCCACATAGCTTCAAAATGGAATGGAGGAGGTCCGTGATGTCCCTGATCTCTACAATTGAGGATAATCGGGCAATGGTCGGACATGGTTCTGAGTAGAGCTTGCGCTTGCATATTCTGATAATCATTCCAGTTGCTTGATATCAAAAATCTATCTAATTTAACCTGAGTCATTTGATCTCCTCTTCTTCTATTAGTCCAAGTAAAATTTTGGTTCTGCAGCTCTATGTCCAATAATCCCCAATCATTGATGAATTCAGCAAAGTCGAACATGCTGTCTGAGTAATCAATAATTCCACCCTATTTTTCAGAAGGGTATAAAGTTGTGTTAAAATCTTCGGCTAACATCCATTTAGAATTCTGAGGATTATTCCTATAGCTACTCAAATCTATCCATAATTTCTGTCTCAAAGCTCTGTTATTTAGTGCATAAACATTTACCAACGTCTAGTTCAAGGAATTCATATAAAAATTGGTAATCAAAAAGTGCTTATGATGGGCCATAAGAGATCCTTGGATTTTAGCACTACTACACATAGTGACAATCCCTCCTGAAGCCCCTTCAGTAGGACTAATACAAAAATCTGCCTTAGGCCATATATAGTCAGTAATTTTTGCAAAATTCTCCTCTTTCATCTTGACTTCTTGGAGTAATAGAATATCTAGTTTATTATCTAAAATGCAATTTTTAACCTCAAACTGCTTTGAGGGACTATTAAATCCCCTCAAATTCCATGATAATATTCTCATTTAGAGAGTTTGGAGGGTTGGGATTCCAGTGTTTTATGTTTTCCACTGGCAATCTCCCTAGCAATCTCTCTTTGTCTTGTTTCCCTTAGGGTTGGCCTCCCTTGTTTGGGCTCAGTACCAACATCTACATATTTTTTACCTTTTCAGATCTTTTTCTTTGGGGTAACCCATTCTTCCTATTCATTGCTGCCATCTTGTCCTTCTATCCTTGTTGCCAAGTAGTTTCCTACCTGGCATCCATCTTCTAGATCACAAAAAAAGTCTGTATTTGACTGTGGATCTGGTACTCGTTGAGTGTGACTTTCAAGTGTTACTTCTTCGTATCCAATCCTTGAAACTGTGTCATCTTCATTGACTTCCTTTAGTAAAAGGTCCCCTCCTGCCCCTTCCTTAAACATATTAGTCTATTTTTCTAAAGTGTAGATTGTGTTAAATGTGGCCTTATGACTGTCGTTAGATACTATATTCTCCTTTGGGACCTCTTTTCCCTCACTACTGATGATATCCTACTTTCTCTTCTCCTCCTCTTTTTCTTCTATAGCCTTTTGACTATCATCTAATCCTATATTTTTCTTTGGGACAACTTCACCTTCACTGCTAGGGGTATCCTCCTTTCCCTTCCCCTCCTCTCCTTTTCCTATATTGTCAGGAATTTCCACATTATTCTCTATTTCTTGTTTGTTGTTCGCTTGATCCTCCTCTACATTCTGGGAATCATCTTTCATCTCCCTTTGCTTCACTTTGCATTGTGTCATTAGATGTCCCTTCCTCTTACATATTTGACAGAAAATGGTAGCATTCTCATAAGTAATTGGCTGAGTCTAGGTTCCATATTTAGAGTTAAGCTCAATGGACGTAGGGAGAGTCTTATTTATTTCAACATTAACATAGAGCCTAGAAAACACACCTCTAGACTTAGTTCTGGTTATATGATCTGAGGTGACATATTGACCAATAGAATTGCCAATGGCTGTGAAGATTTTTTCATCCCAAAATTCCAAAGGGAATCCTGGTAATCTTACCCAAGCAGGTGTTGTCTTATTGAGGTTCGAGTTAGGATCAAATCCTGGTTTCCACGAGCATAAGGCTAGAGAATGTGGTCCAAACAGCCAGGGACCTCTAGCAAGGGTAGCGATTATGTCCTCCCTGCTCGTAAATCTAAAAAGGAATAGACCTCTAGCCATCGTTGTGATTGAAACACTACCTTTGACTTTCCACCTAGATAAAATCCATCTTCTAAGCATTTCGATATTAGGACGAAAAGAAAAAATTTTACCAACCAGCGTAAGGTCCATGGATGCCACTATTTCCTCCACCAAATAGTCTGGGATACTCAACGCCTTGCCCTTCGAGAGAACAGGGAGGCTCGACATACCTTTCGATGGACACGTCTTTTCACCTATGAGTGCCTTCTTCCATCCATTGGATGGACTATCCCCTAGTAGATTCTTGGATATATCCCTAGAGGTACTACTACCGATAGTGACCTCCATTAGATCCATGGTCCCACCTGTCGCACTCAGGGGGCCCAACCAGGTAGGAAAAAACTAGTTTCAAATATTGTCCACGCGCTTCGCTCTTCCACTCGTTAAAATAAAATAGCTTCAAGATCCACCGCATGAATGATTGTTTTGATTTATGGAGACTTATATGTTAATCTCATGCTTTCATTAACATTGATTCATCTAAATCTTACTATCTACCATGAGAAGCTCTCCATTGCCATATTTACTTGTCAAATCATAGTCTAATTATAGTTGATAGTTTATTTTTAATATTTTATTCTTATTTGTTTAGAATAGTATAAGTGGTTTTGATTTTTTAAGTTTTAACATTTAGGTTAATATTGTTTAAGAGGATTTGTTGAGTTAATATAGCTTAGTTTTATAAAATCAAGTTGTGTAGGTTATAAGTCTTTATATTTAGTCTGTCTTTATAATCTATTTATGATCAAACATGGTTGAGTATTTTAGTTACTAAAATTAACATTTAATACTAAAACAATGCACTTTTGACCGTCTCCTTATACACACTTATCTCATGCTCAATTCCACAATTCTAAAGTACTGTTCCTCTACTTATATGTAGATTATCCTTACCCTTAAGTAATTCCAATAGTGAATACTCATGTTTTTCATTTCAAGCAGTGTAAACTCACTAGTGGACTGATCCACACTTCCATTTTAGTTATCTCTTATCCTTAGACAAGGCCACTCCTTTAGGACTATCTCACTCGCCAGTTATGTCTAAATCCATCAGTTTTATCCTCCTGCTAAACAATGACAAATTGATCAAATTCAAATTCACCTAGTAGGTCATCCCATATGTTTTTCAAGTCTAATACAAGGAATTTACCAAAATACCAATACTATAAAAACATATTTTCCATTCATTTATTCAATATTTAGAAAGAGTCTCATATGATTGAAATGTGCCAAAATATCTAACTACCATTGAGGAGAAATATTCTATTCTTCCCAATTCTAAGTTACTACAACCCGAAGAGCCTTAACTATATCTAAATATCATTTTAAGTTCACAAGTCATTGTTCAATCACTTAAACACACTAGGATTGCATGAACATATAGTATTTCACACACACCACCATAGCATGGGAGAACCACATGGAGTTTATCCCTTTTCAAAGTATTAGTATTTAGACAATGCTCAAAATAGTGGAGTGTTTAGGTCAAGCACAACTTCAACCCATAACCCTTTTTTTCTCATTTACTACTTGTTTTCATTGTTGTCATTGATCTAGGGTTCCAAGTAAAGAAGAATGCACACAGTGTCTTTCGAAATGAATCAAGTGACTTTGATCACACACAAAAGACCTACAAGTGAAGGCACACTGATCCAAATTTACATTGATGTAAAAATCCCTACCAAACATTATCACACCTTGTAGATGATAGTAGAGGGTGACCTTGTCCCAAATTTGAATAGAGCCTTATTCCTAAATTAAAACACCATTACACAGTCTCATAATTAATCACATGGTCTTTGTTGTAGTCCATCATATCTAAATGTTAGCTAAGTATTTTGTATTTAGCACTTTTCCCTTTTAGCATTTTTATATAAATAGTAAGTTCTAAATCAGTCTTGTGTGATTTATTTCATATCTTATAAATTCTTATTTTACTCAATAGTTTGTCATAATTAGAATTAACACATGTTTAATTTATAATTTTTGATAAAAACATTGGCAAACTCATATATTGATTTAATATTTCAAACCCTAACCATAGACGTTGATAGGGTTTCTTTCCTTATTATTATTGTTTCCAATTGTTATGTTAGGGTTTTTACATTTGAAAAATTCTTTGCTAACAAAATTCTTCCAATTTTCTATTTCATATTTTATGCAATCTATGAAAGTTCTTTTTAGCTCTCTTCAAATAAGTGCTAGACTATGTGATAACACACATAATATGGATAAGAACAAGGGTGTATTAGTTCCTTTAGATATTAATGCTCAGACTTAATATGTAGAAGTGCATGATAATACTTCAGAGTATGAGAAATATAATCAAGACAACATTGACTCTCAAGATGAGCATCAAGATGTAATTCCACCTATAGTTGATTAAAAACCAATGCTTAATAAAGTAAAAATATTTAAGAACTTTCGATAAACAATTCATGAGCAATCTCAATATTATCATATGATTTTGAAAAATCTTTTGGAAATAAAAAGTGCAAGCATTAATCAATCATTTTCAACATCCAAAGCTATGGGATCCATACATTTCTCTACACCTTTCGATACATATTTCATACCAACATATACTATGGGACCAACCCAAGGGTTTTTAACATATTAATATGCCAATTTATACTTAGTCACTTGAGACACCATCTTTGGTTAACACACAATCTATTCCTGATGCACAATCCTTTGTGCATACCATTTTATCTCCACAAGATAAAGTGTTAAAAATGGATCAAAGTGCTTCAAAACCTAATCAAGCACTCAATTCACATACTTTATTGCATACTCGATTGAATTAGCATGTTTTAGCATATCCTTTACCAATAGGCTTTGTGGCACCTAAGATTATATTGTGTGATGGAAAAGGTGACCCTAAGCAACACTTGAGAGTAGTTTACGCAACATGTTTGGACTATGCATTCAATGATAGGTTGTTGACCCAAGTTATTTCCTAAAATTTTAAAAGAGTATGTTTTAGGATGGTTATATGATTTACCCCATCAGGCAGTTCATGTGTTTGATCATTTTTTAATTTTTTTCCTTGCACATTTATCAATCAATATAAGTGAAAATATTTCATATGTTTATATTTCTCAACTCAAACAAGAACCAACAAGCTTATAACAAAATATGTATTACAATATAATACTATTTTATCCAAGATGATTAATCCCATGGAAGATAAATAATTACAAGACACATTTAAACAGAGTTTGCTTCCACCTCTACATCAATCTATTGTGTTTAAGATGTTTATATCATTATAGGATTTATATCACACAGTTAAGGAAAGAGAGTTCAAGTTATTGGCATTGAATAAGCTAAAGTATGCAACCAACCCAATTTCTAATTCACATGCAAAGAAACCAAGTAAGCTACCATATAAGGTGAGACCAAGTGAAAATAAGAATTATCCAAAGATAATAGTGAATGTAGTTTCAGAACCTACTCCAAGGAAATAATCTACCAACTTTCTAAAAACTCTATGCAAGGTGATATAAAAGTTATTGGAATGCAACCTCATATTGCTCCCTCCCCTTAAAGAAGTTGATGTGACTAAGCCTCTTCCAAAAGGATTTGATCATAATGTTTTTTTATTCTCATATAGCATCAAGGCATAATACAAATAAATGCATCAATTTGAGACAAAAAATTGAGCTTTGATAAACAAGAACATCATTAATGTGGGCACATCATGAATTACCATTTTTGGACCCACTTCTTCTAATTATAATGGCTCCTTACAGACACAAAATTACTCAAACACAACTATACACCCATGAGTCACCCTCTAAGGCCCTTCACCTTCATCTTCTAATTATAATGGTTCCTTGCCACCTCTATATTGTGCAATCACAACTAAACCCTCACGAGTTACCCTTTAGGGCCCTTTTCCATTTTCTATCAATGGGCCCAATCTAAACATTATGCCTTTCCCTAAGCATACAGGTCAAGAAAAAATAGACAAAACAAAAGCACATTATACATATAATGCACATCCTCCACCAACTTCCTATCAATCTCACATAGAGGCACAAAATCCTTTGAATGGAATCGTTGGTACATATCATGTTTCAATGCCATATAGACCACTTATCACATTTTCTTGACATTAGCTTATTGAGGATGATTTTTATTTAAACTCTTTGTTAATTCAAGCTTACATCAATCATCAACCTATATAGAGTTTCATGGTTGATAGTGGTTCAAGTGTGAATATGTGCACTATCAAACTTCTCTCTCATTTTGGACATACATATAAGAATATACTTCCTAAAACAACAATAATAAAGGGATTAAATGGTCATGTTTAGATTTTTATTGGTGATATCACATTACCACTAGAAGTTGGTCCAACACATATGACCACCAAGTTTATCGAGTACCTAGTGTATGAGTCTTTGATATGTTATTGGGATGTCTTTGTATTCAATAACTTCATGTAGTACCTTCTACATTACATAGATTTTTGAAACATATTTTTGGTAATGAGGTTATCACAATCCATGGTATTTTATATGAATACCCTTTGCAACCTAGGTGTTTTATCTTTTTATGGTTTTACTAATGTAAATCCTAAGTTAGATCAAAGGGATGAGTTGACTAAATCAGGGAAATAATATGCAATAAATAGCCACTAATATTTTATAGATTTTTAATAGATTTGAATTTATAAAAATAGTAAATAGCATGTTCAAATAGACACTTATCTA
Source organism: Torreya grandis (assembly GCA_037957365.1). Lineage (NCBI taxonomy): Eukaryota > Viridiplantae > Streptophyta > Pinopsida > Cupressales > Taxaceae > Torreya > Torreya grandis. Next base: position 489,878 of record JARHVA010003592.1, on the reverse strand, counting down.
GAAAATGACTATCGCAAAATATCTAGGTACTAAAAACTAGGTTATGGACAGGGTTGAGTGTCATCAACAGGGTCCCTAGGCTTGATTCTTCACTAGACAGTAGCACCCCACCTGGATGGTAGTGCCTTGCTACTATAGTGTCCCCAAAATGGCACTAGTGTCCTCATTTTAAGATTGTTCCTATTCTTTGGGAGTACTTACACCTGTGTTTTTGGGTTCTATTCTTGTGCACACAAAATATAGAACTCTATATTGTGCCTGGAATATCTAATTTAGTATGAAAACCCTAATCCTCCTTGTAAGTATGGCATGAGATAAAAATGGGTTTTTTTAGGAGGATAGGCTAGGCATCCTCAACACCTAGCTATGAATAAAGTTGTCTACATACCAATACTCCAAGGAGGGATTAATCTTGATGTAGTTCTCCCACCTAGTGTTTGGTGCAAGTACAAGTGAATGATAGAATAAGAATGGTCGTGAATGCCTTGTGTGTGCTTAAAATTGGAAATATTTGAAATATGGGTTTAGAGTAGTTGTAGATGATAGTATGCAGAAGTAGGACAAGATATGGATCCATTACCTTGATTTTACTCAACTTGTTTCTTATTTGAATAGGCTTTTTGCATCTATTATCCATCTAGTGGATAGAGGTCTAATAATATTGTATTTATAATGATTTGTGGCTTGTGTGGATAATAAAATGTAATTATGTTGACCTTAGGAGGGGAAAACATTTGAAAATATATACAAAAAGATAGTCCTTACTTAAAAGATTATCAAAGCAATGACTTGTAGTGAAACATGAAAAAAAACCAATCCTTACTCAAGAGATTATCAAAAGTAAAACACTATGCTAAATAAAGTAACTGAGTAAAGAGATAAGAAAGAGGAAAGGAACCAATACACCTCATTGGGTACATGAACCTATGTGTGTGGGTGTACATAGTGATCAAATTATTGACTAACTTGAACTGAGTTAATAGCTTGTTCATTCCTCATATGTGGGTGGCTTAAGAACTCATCTTTGTTTTGACTCCATCATTGCCCACCCATGCTCAGTGGATCATGACCTATGAATATATTAGATAAGACTATAAGTGTGTTTAACCCTCTCATATGGGTGGCTCAAGAATTCAATTAGGGTTTGACTTCATCATTACCAACCCGTGTGAAGTAGATGTATCCAAAACTAAACTACATAAAGTGTTGAAATCATCCAACTGGATATATCTAACTATGTATGTCAGCTATATGGCCACTCGGGTATATTAGGTAGTTTTGGGCTACTTTAAAATGCAAACCACTACATATGGAGTAAGGCATGAAACTGGTGATAACCTAGAACATGATAGCAAGTGTATATAGTGTAGAGAATGACATGGAGTTTGCCATTCCATCTTATCAACCTATGTGTAACTAAGCATATGGAAACTATGTATCGTGCACATGCCCCTAATCTAATATTTGAGTATACTAATTCTAGACTAAGTATGTAATAACTATATATGTGAATCTGAAATTAATGTATGAGTGATCAAGCCATGCATGATGCCCCCAAACTAAGAAACTAGTATGAATTTAAGTTGAAATGAGTGTATTTGAGAAAAAAATAAACATAAATATTAAGCATGTGGCTATATTTTTGTAAATTTATACTATAGCTGGTGTACTATTATGGCTAATCTAGATCACCCTGAAGCCGGGACTACTAGGCAATAGTGCCATGTAGTATACAATAGTGCCTTGTGGTAGTAGTGTCCCAATATGGGTGTTAATGTCTGTTTGGTTTGAAATTTGGGTGATTAAACTACTTTCTGAGTCCCTATTTTTGCCTATGTCTAAGTTTTGAAACTAAGCATGTGTGCTGAAAATGATCTATGAATAGCAATGTAGGAGCCTGATCTCTATGACAAACCCTTGTGAATTCCCCCTCTTTTGAAGGTAGTTGTGGAACCTATGTAATAATTGTCCTCAAAAGAAAATATCTCTTCAAAATATGTTAGCTGGAGCATATATGATAACTATGTGATATTCCAATACAATGTGCAGACATAGCATCAGAATGTAAAAGAATCCGAGTATAAGTATATAATATAAGATGTATGTTGTTTCTAAAATTGCACAAGGGTGTTAATATAAATGTAATCATTATGTATAACAATAAATATGAGTATCTACCTAGGGGATGGGGCATGATGTCCATCACAACACCTAAATAGGAAGGGTAGATGCATGAGGTCCCTCATGGCATCGAAAATCGGTGTGTGTAATAAGCAAAGACAAGTGTCATGGTGAAGATGCATATAATAAAGTATACATACAAAACACATGAGGCATGAAAAAGCATGCCAAGGGACCACAATACAAGGGACATGGGCACATGTCACTAAATTTGAGAATGAAGACATATAAGGACATGTTTAAATGTTCACATAATCAAGAAATAAGCAATTTCGCTTAGAGCCACATAGAAGGACATGTTTAAATGTCCACATATACAAACAATAAAGTGCACACAAGGGACATGTCCAAGGCATACATACATAAAAGTGGCATAGAGCCAAAAAATAATGGCATATTCAAATTCCCTCTAAATGGAAGAAGCATAGAAAACACAATCAAGTCTAAACTAGGAAAATTATAAATGAAAGCATGTATAACTATGTATTACAAATCTGTGTAAATGGTAGGATGCACATATGTTGAGTTTAAACTAGTGATAGTCAGTAAAAAATCCAAGTATAAGTAATAATGGTCAATATTGAATGATTGTAATTTTGAACTTATGGATTCAAACTACTTAAAATAGCAATTTTACCCAAAACTTACAAAACATCAAAAGAGAGAGAAATACATGCACAATCAACAATTAGAAATGAATTCTTACCATCACCTTACTCCTAATGGCTTCCCTCTAAGATCTTCAAACCGATTCCAATGATTCTTGATTTTTTTATTAAATTACTATGGATAGACTCAGATTTTTGGCATGATGCTTGCTTGATCAAGAGACTAGGATGATATGGATTTAGGATAGATTAGATTATGACTATGCAAGAGTTTTCATATGATTCCAAAATTTATCTTGGATATGGAGGATGGATTGGTTTAAATAAGATATGGATGGAAGATCAATGGCCAATATTTAAATTTGGTTTAGGAGGATCCATGGTGAAGGATTATTTAAGGAACTAAAAATTCCTTTGAAGACTTTATAATAGTATCTTCTAGAGAGAAATGGGCTAAGATAGAGAGGATTATAGAATTGGATAATTCTAGAATCCATTAAGGGCTAAATAAGATTAATAAATGATTAGGATGGGTGATTAGATAGATGATTAGGGACTAGAGATGTAGGAGAACCTAAGAATATTATTGGGTTTTTAATCTTTAATAACATTTTAAGCATTGAAGTGTAGCCCCAATGAGCAAGCACGTTAGACCTTCATGCAAGACTATGGTTTTATGCACCCATTCGAAGTGTGCATCAAGAGATTAGTTCACATGAGTTATGTTTCACAATAACATATTAGTCATATACTTGAGTTTGAATTTATATCTAATTATAACTTAAATAGAAAAATAAATACACTACTTTGGTCCTTGTCTTATTAAGCTCAACAACCATAATTATGTAGATAAATGCCATGGAGTTCAGAGATTGTTACTCAAATTCTTAAAGTTAAAGTTGCACAGATCTCATAATAAGTTACAACTACTAGTACTCAATGTAAACCTACTAACATATTCATAATTATCAATTAATTGAAACATGAACATTAGAATTGATTGTAATATCTGTAACTCTATATTATACTTCAGCAAAATGATATCCAAAATCCATCAATTTACAATGATTTCATGGAGGGGTATTTATACTTATTTTTACCTAACAAAGTAGTTTACATAATAAAATGACATGAGTGAATAGCCAATGAGCTCTTTATGGATTGAGTGTCATGGCAGTCTATCAAGTGTTTTCTACTAATGACCTAGGCCTTTGTGCCCCCCATATACTTATTTTATGCTAGATCCTTACTATCATGTGTCTACCTCTTTATGGGTCAGTGCAAAACTTGTGATGGATAAGGTCTGGATGGCCCTTGAGAATTATTCCTTAACCATTTTCCACTTCCCATTCACTCGCCAAGTCTTTTGTTGTTATTCCAAGTCCTATGCACTTGGGTTCTTCATAGTTATATCTCATCTTTGACTATGTATTCTCACACTGGTGCTTATGTGCCCTTGTCTTTTCATTCCTCATTGGTTCTACACCATGGTCCTTCTACACCAGTCTAGTTTTACACTCTAGTATCTTTATGCTTATGTTCCTCTAGCATCATGTTGGTTCTATGCCAAAATACCAAAATACTTAGCCAAAATTTGGGGTCCAACATCATCCCACACTATGTTCTTAGTTTATCCCAGATTGTCTCAATTGTGGCCTCTACCAAAAATTCAAACCCTCTTTGTTCAATATTCTTCTTGACATTGTCCCAATGTGATATTATATTGAGCAACTTTATCATTATTTCTTTAATAGTCGCCTTTGATTTCTTTATATCCTCAGGTTGGTCAAAATTCTCATTGGCCTTCTTGACCAATTCACCTAGGGATGTGTTGGCATCTTTCTAAATTTTTTCTAATGTTGAGAATTCATCAAGAACCTATCCTCTTAGAGTTACAATATTGGTATTCAGTTACTGTCGATGCATATTTATTTTCTCTAACAAAGATTCAACATCTTTAAATGCTTTTGCACACTCGGCATTATATTTTATTAAGAGCGTAGCATCTGCTAACTACTACCTCTAGGAATATTTTACATGGAGTAAAACCTCCAAGATTTGATTTGGTTGCACCAATACTTTAAAAATCCCATCCAAGATCGGGATGACTTCCCCAACTCTTTCGAGAGCATGCTTGCAAACCTCTACTACCTCAATAAATTGTTCTACCACCAATAGTGCTTCATTCCTTGGTGCAAGTTATTCCTTGTAGTGCTTTAGTAGGATATTCACTAGGGTCTTCAATTTATTTATGGCATCCCCGTCTAGAGGTACTCCGTCTGTTAATGTTGGCTCTTGGCCCAAAATTGACTTACATAGATTTAAAGTTTTTACCCTGGCCTCTATGGCCTCCCTTATTTACTATTTCAAAACAACCACTTCTTTCATGAGTACCTTCTACGTGACAACATATTTTTCATGCATAGCCACCACTTGGCCATGTTTCTTCTTTGCATCACATGCATTAGAGTATGAAAGTATGTTTTGGTGCATGACTTCAAAAGCCATCTTAAAAAATGTAGTACTGGATTATAGAGGGGAGATCTTATGGGGATCAACCCATAGTGGGGTTATAAGTACTAGAGATTGAGGACCAAAGAGGAGGCTATCTATAGGGATCTCATAATGGTGCTCCTCATTGTACATGTCCAACAGGAAGGACATTTATTGCCTTATATCAATGGTTGTATATTGGGGGAATAAGTGCAGCTATAAATAAAGCATCATATCAAGGATGACCATTTGATACTAAGCACATAGATTGATAGATGCAACAATTATAGGTGGTTCCCCCTCAGAACCAAGATGATCATTTCCTTTGTTTAGGTCAGACTCTAATATTTAACTTCTATATCGGTAGTTAAAGAAGTGCTACCGATAGCCATTTCACTCATATAATGAGTATCATCACCATCCCTCTCTTCACCAAATGGACCCCCAATGTCCAGTGGTGAGTCTTCAAAGGTGGTCTCCTCATTTCACATCAGGGAGGGTGTCTTCTTGGAATCAGAGTCCTTGAACTCTTCCTTCTAGCTTCCAGGTTCTTCCTGCACTAATTATTTCTCTGGTGTTCTCTATGGTATAGCCCCTAAAGGTGAAACCTTTGGAGGTGATGCTTATGAAGTTGTATTAGGAGGTGAATGTGGGGGTCAAGGAATGTGCAGAGGTGAAGGTAGGGATGGAGGAACCTGTGGAAGTGAATCTTGGGTGGAGAAGGTCTTGGTGAAGAAGGTTTGGGAGGAGAAGGTCTAGGAGGAGAAGGTATAGGAAGAGAAGGTCTAAGTGGTAAGGGTCTAGATTGTGAGGGTATAAAAGGTGACACCTAGGTAGTCCTCTACTATTTTAGAGGATCATGTTATGAACTTGTGTTAGCATCATGCCTAACCCACTTCTTCTTCACTAGTTGAGGTACTAGTGCCAGTTTCTCTAATGTATGCTTTGTGCCCTTTGAATCCTTCTTCTTGGGCCACAATATGTAGAATAAATTATGCACCTATTCTTCCACCATTATCTATTTAACCTTTATATCAGTCTGGTAATTCTCTTACTTTTCCCTATAGGCCTTCTTACCTGGATAGATGTACATCTTCTAGAGAGTGTGAATCTCCAAGTGGATTCTGTCTACCTCCAAGGTGATAGGTTGTGCATCAAAAATTAGGTTCACTGAGTCGATGAAGTACCACATCAAAAAGGCATAAGGTATCTTCAACCATATATAAATTTCTCTAGATGGGACCATATTGATGCACACCAAATAAAAATATTGCTTTACAGTGAATTGAGCTTTCTTACCAACCTAGGTGGGAAAGTCTTTTAGCTTGTGCCATTCATTCCTAAATGCTTCCTTCATTCCTTCAAACCAAGACTTCATCTTATTCTTGTAGGTGTGGGTGCTGTACCTAGGGCACATGAATCCCTTATAGTGCTTAGCAGGGGACTTTCACTCGGGTGGGTATACCCACTTCAATACTCCCATGGTGTAGCTAGGTACACCAATCTTGTCAAACACCATCAATAATAAAATACTCCCCAAGGGAACCTATGATCGAGTATCTAATGGGTCTTCTCTGCATCCTTAATGATTTTGTGGGAAAAGTACATAACCCAATTATACTTCAAGCCCTCAGTTATTTGGTAGGTGATGTAGAGGTGGGCCATATCTACCTCTTTCTAATGATTAGTGTTGTTGATCTTAGTCATTATGATGCACATCAGCACTCAGAGGGCAGGATATTGAAGGTTCTTGATATGCATGGCATGGCCTTACTTTTAGTAAATTATCATCATGGTTGTCTTTCTAGTCTCATTATATTCCTCCAAGTCAAATGCTGCATCCATTCTGGAACACTGTAGCCCTCACACCTTATCCTCTCAGCTGTAATTTTCATGTTGCACCCAACAGAGTAGAGGTAGTACTCATGGACATGAAAGAGTAAAAACTTGGTTGCTTCCATGGGTTTTCCAAAGTATGGAAGGTTGAACAATTAGAACAAACCCACAATATCCAAAGCATTGAAAATATTGAGGTCATACACCAATTGGTTTTTGGTGTTTTGGCACTCAACTCGATAGTTGTTTTGCAACTCAACCTCATTCCTAGGTTGACGATGATTGTAGTCAAAAATTGTGCAAGAGGGTACCTTTGATACCCATTTTTTTTCACATAGCACCATCTTTTGGTACTACATTTCCTTTATCATCAATGGTGGGGGTGGGGATGATTGTGCCTTCTTCTCTTTCCATGCACTATGTTTTTTATTTAAGTGTCTCTTCCCTGATTAATATTACTTCCCCCCAAGTTTTTCCTCTTCCCTTGGTACATTTTGTAATGGGTCAATTTTTAAAGCCTTCTACTTAGGTTACATCACCCTTTGAGGAGCCCAAAGTTTGGGTCATCATCATCCAACATTCTCGAAAGAATACATGATTACTTTATCGATGAATTTGGCTTTTCTTGCTTTGCTACATGCTAATGATAGATGTCTACCTTTGCAATTTGTAACTACCAATTCTATCTGATGTGGTCATGTTTTAGATCTAGCCCTATGTTTGATTACCTATCTTGATGCTTACTACAATAGCTATTTATAGAATCTTGATGCTATTCACTTGCTCTGGAATCACTCTGGCTCAAATCATTCTTCAACTCTGTAAATGCAAAAGGAAGCAAAGGTAAAAATTAAAAATGAGATCCCTTGTCCTTTTATAGGCTTGAGGGGGTAACCCACATTTACAACCCCCTTTCTTTTCATCCATCACTTCTTGTTATTAATGTATTTTTAATGGTCATCATTCTTTGACCATCACTTCTCACCCTAAATGCATTTAACAATATTATCTTGTCACGATGGTGGCACATTTATCACAACCACTATTTCTTTCACATTAATGACACATCCTATCTTGCACTTTTCTTTGAAGTGGAAGACATTTGTGTCCCATGATTTTCTTTGGAGTGGAAGACTATTGTTTTGTTTATTTTAAATTTTTAAACTATTTGACAAGAATACCCTATCCTATGGTTATTTAAATTTCATGCCTTGAGTAACTTGCGCACCTTAAGTAACTTGTGTGCCTTTAAACATGAATACATATACCATTTACCCTACACTAAGACTGTGTCATGTTCCTCTATGAAAATACAAGTACAAAATTTAAATTACTTTATATTAAAGAAATGTTGTGCGTAATAAAGGTAACACTTTTATTGAAAACATAAAATCCTAGACTAATAGCATAATCGTTATTATTACAAAATCTAAACTATTCAAAGGTGAAATACAATCGTAGCTAGTTTCATTATAATGTCTAGGAAGAAATTGGCCATCCAACCTTTGTAATCAACAAGAGTCATTAGGTCAAATGTTATGAATTACAAAAGGAGTATCCCAATGAATTCAAAGTTTTCTATAATGGAGAACGAACTTGGAGTCTTAAAGTAAGACTTTCATCCTAGGGGTAAATGTTTTATGGTCGATGTGTCGATCATGTCATGCTTTTTTATTGCATTTATCCACATCTTGAATCCAATGAGAAAGGAAATGGGCTTCATCTAATTACAATAAAGTATCTAAGCGTGTTTTCAAGAATAATTCCCCATCTAATTATCCAACGTGTGCAATATGAAGATATGGCACTAAGAATTCAACTGGTAGAACTGCCACTTTGCCATATACTAAATTAAATGGTGTGCTCTTGTTTAGGCACTTATAGGTTGTTTGGTAAGCCCAAAGTACCAAAGTTACTCTATCATCCCAATCAGTTTGACCAATATTATAAATTTTTGTCAGTGTTGTGCCTAAGATTTTATTGAATGCCTTGACAATTCCATTAGCTTGGGGGAGATATGGTGTTATTTTGTGATGAGCAATCATGAACTCAACAAGTAAGATGTGAATAGTTTCATTGAGTAAATGGGTATTGTAATCACTAGTAAAACTTAGTGGCCATCCAAAATGGATTATGATATGTTACCAAATGAAGTGCATAATAATAGCAGTATTATAATCTCTTATTGGTCCAACTTCAGCCCAACACATGAGATAGTTAGTTATTGTAATGATATAATGAGACCCTATTCACCATCCATCTAGATTGATGGAGCAAATAAAATCAATGGCCCACTTTTTAAATGGCTCCTAAGATAGAATTGGACATAAAGGCATGGCATCTAATCAATTTGGTTTTCCTACATGTTGACAAATGTCACACTTCCTAACATATATCTTGGCATCTTGAATTTGGGTAGGCCACCATAATCCAACTAGCAGAACCTTGCATGTGGTAGCCTCTCCATCATAGTATCCACTGCAATGCCTTCATGAACTTATTGGAGTACCTCAGAATGCTCATGTTTTATGACACATCATCAAATAATTTCATCTCAACGAAGATTGTAGAGTTCCTTTCTTATGAGCTAAAAGGGTGTGGCGTGGACCATGAGTTATTTATTAGCTTGAGGAGTTAGACAGTTGGATGCTAAGCTGGTAGTTAAAAAAGTTATAATATCTTCCAACTCCTCAAATACATGAGAAACATGAAATAGTTGAACATCAGGTAAGTCATCTTCAATAGCCTGCAGTGGTTCTCTAGAATCAATACGAGAAAGATGGTCAGGGTTGGAATTAGTTTTTCCTAGTTTGACCATGGTAGAGAATGGAAATTATTGAAACAACACTTTTTAGTTGTAGATGTGTCTATGTAGCATAGGCTTATTGATTAGATACTTTAAATCTTCATGATCTATCTAGAATACAAAAGGAGTTGCCAACAAGTATTATCAAAAAATTTGTAGATCATAGACCATTAATAATACTTCACGCTCCATGGTGGTGTAATTATGCTTAGCTAGAGTAAGTTTCTTGTTAACAAAATAGATAGGGTGATCAAGGTGACCTTCACTTAGTTGTCCAAGGATTGCAACAACTACCATTATAGAAGCATCAACATGGACATGGAATGGTCTTGTCCAATCAGGAAATTAGAGGATTGGAGTGGTAACCACTTGTCTTTTAAGGCCTTAAAGGCTTCTTAGTAGGATCAAGTCCAGATGAAGTGATCATTATGTTTTAAGAGTTCCTCCATAGGCACAATAATCTTTGCATATCCATGAATGAATTTCCTATAATAACATGTATGTCATAGAAAGGTAGACTTTGCACTGATATTTGAGCACTGGGAGGTGAAGAATGATAGATACTTTTTCCAAGTCTACCAAAAGTCCATCCTTAAAAATAATATGTCATATAAGAACATCAAAAGGTGTATCAAAAATACATTTATATTAAATGATATTTGTAGGACTTGGTAACGCTCAAACATGAGCTATAGATTAGATCAATGGTCCTTGACCAAGCCATAGATTGTCCAGTAATCCAAATAGACTTAAATGGATTTTTGGATGAACTATTTAAATGCCTTAATGGCTATATTTGAAAACATAGATAGTGAATTCTTCAACCCAAAAGGCATGATAATAATAGTGAAAGATCCCCATTCAGTGGTGAGCGTAATCTTTGGTTGATCCTCCTTAATGATCTAGACTTGATGACACCTAGTCCATCTATAAAATTATATATTTCACACTCACTAATGCCTTCAATGATTTCCTCTGTGAATGGTGTTGGGAAGGGGTCAATGATGCAATATGTGTTAAGTATCCGATAATAAACACAAATCCTAATGCGCCCATGTTTCTTTATACTTATAACCATGGGACTGAGCCACTCAAATTTATCAATGGCGGTGATTCCTCCAATGCATAGCATGCTATAAATTTATACCTTTACACATTCCCATAGCTTTGGATTCATCCTATATGTCCTTTTCTTGACTAGTCGAGTGTCATCAACCAACTTAATATGCATTTACTCTAGAGATGGATGAACATCTTTTATCTCACTATAGCTTCTTAGGAAAACATATTGGTATTATTTTAATAAACAAAATATATTTGAGACTTTTGTGTCAGTGTATTAATTACCTAAAATAGCTATTTTTGGTTCTTCCTCTATATTGATGTTACACTGGACAGTTTGAATTAGCCCAAAATAAGGATGATCTGTAGCGGGACTAGTGTCACAAATAACTCATGTGTTATAGTCTATAGGGACATCCAAATGACTTGCCAAAGGGTGAAGTGGGTTGGACCCTTCACCTTATTCTACCTAAAATACTAGCTTATGTTTCCCTTGGCGTATCTCTTCATGTTGGTCTTGATAAAAAATTGGTTATGGTGTAGGAACAAATTGTGAAGGTAGTTCATCGAAGAGAACTAGACTTTCTTCTAGGACATTATGAATATATCTCAGGTGATCTTCAATGGGACTAGGATCACCAATAACTACTTCACACATGGCTTGGAGAGTGAGGTACAAATCCATTTTTGGAGAGGAATAAGACAGTGTTGAATTCATGTTTTCTTTCAATAGATGCTAAAATCAGGTGCCCATGTCACTCTTAATAAACATACCATGCTCTCACCCAAGTTCATAAAGTTCCATAGAAAGCATGTACCCATAGGTACTCTGATAAATAAGACTCTTCAATGCTTCACATTGATTCACAGGCCTCTATATGGGTTCAGGTGCTTGTACTCCACTATAGCTAATTGCTCCATTGATTTGGTTATCATGATGAACTCGATGATGCAAAGTAGAGAGTAATTTATCCCACCAGAGAAGTTTCTCATTATGAGTCTTCCACCATCTAATAATTGTACCATCAAAGAGGTGAACCAAGGATCGTATACGATCATTATTAGAGTTATAAGATTCTTTAAGGTACTGGATAAAGTCATAGACTTTCATTTTTTATGAAATCGAGGGGCTTCATCAAGTCTTTATAACAGTGCATTTATCATTGGTCCCCTCATAACTTGGTTGGTAATAAGGCAAAAGAACCTGTGGCATTTATGATAACATAGAATGTTCTCCCAACTACCAATGACACTACACACTGTTCCAATGAGGTCATAGTCACCATAGGTCCAATAATTACAAGCATTACTTGTAGTATCAAAAAAGGATTGGGTGTCCATCCATCAGAGGATGCTATCAAGAGTAGGATCATATTGCTAACCATATTTGGTTGTGATATTATAGATGTGTTTAATATCTTCTTTCATATTAATAGGTTCTATATATGGAGGCCCATGTGCTTGATCTAATGGAATCATAACACGTTGATCAGTATTCTCAAAACTAATGTATCACTTTTTGAAACTTAAGTCTGCATTACTTTTCTAACACCAAGGTCACCCTAATAGATTTGGAAAGTCATCAGTGTTTACTAACTTGATAACTTCAAAGTCAGCTTTGAAAAGTACTCTAAAGATATCCACTATTGCATTCTTAAGGACACCAATTGGTAGAAAATGAGTTTTATTATCCATAAAAAATATGTGTTGTGATGGTTGTAATGCCAGACTAGCCATTTTGAACCATGCATCCTTGGTGAGGACATTAACTTCAACACTAGTGTCAACTAAAATAACTTGAATTACCCAACCATCAATGGTAGTGTTTACCAATATTTCTTTGTCTTCTAGAGGGCTAGGAGAAATAGATTTATCTTATCATCGAGCATGATTCAAATGATCATCCTCAATTTATTGAGTCATTTGAGGTTAAACATTGACTAATGTTTATACCTATTTTAAAGCCAAGTACTTAGTTATGGGATAGTATCTTCATCCAACATAAGCTTACAAAGCTCTTGAAAATCATCTTGTGCCACATCTTGAGGCTCTATTGCCTTCTACATACCAACATATTGTGTGGCTTCTTGGTCCTCAAGGTATTGAATTTGTCCTTATATTTCTCATAACATCATCATAGTGTCTTGGAGTACATCCTTCTATTGCTAGGCATCATGATACTTCTTTTCCCAAGTTTCTTCATGATGTACCTTCTTAATAGGAGTAGATGTAGACTAAGATTGTCCTCTGCTACATATGGTTATATTCACCAATTGAATTATTGGGGTGCTCAAGCATGGGTGTCAATGTGGTTTTTCAATGTGAATCATACCTACACCTTTTTCATTTATTTCTTTAGTGATGGCCACGTATAAGTCAGGGCATTCTTCCAATTGAGGTCCTTTTTACAAAAAACACACGTTGGGTAAACTAAGCAATCCCTTTGATAGTGGTCAGGGGATCCACACTTATAACATGTTCTTGGTGGGAAATGACTACGTCCTCATCCTTATCCTCTACCTCAACCATAGAAGCCACCATTATCTTGATTATTAGACACAGAGGTTTAGCACATATCATACGTGCATGCTTTATGATATCACTAATTAGCTGACAATCATTTATGTCATGGGTGTAGGCATCTCATATTTTGTAATATTTAGATACCTTAGAATGTGTAGCTTGATGTAAGAGAGGATAGGAGTGTACATCATGCTCTTCATGGCAAATTTCACACAACTACTTTAGTATAGCACAAATGTTTTTACATGGGCAATTACTCCGATTATGTTCTTTAGATTCATAATCGGTGTACCAAAGACCATTACAAGTATTATGCACATTATTTGCAATTATTTTTTTGAGTTTTGATGCCATTGAATCTATTTTGGCTTCCAGGAAAGGACTAATCCTAGTCTCAATACTACCAAAAACTTCAGCATAAAAGATGGCTTCCAAAACTTCATGTAGGCTAGTGAAGGTTTTCTGGGACAATGTTCATCAAAAGGGAAGTATCAAACCTCCCATGAACCATTATGCATGTTGAGCAACATTGATTTCAAATGACAAATTTGATATAAGTGTTTTGAACCATGTATCATATTCTTGTACACTTTTAGCGATTTCCTACTTTATATCTATCAACGCGACAATACTTTGTCACTCAAATTTGGGAATGTCAAATTCTTGAAGGAATGTTGTTTTGAGCTGATCATAGTCAATTAATGCTTGTTGAGGGTCAAAATTTCTATACCACTTATGCACTCTCTCCAAAATTTTAGTTATGAATTTTGTGGCCTTTTGCTTAGAAGAAGTGATGCCTCACACCCTCCAAATAATTTTGCACTTATGGACATGTTCTACAGCATTCTCTACACCTCAATATTTAGGTGGGTGAAGCATCATTTCATAATATACTATTAGAAGCTGAGGTGTTTATGCTAGTGGCTGCTGAGAACCCCAGATCCTATCCCTTGAGGGGGAAGTCCACCACTTCCTCCCTTGCCACCTCATAGTCCACTTCCAATTCCTACAGTAGCAATGCCCATACCATGAGGCATGGTAGCTAGTTGATTAATAAGATTTGGGCCTATACTCTATCCACTATGAATGCCAGGTCTGTCAGGCATTCCAAGTTGAGCCATGAAATTCCCTTGAAGAGGAAAAAAAAGTGTTAATTATGTATGAGTTACAATTGGCTCAGCTACATTTTCCCTTATAGGACCAATTTATGATTCCATGCTATATTTATCCCAATTATGTATACGTAATTTATCTGATTCAAAAACATGAGTGCGCACTATGGTTGGGGAGCTTGGTTGGTACAAACTTGGTTCTTCAATTTTTATTGTCCAACTACTTTCACCTTCATATAATAAAAGTGGCATGGGGAGTGGTTCAAAAGTGATGGAGTCCTATTTGTGTGTTTTTGCTTCCTCACAAATCCTAACATCACTTCCTAAGTTCTCCCAGTCCCTTCTTGCATCGCTCATTCCTATGATCCTCTACCAAGCTTCATCATATTTTTGCTTTTACAATGCCTATTGATTTGCTACCATTCCAAACCTCAAATCCTTTACCAACACTTATTTATTCCCCTTCCAAATGTGTAGCTCATGAAAAGATGGATTTAACTCTCCATTGGTAGAGTTTCAAGTCCATAGTCAATGAATAACTTCTTGAATTCTAGTGGGAAATGTCGAATATATTGACCATGTAGTTCTCTAAGGAAATAAAACTTAGTTTTTTTAGGACAAGAATAAGTGGTTACAACATATTCCAGAATGTATCTATTCAACACTCATCTTCAACATATATATATAACTACTGTCCACGATGTTCCTAGTCGTGCTAAATCTCTTTGTCATTCTAACATCCAAGATTATCTTCTCCCAAATTTTTCTGATCGACCTTGAGCATAAGCAGATAACCATGCATATAAGTGAATAGGGATTTCAATAAATATAATTTCATATAATGCACTATAGAGATTCTATTCCACCCACTAATGAGAAAAAACTTAGTTCAAGATAAGGAATTGCAAAATTATCTTTGACCCCAGTAATCCATTGTTCAATATCTTCAAGGGTGATATGTTCAAGCATCTTCCATTATTGTGAAACAAGTGCTACAGGTCCCAATAACAACACCAAAATTTTGTATTTTTAATCTTTAATAATGTTTCAAGTGCTGAAGTGTAGCCCTAATAAGCTAGCGTGTTGGCCCTTCATATAATACTGTGGTCTTGCACACTCACCTGAAGCATGTAATAAGAGATAAATTATCATGGGTTATGTTGCATAGTAGCATATTAGTCATATTCTTGAGTTCAAACTTATATCAAATTAGAAGTTACATAGAAAAATAAATACACTACTTTGGTCTTTATCTCATTAAGCTCAATAACCATAATTACATAGATAAATGCCATGAATTTTAGAGATTGTTACTCAAATTCTAAAAGTAAAATTTGCATAGATCTCATAATAAGTTACAAATACAAGTACTCAATTTAAACTTACCAATAGATTCATAATTATCAATTAATTGAAACATGAACATTAGAACTGATTGTAATATATATAACTCTATATTATACTTCAGTAAAATGATATCCAATATCCATCACTTTACAATGATTTCATACAGGGGTATTTATACTTGTTTTTCCCTGACCAAGTAGTTTACAAAATAAATGACACGAGTGAATAGCCAATGAACTTTTTATGGACTAAGAGTCATGGAAATCTATTAACTATTTTCTCCTACAGACTTGGGTCTTTACATCCCCTATATACTTATTTTATGCTATCTCTTTGTTACCATATGTCTACCTCTTTGTGAGATGATGAAAAACTCATGATGGATAAGCTCTATATGGCCTTTGAGAATCACTCCTTAACTATTTTTGCTTCTTATGTGCTCCCAAAGTCTTTTGTTGTTGTTTCGAGTCCTATGCTCTCAGTTTCTTCATAGTTATATCTCGTCTTTGACTAGGTCTTCTTGTGTTGGTGTTTCCATGCCCTTGTCTTTTTGTGTTGTATCAGTTCCATGCCACGATCCTTCTATGCCAGTCTAGTTTTGTGCTCTAATATATTTGCACTTATGATCCTCTAGTGTCATGCTAATTTCATGCAAAAATACCAAAATACTTAGCCAAAATTTAAGGTCCAACAAATATGCTAGGGTAGGTGGGATTAGTTAGTGGATAAAATATGATTAGGAGAATTAATAGGTTGGTGCAGATAATATAAGGTTAGTGGATGAAGAATAATGAAGGGGGATGTTAGATAAATGACAAGAAGGGGTGATATTAGGACATAATTATAAGAGATAAATGAGATAAGTGAAATTAGTGTAGACTAATAGTAACATTAGTGATAATAAATGAAGTGAGAAAATTTAGATGTATACATTTTTCCCCTCTTTTAAATGGCATTGTGAGTGGATGAAGTGAAAGGAGTAATGATAATTTGAATAAAAACCATTTCATGGATGAATGCTAGTAAATGATGTTAGTGGGTATGATGCCCCCTCGAGGGGATATGCAGGGATGAAGAAGCTAGATGGCCATGCAAAAAAAATAAATGAGGGATGGGATAGACCAGATAGATAAGGGGATGTGATGTTATATGTGAGATAGACAATGAAGCAGATAATCTCAACCTAAGTAGTGAGTTACAAATTGATGATACCCTTAATAAAGACATATGCACATATAGTGGAGATGGCTATGTCATAGTTGTCAACACAACCCAAGGGGGAATTAATCATAACATAATGATGATAAGATAAAAGGTCACAAGCTTTTGATGTATCCTAGTTAAGGACATATACAAGGGAGAGATATGGACCAAGATAAGACTGATTTTATAAGATTAAGGAGGATTTTAGTCCAAGTTTGAAGTTAAGTAATATGATGAAGGATATGAGAGAGACAAAATGATATGATCGAGTGACCAATCAATGAAGGGGATGGAAAAAATGTGGTCAAGATATCTTTGGGAACTAATAAGTGGCCAAGTGTTGCCTACATCATTTGAAAAGACCTCATACCAATGTAGTTCTAACTGGATGATAGATGATAAGATAGACTAGAGAAGGAGGAGGATGATGATGACTATTAGATAAATTAGTGATTAGATAGAGGATATGACTCAGATGTTGGACTAGGATAAATGATGAGATTTTAGATCATGAAGATAAAATTCATAAGGGAAATGATTAGATGTTAGATGAATGGACTACGATGATCAGATTGAAGACAAAGGACTAGGATAAATGATTGGATATGGGTTGTTATATGTAATGGTAGGTGATAGAGGATAGGATAAATGGTGAGTGTGTTATATGATCAATCCATCATAGATTTTATAAGGCTTATCATAGTCTAAACTATCTGATAAATATAACACTACGTAGTATGCCTCATGATATAAGTATGACCAAGAGGATGTTGTGCCAAAGTGCATTAGGATAAAAGGGGAAAATGGTGAAATCTACATCATCGAGAGCACCTAAAAGCATCATTCTAACTTTTAGTGTCATCATAACATCTTCGTTCATTTTACAATAGACAAAAATATTTGTACTATAAGACAAAAAACATATATACAGACAAACATTTATAGATAAGTGAATATAGATAAAAAGATAAATAAAAACACAGAGATCATATAATTAGCACACAAATACATACATAGAGATTTATTGTGATTAGTGTTTTGTCAATTATCCTAATGAGAGTTGATGGGATGATTGATTAAGTGATGAGTTAGACAAAGTGGGTCATGTTGATCATGATGTGAAGTGAAAGTGGATATGGATTTGGGAAAGAGGTATAGATTTAGAGTAGACTAGGGATTACGATTAGGATATGAATGGAATGGTGATTGTGAATCAGGTGTGGTGGAACATAAGGGCTAGCAACCTATGAATTGACCATGTTTTGAACTTAGATGAGAGACTTAAGATTTAAGTGGATAAAATGAGGCTATGTCAATGCTAGCTCGATATAGACTACATTTGCCCTGGTTTGGAATATGGGATGAAAGACAAGAATGAGATGGATGGCTACGATTGGGGTTATATAAGATGAAGGACATGGATATGGATGTGAATAAGAGAATAGGCATAGGACAATACATCTTGGGATATTTTTGGCTTTTTCCAAATATTATGATTTTTAGGGTTTTTTTTGTAATATTTCATTTTTTAGGTTGTTCAATAATATGTATGTACACTATACTTAGGGGGTTACTAGTAAAGGAAATACCAAGCCTAACAACCAAGATAAGAATAGATGGATCAATGGATGGTATGACAAAAGGATGAGGGTGATGCAGAAAAGGATATGAGAACCAGAGAAGGTGAGTTAGGGATCACCAACAACCACATTGTGAAGGAACTAGATATCTAATTACCCATGTGTCCATTGGAGGTTATGCCAAGATTATTCCAAAACAATTCTCAGGGAACCTTCCACTTCCCTATGAATGTCAAGACTAGAAGAAAGTATGGACATAATAGGATACATGATATGATGGCAAATAATTGGTAGAGACAATAGACAAAGGGATAAGATAGATAAGGATGAGATGGATGGCATTGACAAGGGATGGATTTTGCCCCTAAGTATTGAGGTAAAATGTAGACAATAAATTATTTTATCATGATGCCATAAAATGGTTTTCATCATGACACTTGCCCAAGGCACCAGAAGACCGGTTTTCACCATTGGATGAATGATTTTTATTTCATTATTTAATTTATTTATTTATTTATTTGATCTTGTAATGGCATCTTGATTTATTAGAGGTGGCAAGATGCAAGATGCATACATTTTTGTGATCTTCAGCTAACACCTGTTCTGGAGATGTTTAGGCCAACTATCTTCGTCACCCCTGTGATATAAAATACTACTTGAGAAGGTGATACGAGGTATATATTGGATTGTATTTTGATATTGATGGATGGTAAGACTTGATTGGACTATGGGATCATGATGTGAAGGTGTAGTGGGTGTTTGAGGATTAGAACTAGTAGTCATACACATCATTGGAGATGTTGGACATTCCACATTTTATTGGTGCCATGTGAAAAAATACTTTAAGAGATCCAACTCACTTTGACTATGCGATTCTTCTTTAATCTAATTATTTGAAGGATTATCAGCCATCTTGATACTACTTTTGACATTTTTTTGAATTTTAGACTTGATTATTTCTTGACTGCCCCCTGGTGCCTGACTTTGGGCTTCACCAGATAAGAATGATCTTGAACTTGATAAATGATGATGATTTTGACTTTGATGGTCCCTCGGTATCTCAGAGAAGGTTTTACGAGGGGAAGACACTTTTTGATTAGGATGATGATTTAACTCTTCTTGATTTTGAATTGTTGAATAAAAGGTGATTTGATTATTAGGTATAACCTTTTGAATATGGTCTTGGACCTTTGTATTTGTGGCACTTATTATGTTGCTCAAGGAAGGGTCCAGTGATAGATGGTCCTATTCATCCCTATAGAGTGAGGTGATTAAATGATTATTGAGGGGAAGAAAAGAATCTATGATGGATGAAGGCGATGGAGATGATATGATGAGGTCAATGAGCAGTAGTGGGGAAACATGGTCTTCACAAGGTTTCTTAGGAGACCCAGTTTTGACATCGGAGAAAATATCCTCAAGATTCAAAAAAGGATCGCTAAGTTTAGCTGTGAGACATGTATCTAATGCAAGATTAAATCCACTCTAACTATTTTTTATGGATAAAGCTTGTAATAACTATGTTGTGAATTCATCATCTTGATTGGGATCAAAAATATGCCTAGTGACTGATTATCATAGGAATTAGAGGTATCTTCAAAAGGGTAGGCATAGTCATAATCTGTTGTAACATCTATGAGGGATGATGTTTCTAACAAGGAAAACATCGGGCATCCTGATCATGATCATCCTTGTTAGAAACATCATCCCTCATAGACATTACAACATTTATTTTAGTCTCAATACTGATTAGATATTTTGATGTGATGTGATTTTTGATGAAGTAAGACTAGATTAAGTAAACAAAATTAAGACATGAGCGAGACTTCAATATTTAGACTTGATTTGACTAAATGAGATACAACAAGTTCTAGGTCTTGTTTGGGCCAATAGACCAAATTTGACTAGGGATTGATTGGATTAAGACTAGCTCAAGGCTAAGATGATCAACTTAAGTTTATTGAGATGACTTGGTTGATAATATTTGATGATGTATATGATTTTAAACTTGATTAGACATGATCAAGTTTAAAATCAGGACCTAATTAAAATATTTTTTTCCCAAAGTGGATTAGGAACAAAGTATGACTATAGACTTGATGGGATGACTAGTATAGATAGGGGGATGACAAGGTGGATTATGATTGGGCTAGGTTGATAATATGGTGACTATGTAAGACAAGGTCAAGACAAATGACCATTTTTGACTAGGGGGACTGAGTAAATCAAGGTGATGTGTGATTGGTTATGGATGAGATGGACATAGTCTTATGACATTGCTAAGGCTAAGTGACTAATATGGGTTAGACAATGATAAGATGTGATGACAAGACTTAATTAGCATATGTAAGTGATTTGACCAAGATGCAAGATGAGACAATGTTTAAAAGGATGTACAAAGAAGTTATGTACAAGAGGATGATATGATGATAAGACAAGGATATATAAGATGGTATGTGAAATAGACATAGATAAGTATGTATAAGCCTGGGTAAAAGGATAAATTGGATCATAAATAATACTAGTCTAGCACAACACTCACCAAATCAAGAAAACCACAAACCTAAGATTAGTAAAATGACTGGGAGTGTACTTGATGACTACATCATCTAACAGTTTTACAGGTGAGGATATAGGTCGGTGACCCATTACATAATATAACAAACCCTCTCAACCTCATCTTCACATGATGGTCACTTGGGAGCTAATATTGACTCCAACATTAAGTCACTTATTATAGTAAAAAGGTCCTATTCTAGGCTATACAAACTCTCTATAGGAATCCCTAATATATGCTAGGTATAATGGGGCCCAAGTCCGTGTAGGGTGTTATCTGATACCTAGTTCAAAAAATTAACTCTTCCCT
Organism: Torreya grandis; assembly: GCA_037957365.1. Lineage (NCBI taxonomy): Eukaryota > Viridiplantae > Streptophyta > Pinopsida > Cupressales > Taxaceae > Torreya > Torreya grandis. The sequence goes on along the minus strand of JARHVA010003592.1, from coordinate 468,261 downwards.
TTCATGGAAGACCTGTATGAGGTCAACTACTTAGCCTAATGAGAGTTATCCCTAATATTTATATTTTGCTAGAACACAGAGTGTGGATTAGTGCATGATGGTGAAATCCATGGTCATTATCCACCTAGGAGTATGGCAAGTACGTGGATGTGAATTACACATCATGTTTCCACTAAAAAATAAAAATATGAGGGTTTATTAGTGGTTTTTGATCCTCTAGAAATTACCAAAAGGATGCAAGGAGGAGAGCATACACCACTATAACACTCAGGTGACACACAAGCAGACTAAGAGATTTATTAACTGATTAATTTAGATTTGATATATATAAGATTATTTTTCAAAATTCCAAGATATCTTACACAGATGATTTTCAAAACAAATGATTAGTAGTTTCAATTGGCAATCTTGAGGGGCAACTTGCAAGATAAGATGATAGAAAAAAATATGCCCTGTAAGATAAGATTTTAGACAAAGACATAATGTGACCTGCAAGACAAGATGTTATCAAGCCAAACTTACCACTAGATTCACCCCTGTAATAAATAAAATGTTAGTCCAATAAGCCTTAATAAAAATGCTGAAAAAATCACAATTTTGCATTACAAATTTTTTGGATGAGGGGCCATGATGCGGGGTCTGAGGGTGACATCCCCCAATAGGATCAAGGGGTAGCACCCCTTGCAGGGTTAAGGGGATTCACCCATTATGGGGTCAAGGGGCAACATCCCTTGCGGGGTCTGGGGGCAATACCCCAAACACACTCCCTATTGCAGTATAAGGTGGAGTCAAGGGGCAACACCCCCAAATCCAAATGTAATGGGAGGATTACGATATGCTTGGAATGACTGAGAATTCACCAAATTCCATAAAAAAATAACACACTCAAAAAGAATATGTTGAAGGCAAACAAAGGGTTAGAAGTTTAGCTTAGTAGTTTTAATAATTTTGATTTTTGATCTTGAGGGGCAACCTAAAAAAATGGTATTAATAGTTTGATAATTTTAACTTTGACACACATATACCTACAGGTTCAAAAAAATTCTACATCCATCACTTTTAAAAATAATTTTGAAAGAAATATATTCTGAAGTTATGTTAAAACAAACTATGTATATATTATTGGAAAGAAACTATACATAAGTTGCCCAAATTGACATGATTTTGGACAAATTATTAAAAAAATTAGTCTAAAATTAATTTGGGTATTGTTTGATTACTTGTTCAAAAATGTTAAAAGAGAATATTGAGATAATTTTGTTAGATTTAGTTCATCAATGAATGAATAAGGTATATGTAAATTAAGTGGATTAGTTTTAGACTAGCATTGGACCACCTTTTGGAGTACGGTCTTAAAAATTGACAACATAATTATAGACTTAAAACTCCTTATTAATGACCATTAAATGATTAGATAATATTTGTTGACAAGGCATTAATGACAGTTAAAAAATATCAATTGCATATAGGTATGGTACGATTTGATTTACAATTTGGTGGAATTTATTTTATTTAAAGTGTTTGACCAAATAACTAATCTAGATGGCTTCATGATTATCACTTCTTAAAGGAGCAATGAATTTCCTCACATTACAATGATCAGCTCTCCAAATCTATAGACTCTATAACATGGTACAGTCATCCATCAAAGCACAATAGGAGTGGATTCAGAGTGGCATTTTTGTCAAAATCTTGCACAAAATAGAGACAAAATCATACTGCCTAAATGAATACATGCACTGTACTGGTAATGTAGGAGGCAAAATGAAAGCAGGATGAGTTGATTAGATATGTGAATGGTTGATATGCACACAAAATGGTAGGATGGAATCATGAAAAAATATGCAATTCACGCATTGATGAACAAACATAATGTTTAGAGAAAAACTGTAATGAACAAAGGTTAAAACAATGACCTCATGCATAAACAGGAAGTAGAGATATAATGTATGAAGATTTGAATGACATGTAACATGTATGACTAAAGGACTGAGTTAAGATGTTTTTTCCTAATATGCAAGACATGGGTATCCTATTGTAGCATTGATATTATTTTGTTAAATGTAACCATCGGGCATATTGTCCTTTTACCACGAGGCACATAGACTATTTAATAAAATGCATCCAAGTTGTATCTAGAATTATGGAGCCTACACAAGATTAGGATGTGTTCTGGTGGGTTGTAAATGATTGCAAGTCTAAAGACATAATGGCAATATACATTATAATCAATATTCACTAAAATAAGATCTTCAGGAAAACATAATTAGGTATTTGTAAACCGACCAAGAAGAGTAACAGAGGATTTAAACAGAACTGGTTAAAAATTGCAATTAGAATCTTATTATCAGAATTTTAAAAAAATATATAATAGATATCAAAAATATATGTAACAAAAGATTATAAATACCATGAAAACACAAAACTTGCATTACAGATATGAGGTCTGAGATAAATTTAAACATAATGTGGTAAATTATTTAAGGTTAACTATGACTGGTTATACAAAGATGACTAGATCAAAGATGTTTTGAGAATATATAAAAAAGAAGTATATAACGTGACTTATTATAAAGTTTCTAAAAACCTAAAAGTAAATTCAAGATCATTCAAGATCAAATAGAAACTAAAGATGACTTTTAAAAAAAAATCTAATTGGTCCGCATTTCAAATTAACAAGTCACTCATATAAATTGCCAGGTTGAAGATTTTACCAAGATTAGAATGGCAATTTGTATTCAACAAAAAATACAAAAAAAAAGCCCTCGACTAACCTATAAACCTTTTCCAGATCCTAAAAGAGTTGCAGTCAGGATCACCAGATTAATGAATCTAGATGACGGAGTGATCTCACGAGTCGAACAAGTACACATCACATTGAAGTTGCTAAAGAATGAAATCAAGCATAGAGGAATATTGTAAAAAGAATAAGAGTAAATAAAATACTCTATATCATGTTGAATGATTAATACAAAGGGAGAGGGGTGTATATATAAGTTGGAGAGGGAAAGATACCACACATTTCAGTGAATGTGGTATTAATCTTTCCAAGTAAACAACATGACTTCTAGAGCTCTAAATAAGCTAACACAACTATGTAGGTAAAACCCATTGGGAAAAAGGCCTACACCGACATGCCCCCCCCAATAAGCATAGCTTAGGTAGGAAATGATACAAAACTTAGGTCCTGACAAGAAGGCCTGATAAAGTACCCATGTACAATGCAATCCCTTATACATAGAGAAGAGAAAACCTAGTTGGAAAAACTCCCCCTAAAAGAGAGAAAATAAGAAGAGACTAAAAGACCTCCCAAATGATAATGTTGAAGCAATCAATACTCTAAGTAAAACTCACAAAATAATGAACATCAATGATGAGATCCTCTATCTAAAGACTATATAAGCTCCATCTGCATCAAATAATGTTTCTTCCCTCTGGCAAAGTAAGAACCCAGTGTGTGTACTAAAAGTCTGCCCATTCCACAATAGAAGATGAAGGAAATAATATGAAGATATCTAAATATGATCCAAATCATATTTGTGGCATAGATCTGGCAATAATGTGCATAGAATCTGAAAGTAATACCACTGCAGTGAACCCGTTAGAAGAATGACATGGAACATTCATTGAAATAATGTCCATGGGAAAAATGGAGCATGACTCACCAACTAAAGAAAGAAAGTCCATAGGAAGAGATGAGTCATCAATGCTCACAATAGGTGTACTGATACTATAAACAGTGGAGTCCTCTAAAGTGCAAAGCTATGAAGGCTCTAGAAGAGCAATAATCGACACAAGAACATAAGTAAAATCTACAATAGGACAAAAGAGGTCTAGAAGAATCTTGTCCTATTGCGGGGGATCAACAAAAGGAAGAGCACTATCCACCATGGATATGTCATCACAAGAAACAAAATTAGGAGGCAAGAGTACAACTATCTCTGAAGAGATAATAGGTAGTGGAGGAGGAGGTGTGACATAAATCTTAGCAGGATCACTGAAGAGACTCTATAGTATACTCCAAATAGTGTATGGATACTCTATATGTTCTACATGGCAATGAAGATCTATGGAAATATGTTGTAAAAAAGTGGAAATAACCTTGTCACATGTATTATCCCACTCATCAAACAAAATAGGATCAGTGGGTGCAGGAATCTGACCATATAGGAATGGAATATGATTCTTGTGTGTAAGTGTTCTATGTAAGCATGCCATGAAGCATAGTTGTCCTTCCCAAGAAGGATCACTGGAGATGAAACAACTATCCTTATATGGATAGTAATAGTACATGCTTTGGAGATGGACTTTGGACTATGCCAAAAATGAGTCCAATCAAGTAAAGCAATCGATGCATAAGTGATAATGCACGCTCAAATGAACATCATGCTTTGATGATAATGCATCCAAGAATACAAGAGCAATCTATGAAAGTAGTCACTAAATGGGCATAGGTAAAAATTAAAAAAACTAAATGTGTGCATGAGAGAATGCAGGGCCTAAAAAATCTCCCCAAGATAATTAGTAGTGACCCCCTTATGTTTACAATTATAAAGCACATTCAAGGAATGAGTAATTTGTGCTAATTATCGGGTACTAGTGCATGCTCTAAGTATAAATGTCAGAATTAACCAAAATGGGTTTACACAAGTAAGATCAATTAGTACACAAGTGAAAAACATGTCTCAATGAACGAACATCAGACTCAGATGACAATGCATCTATAAATGTGAGCAATCAGTGTAATATCCACTAAATTGACACAAATGAAAACTATAAACAGGGCAAATAGGAGGATGTCAGACTCTACCGATAACGTGTCCAAGTGAGAAACATGCTAGGTTGGGTAAAAAATGGTGCACGCTCTAGAGATGGACTTCAAACTAGGCCAAAAATGAGTCCATACAAATGAGATCAATCAATGCATGAAGAATGTTGTAAAAAAATAGTAGAACCCATAACCCCCCTAAATATGGCACTTTATAACTGTTGACCCAATTTTGCCTGCAGGTAAAATTTTGGTCCCCTTCCTCCCTTGTTGTTCATGCCAGTTATATTGCAGGTTGTTCAGGTTCAGCATTCTCCATTTCTTGGTTCAAAGCGTCGAGCTTGGCCTCGGGAATTTGGTGCGCTTGGTCAGATCTTTGAACCGTTGAACCTTTTTGGTTCAATGGCCCGGTTCAAAGGTATGCCCCAAGCCAAAGGGCAGTCAAAAGTCAAAGGACCCTTTGGAGGGCAGACACTTCGGCATTTCAATGATTTGATCGCGCTTCTAAACAAAGCAAAGGGCAGCGCAACAAACAAAACAAAAGGGACATTTCAAAGGTGCCAAAGGGAAATAGCAAAATAAGATGCCCGCGAAGAAATAAGGAGGTGCCCGACTGACGTGGAGAAGTGTCTGACTAGTGCTCAGATGCCACGTGGCATTGAACCCAATGACACTTTAGCAGGAACCCGATGACGGCCATGAGACCGTCAAATTTAAAGGAACCAAATATCCGTTGGCGTTCAAAGAGGTAGCTATTTGCTTTCAAAGCGAAGGAAGAACTAAGTATTGCTGAGGAGTCCAGAATGTAGCAACCTATCGACAGTTCATTCCTGGGAGGCCGAGCGAGCCAGATAGAGATAAATTTGATAAAAGACAAGAGGATGCACACGGAATAAACAAACAGTAAGTCCAAGCAGTGCCATTTTGAAGAGGTGACTCTAGTAGGTAGAACAGTTCCTTCGAATTGACCATAAGAGGATGCAGCAGCTGAGAATTGTAACCGGTTTCTTCATTTTTCATTTAATGGGTGGAGAAACCACGTTTTGCCATTTAAAAATGCAAATTTCAAAGCAGGTAGAGCACATGGCTCATTAATATTTTGAGCAGCCTCTTTCTTTTCATGAACAACTATTTGTAAAAAGAGCGCCAAATGAGCCTCTTGGACTTTGCTTATATTTTTGATACTTGTCATTTTGTAAATATCTTTTTACAATTTTGGTAAGGCGCAGCCCTGCTGAAATTTTTACCTAAATCTATAAAGACTATTTTTACCTCTTCTTGGTCAGATTTTCTGTGTGTGTTTGAGTGTTTACATTGCATCCAGTCATTATCTTTAATGCTCTCATAGTTCCAGCACCAACACACTAGTTATCCACAAGGTGCCATTGTCTGCAGGTGATAGGAGGAGAGTTCCATTTAGGAGATACAGAATAGAGGAAGTCATTTACAGTATGTATTCCACAACATCTTGGTGAGTCTCTATTCCTATGTTTTCATAAGAACCTCCCTGCCATTTTCTTATAGCCTGGTTTCCCTGCTGAGTCTATATCTATAGTTCTTATTCGATTCTAAGAGTAGGTGCGAGAAGATCACTTTTATTTGGTGTATCACCTCTTTTAGATTAGGTTGTTTGTTTTCTACATTTCTTCTCCCTTTTCATCCCCCCTTTTATATCTATATATATGTGTTTTGCACTTGCTGGAAACAACACGATGCATCGAAGGGAGCTAGCCCTTATCTAGAGACTCTCTCCTCCAGCTTCGTCGGTCCCACAGGTGAGAAGAGAGTTTCCATGTTACGAGGAGAGGCCAGGAACCTGTTTTCCTACCACCGGGTGCAATCTCCAGCGTCAACAGTTTTGGCACGCCCGGTGGGACACCATTTTATAATGCAGTAAGTCTTCAGGATTGATTTTGGTCCTGTCGCAGCCATTTAAATATTTAGAGCATCTGGCGACTCCAATGGTAAGAATTTCATTTTCCATGATAAGACCAGTGTCTTAAATTTTTTGTCTAAAGTCACCACTAGGTCTGCTTCCAAAAGGATTCCTTTTAAATTTGTTGAACTGCCTTTTAATTCTGCTAAAAGATTAAGGTTTAGGAGGACTCATCCTTATCCAACAAGTCATCCTCCTAGACCTGTTAAAAGAGATACAGTTACAGCAGAGCCTCAGTTACACCCCATCCCAGTTATGGCTTTGTCATTTTTAGTCTTTCATGGAGAGAGCCCCTTGAACCTCCCATAGTATGACCCAATTCCAGGGGCAGCTCTGAAAAATGTACCTTCTTTTGATGGATTGGGACCCATTACAATTGTTGAGCACATCAGGAACGTTTTTAATCTCACCAATATTCATAATATCACAGAGGAGAATGTCACAGTCAGATTGTTGGCTCTGTCTCTTAAGGGCAAGGCTCTTGACTAGTATGGGACCTTGCCTGTGAATTCAATCCATTCCTAGAATGAGCTCGGTATGCAGTTAATAGACCGTTTTGTGGAAAAAAGCGATGACCTCTCGCTTGCTGAGTAGCTGATGACCATTCAGAGGGCTCTGCACGAATATATGCAAGAGTTTAACACATGGTTTCAGAAGACCTAGTAGAGGATTCCCATCTTGGTAAGGCCGACTCCCAACTATGCTTTTTTATACTACTTAAAAGCATTAAATAGTGATGTTGCAGTCATGATACAGTCTATGGGAGGGCATATATTGCCTTCTGCTTATGACATAGCCACAGCAGTAGAGAACTATTTAATACAGGCTGGGAAAATAACCCCTAGACCCCACATGCCAATTTTCCCAAAAGTGCCACCTCCAATTCAGGCCCCTGCTCCCACATTGGCTCCTCTGCCTGCCATCGAAAAACTAGCTGTTGCCCCATCAAATGAATTTTAGGAGGTTAAGAGTATGTTGCAGGCCGTGACCAACGAACTCGTTGCCATTAAAAGGTAGTAGCAGGCTCAAGGCAATAGGCCAAATCAAGGGTACCAAAATTATGGTCAAGCCCCTAAACCCCCTTTCTAGAATTATAATCAGGGTCAGGGGCAGCTCACTACAACTAGGCCATTTCAAAATTACAACACTGGTCCCTCTTCATCATCTAAGGCCATAGTGCCTGTTCAGAATAATCTTGTACAAGAGCAGCCTAGCTGTTCGACCATGGGGTATGGTCAAGAATAGGCTGTACATACAAATGAGATGGTGAATTATTTCCAGAATATAGAGAATCAGGGTGTTGTTTTTTCCCAGTTCTTTGAAGCTCCAACTCAACCTAACATGAGTAACAATCAGGCCCAGCCGGATTTTGCTCTTATGAATTACGAAGAGGGCAAGTTTTGTGCAATCAACCATGGGGGCGCTACAAACAATCAAGTTGATTGCATTGCAACCAATACAAGATTTAAGAGGAGAGAAGTGGAAGAGGTGCAAGCTACCACTTAGGCAGTAGCTGCACCTCCTCCATCACACTCATTTCAAAGGGCCCCAATTTCCAAACAGCTGTTTACACCTTCAGCACCTCAGCCTATAGCTCCAGTTGGGACCAGCCCAAAAGAAAATGTGTAGGGAAGCAATCTCCAAGTCAACATAGTGGACCAGATGAAGAAGTTGCATGTGAGCATCTCTTTATGGGACTCATTGTCTCTTCCAGGATAGAAAGATGTACTAAAGAAAGAATTACATAAGCTGGATCAGCAAGCTGTTCCAGCAAACATGGATAATGTCTTGATGACAAATGGACAGCCTGCCCCTCCAAAGTAGGTAAAGAAGGAAGAGAAGACTCCCCCTTTCTACGTATCCTTGATCATTGGGGACTTCTTGGTACACAACTGCATAATTGACAGCGGGGCCAGCACCTCAGTGATGCCCAAGTGCATTGCTGATAAGATGGGACTAAAGTATGAAGAAATGAAAAAGGGAGTCCTACAGCTAGATGGGACACCTGCAAAAACAATTAGAATTTTGAAGGGTTTAGACTTGACATTGCATGCTTGCCCAACCTTCTCAATTCCCCATGATATTGTAGTAGTGGATGTTCCTCCATTTTTTGCAATGTGCCTGTCCAGGGACTTCACGTCCAAAATAGGTGGCTATCTAGCAACAAATTGGTCACATTTGGTTTTCAAAACCAGGTATGGGACCAAGGTGAAAATCGAGTCTGAGCCACTCTATAATGACCATCTAAAATCATATACTCCCAAGGCAGCGAATGTCAATTACATAATCATCGACCTAGAAGAGTCCCAGACAGACCAAGCTCCATCCTCTGCTCTTGAAGGAGTCACAGACATACTCTTGGATGAGTGGGGAAATGATAACTTCGAACATGATCCATACAAGTTTATAGAGGAGACAGACCTTGGAGTCTATTGCATGCACGAAGAGGGCACCTTCATGCCGAATTTGATGAAGGCAGAACAAGCAGACCTTGGCCTATGGTAGCTATATTTTGACGGATCCAGAAGTAAGCTAGACGCTAGTGGTGGAGAAATGTTGGTTTCCCCTTTCAAGGAAAGGTACTTTTTATCTTTCCATTTCTAGTTCTCTTGCACTAGCAATGTTGTAGAATATGAGTCTTTGATCCATGGGCTGGAATTTGCAAGGAAAAGAGGGATCAAGGAGTTGCAAGTTTTGGGGGACAGCGAACTAATTGTGAATCAAGTAAGAGGCCTAAATCTGACCAAGAACTCCTTGCTTAAGTCATACAAACATAGGGTCTAGGACCTAATGGAAGATTTCCTTGCCTTTAACATTGCCTCAATTCCAAGGGAGCAAAACAAACACACAGACAGGCTGGCAGCAATTGGCACTCAGTTCGATATTTCAAGAGAAATAGGCCAAGATTATGGTTCACGTCACTTGAAGGTGGTAGTTCAACCCTCTGTCCCAGATAACATTGTAGATTGGCAAGTTTTCAAAAGTGACCAGCAGTTAGCTCTCTTCCTCTGGGAGGAAGCTAAGTTCGCAATACACAACCAGGCGAAGTTGCAGCAGCAGTATGGAGGTCAGATCATCCAATTGAGGAACAATAAACTCCCTAAAGGTCTGGTCACACTTGAAAGCATTTTCAATGGGGATGACCAACTGAGAAATGACAAAGCATGCATCACGACCAAAGAGGAGAATTACAAAAAGGTTGAAATCTTCAAGGACAAGCTATTGGCGCTTGGCAAGGATTGCACGTTTCAAGAAAAGCAAGCTTTCATTCTACTGTGTCAAGAGTTTGCTGATGTGTTTGCATGGGATTATAGCGACTTGAAGAGCTTCGACCCAAGACTTTCTCAGCACACCATTGAATTAGAGGAAGGCACCAAACTAGTCACACAAAAGCAGAGGCCTGTCAATCTTACAATTGAGCCGCTCATACAAAGGGAATTGGCCAAATTGATTGAGTTTGAAAGTATATTTCCAATCAAACATTCCTCATGGCTGGCCAACCTTGTTCCTATTAGAAAGAAAAATGGGGAGATTAGGCTGTGTGTCGACTTCAGAGACCTTAATAAGGTCTCTTTAAAAGATCATTATCCCCTTCCAAGCATGGAATGGATTCTTCAGAAAGTGACTGGTAGTGAGCGTTTCTCTCTCTTAGATGGTTATTTAGATTATAATCAAATTTTTGGTGCAAGACTGTGATCAGTATAAAATAGCCTTCACCACCAAATGGGGCACGTTTGCCTATAAGAAGATGCCATTCGAGCTATCCAATGCTGGTGCTACATTCCAACGAGCCATGGACATGGCTTTTGATGGCTTGATAAATAACAACGTGCTGGTATATCTCAATGATATAACTATATTTTCCAAGGAAGCGAGCTAGCATATAAAACACCTCAAGAAAATTTTTGAGAGGTGTAGGGAATTTGGCATCTCTCTTAATCCAAAGAAGTGTGTGTTTGTTGTTCATGAAGGGAAGCTCCTTGGTTACATTATGTCCAAGGAGGGTTTGTCTATTGACCCTGAGAGAGTTTGCTCCATTCTGGAAATGCCCCTACCAAAGCACAAGAAAGGCCTGCAGAGTTTCTTTGGTAAGATAAATTTTATTCAGAGGTTCATTCCAAATTTTGCTGAGATAGTTAAACCCCTGACCTCTATTTTGAAGAAAGGTGAAGAATTCAAGTGGACAGTGCAAAGAAGGGACAGCTTTGAAGCCGTCAAGCAAGCTTTAGCCCAGGTGCCTGCTCTGATCAGCCCCGACTTTAGTAGAGACTTCAACCTCTATACATTCAGCAATGAAGAAGTGATATCCACCATGCTTACCCAAGCAAATGGCGAAGACCTCGAACAACCACTCGCCTTCTTCAGCCAGGGATTAGAGGATTTCAAAGTCAGGTACACGTATGTGGAAAAGCAAGTCCTGGTAGTAGTGCAGAGCCTAAAGAAATTCAAGTATATGTTGTCTAACAGTAGGATCCATCTTATGGTCCCACATCCTGGCGTCAATGATTTCTTGACCAATTGAGATTTGAATGAGAAAAGAGCAGGATGGATCACCAAAGTGATGGAGTATGATGTAGACATTAAGATCACTAAGCTGGTAAGGGGAAGAGGCATGTGCAAACAGCTGGCTGTAGACTTAAAGCAAGAAAAGAGAGACAACTTGCTAATCCAGGATGCAGCCATAACAAAAGAACTGACTGTCATAAAGGACTGGACACTGGACATGAAGCATTTCATTCTCACAAGTGAGTGTCCACAAGGTCTTGATAAAGCTAGAAGAAGGTATTTTAAGCTCCAGTCCCTCCCTTATGTCCTAGTTAGTGAAGTATTGTTTAGAAAGGATCTCTCTGGGGTTCTTCTAAGATGCATTGACCCTAATCAGGCTGATAGGATACTGGCTGAGTTTCATGATGGGCCAGCTGGTGGCCATTTTGCCCCTAAAGCTACAGCAGCAAGGATAATGAGAGCTAGCTATTTTTGGCCTACTCTTTTCAAGGACAATCATGCCCGGGTGAGAAAGTGCCAGAAGTGTGCACTTTTTGATGAAAAACAGCGATTCGCTACCATGCCTCTACAGCCCATTCAAGTTGAGCAACCATTCATGCAATGGGGCCTGGATTTTATAGGGATGATTAATCCTCCCTCTAGTGCTAGGCATAAGTGGGTATTGACTGCCACAAATTATTTCACCAGGTGGGTAGAGGTAGTTGCTTTGAAGGAGGCAAATGAGAGTGCAGTCCTGGAGATTTATGAAGATCTAGTAACAAGATTTGGAGTCCCAGCCACCATAATCTCAGATAACGCCTTGGCTTTTTTGGGAATCAAAACCAATGTATGGGCGCTGAAGTATGGTATATACCTCAGCACTATATAAAATTATTATCCATAGGGGAATGGGCTGGTTGAGTCCACCAATAAAAATTTGATTAAAATTATAAAGAGGACTGTGGAAGAAAATCAGAGAACCTGGCATACCAAGCTAAAGACAGCCCTATGGGCCGATCGAGTTACTCCAAAGAGAGCAATCAAAAATTCTCCATATATGCTCGTGTATGGAAGGGAAGCCAAGCTTCCCATCTCGCTTGAATTGCCAGCATTGGATCTCACCGATCAGGTACAGTTAGAAGAAGGGACCAGCATGGAAGTCAGATTGTGTGAGCTAATGGAGCTCCAAGAGGTGAGGGATCAGGCTATGGCTTCTCTGACAAATCACCAACAGCAAGTAAAAAGGCACTTCGACAAGAAGTCCTTGTCAAGAGATTTTTTTGAAGGAGACATTGTCATGAAATGGGACAAAGATTGAGCTAAGCCCGGAAAACATGCAAAATTTGACGCCCTATGGAGCAGTCCTTATGTGATTACTCAGTGCAAGAAGCACAATGCATTCCAACTTTCAAGGTTAGACAGTGAATAACTACGTATCCCAGTTAATGGGATACATCTAAAGCATTGCCACTGATCTTTTTGGGTTCACCTGTACATATTTTTCCCTTGTTTTCTTTCCTATTTTTCCCTAAGTGCTATTGCACAAGTAGTTTTTCTTAGCCTTGTGTGTGCTATCTTTTTGTGGAGGTAGATCTAGGTGGCTGGCCTTAAGTTTTGACAGAGCTCTTGCTGGTTTTCAAAGTTACCATCTGACTCCATGCCCAATGGATTGCAAGGCAACTAGTTTCTAAGCATAGCAGGCATGCTTCCCCTGGGAGTCACCAATTTGTTGACCTAATTTAGCCTGCAGGTAAAATTTTGGTCCCCTTCCTCCCTTGCTGTTCATGCCAGTTATATTGCAGGTTGTTTAGGTTCAGTATTCTCCATTTCTTGGTTCAAAGCGTCGGGCTTGGCCTTGGGAATTTAGCGCGCTTGGTCAGATCTTTGAATTGTTGAACCTTTTTGGTTTAATGGCCCGGTTCAAAGGTATGCCCCAAGCCAAAGGGCAGTCAAAAGTCAAAGGACCCTTTGGAGGGCAGACACTTCAGCATTTCAATGATTCGAGCACGCTTCTAATCAAAGCAAAGGGTGGCACAACAAACAAAATAAAAGGGACATTTCGAAGGTGCCGAAGGGAAATAGCAAAATAAGATGCCCGCAAAGAAATAAGAAGGTGCCTGACTGACGTGGAGAAGTGCCTGACTAGTGCCTGGATGCCACGTGGTGTTGAACCTGATGACACTTTAGTAGGAACCTGATGACGGCCATGAGACCGTCAAATTTAAAGGAACCGAATAGCCGTTGGCGTTCAAAGAGATAGCTATTTTCTTTCAAAGCGAAGAAAGAACTAAGTATTGTCGAGGAGTCTAGAATGCAGCAACTTGTCGACAGTTCATTCTTGGGAGGCCGAGTGAGCCAAATAGAGACAAATTCAACAAAAGACAAGAGGACGCACATGAAATAAACAAACAGTAAGTCCAAGTAGTGCCAGTTTGAAGAGGCGACTCCAGTAGGTGGAACAGTTCCTTCAAATTGACCACAAGAGGATGCAACAGCTGAGAATTGTAACCAGTTTCTTCATTTTTCATTTAATGGGTGGACAAACCACATTTTGCCATTTAAAAATGTGAATATCAAAGCAAGCAGAGCACATGGCTCATTAATATTTTGAGTGGCCTATTTCTTTTCATCAACAACTATTTGTAAAAAGAGTGCCAAATGAGCCTCTTGGACTTTGCTTATATTTTTGATACTTGTCATTTTGTAAAGATATTTTTGCAATTTTGGTAAGGCACAGCCCTCCTGAAATTTCTACCTAAATCTATAAAGACTATTTTTACCTCTTCTTGGTCAGATTTTCTGTGTGTGTCGAAGTGTTTACATTGCGTCCAATCATTATCTTTAATGCTCTCACAGTTCCAACACCAACATGCCAGTTATCCACAAGGCACCATTGTCTGCAGGTGACAGGAGGAGAGTTCCATTTTAGAGATATAGAATAGAGGAAGTCATTTACAGTATGTATTCCACAGCATCTTGGTGAGTCTCTGTTCCTGTGTTTTCATAAGAACCTCCCTACCATTTTCTTGTAGCTTGGTTTCCCTGCTGAGTCTGAGTGTATGTCTGTAGTTCTTGTTTGATTCTGAGAGTAGGTGCGAGAAGATCACTTTTATTTGGTGTATCACCTCTTTTAGAGTAGGTTGTTTGTCTTTTGCATTTCTTCTCCCTTTTCATCCCCCCTTTTTATATCTATATATATGTGTTTTGCAATTGTTGGAAACAACACGATGCATCAAAGGGAGCTAGCCCTTATCTAGAGACTCTCTCTTCCAGCTTCGCTGGTCCCACAGGGGAGAAGAGAGTTTCCATGTTGCGGGGAGAGGGCAGGAACCTATTTTCCTGCCACCGGGTGCAATCTTCAGCGTCAACAATAACTTTAGTGCATTTTACAAAACAAAGTAGACCAATGGAAAGAGGACAAAAAATGTGCACTTTTGTTAAAAGTGGCACTCAATTTTGAGCCAGTCAAAATTTATAACAAAATACATTGTTCATCATTAATGATCTATTTAATTAAATTGCACTTAAAGTTTAAATGCACGACAGATTCAAACACAAAGGATGTGATGTAACCACCCATTGGAATTATCACTAAACCACGGATCTCATCAAGCCAACAGAAGTAAAAAACAATCCATCTAATGACATCTACGAGCTTTCAAGTAAAATAACATGCCACTTAAGGCAAAAAAAATAGCTATTTAAAAATAATTTAAAATAGCTCATTCTAAAAAACTTTTAGGGCACATAAAAAATGTTATTTGTTGCACGACTCCGCTTAAGAAAAAATTATCTTGGTTTATCTTTGTCCCAGTATGGAAATGGAAATAATGCCTACCAAAAATTGTAGAAGTGTACCAAAATAAGCCTCCATGAAGATAAAAAGAAAGGATACCAAAACTAGCTCTTAAGCACAGTTCTAGGAATCTAATCTCTGATGCAGCAATAGATGAAGATAAAAACCAATGCTTACCTTGCTGGTAGCTTTCCAACACCTAAAAGATTAAACTTCCAATGCAACGATAGATCTCCATGTAGAGATAAACGTCTCACACAATCCAACATGTTGATCCATCACAACATCAAAGAAACACCATGTTATTTTGATAACACAAAGCATATTTCAATGGTTCACAGGGATGCTAACCTCCAAAGAGTGACACCAAGACTCTGGTCCAATGCCTTTACTATGTTTTTGCCTCTCTACACCAAGATCCAAATCTTGAGATAAAAATAAGGATAGCTCTTTCCAACTATATACTATATTCTAAGCACAGATATGGAGAGGAAAAATGAAATGCAGGTCTTTAAGCACCTCAAATATTCAATGCCATAGGTAACAACAACAAACAAGATGCCACAATCCTCCTCTCTTTTTGTCTAATGTGACACCAATTGGTTTAAAATGAAACTGCTAAAGATGTTAGATAAAATAAAAGGAAGAAATAAACTCCAAAGTTAAACACCTAGCTACAAAGTGTGACTCCAAAGGCTAGTTGGGTAGAAATCAGATCGACAAATCCAACTCTTCCTTTCTACCTCTATGCTTCCTCCAAGAAGTAGCAGTAAATCTGAAACTTCTCTCCCACACAACAAAGGATAACAAAGGATGACACAAAGGTTAAAGATACAACCCAGGTGTCTTAGTGCAGAATTTATACAAAAGGAATAGTATAAACTCCAATGCCAGGGTGTAGAACTACCAAATATGGATAACAAATGCAGGCCTGAAACCAAACACCTCTACAGAATAAAATCCATTTCTCCACACAAGATCCTCCAAAAAAATATAGATCTACCAGAGTATTGAGCATCAATAACATTGTTAGTAAAAGTGATGTTTTTTTGTTGGGAGGAGTCATCCACGCTAGCCTGTAACCTACACCACACTCCTCTGTGCAGTCAATGCCATTCCTGTAGATCTTTAATGTTGAGGGAAGCAGATCTAAATTCCTCTCAACAAGATCTACACAAGATGAATGTGAGAAGTAAAGTAGAGCTTTTGAATCCACCGATCCAAGGAGTTTCAATAATGTAGTGTTTCAATAAAACTTTTAGATATGCACAAAATTCCTTATATGACTAATAAAAATCCATGCAACTACCACTGATAATTGTGAAGAAAATAACTAATCTGAATATTGAAAGAAATGCCCTAATTTATGCAAAATAAGGTTTATAATCTTTGAATACAAGAATTATTACCAAACATTATCATAAATATTGGAATCCTACAACTCACAAATGCACATGCTAAGGGGCTATCAAAAAAATAGAGACTATAAAATGTCTGGTCAAGGTTTCAAAATAAAGCTTACAACATAACAAATAAGACAATCATGAACATAGATTAGTGCTCTGATACCTTAAAAGAGTTGCAGCAGATGACTAAATCAACGAATTTAGATGATGGAGTGATCTCGTGAGTCTAGCAAGTGCACATCACAATGAAGCTGCTAATGAATGAAATCAAGCATAGAGGAATATTGCAAAAGGAATAAGAGTAAATAAAATATTATATATCATGTTGAGTGATCAATACAAAGGGAGAGAGGTGTATATATGGGTTGGAGAGGGAAAGATACTACACATTCTAGTGAATGTGGTACTAATATTTCCAAGTAACCAACATGACCTATAGAGCCCTAAGAAAGTTAATACAACTATGTAGGCAAAACCTAGTGGAAAAAAGGCCTACACTAATAGCTCCTACACACACATTAAAGCATCTAGGTGACTATATGCAACAAAATTTAGAATTGGTGGCAGCCTATTTTTCTTCTTTAAGACTTTGAATCCTAAATAAATTACACTCAAAGCACCCAGGGTCAATCAAGAGGAAGGCTCCCACTGTGGTCGCCAAATGAATGCTTTTAATTTTGAGATTATAGATTCAAACTACTAAAAATTACAATTTTACCCAAAATTTACAAAACATCAAGAGAGAGAGAAATATATGAATAATCAACAATCAAAAAAGAATTCTTACCATTACCTTGCTCTTAATGGCTTGCATCTAATATCTTCAAACCGATTCCAATGATTCTTGACTTTGTTTTTGGATTGCTATGGATAGACTTAGATTTTTGGCACAATGTTTGCTTGATCAAGATACTAAGATGCTATGGATTTAGGATGGATTGGATTATGACTGTGTGAGAGTTTGCATATGATTCCAAAAGTTACCTTGGACATGGAGGATGGGTTGGTTTAAATAGGATATGGAGGGAAGATCAATGGCCAATATTCAAAGTTGGGTTAGGAGGATCCATGGTGGGGGATTATCCAAGGAATTAAAAATTCCTTGGAAGCCTCTAGAATAGAGAATCTAGAGAGAAAGGGGCTAAGATAGAGAGGATTCTAGAATTGGAAAATTCTAGAATCCATTAGGGGCTAAGCAAGATTAGTAAATGATTAGGATGAGTTATTAGATAGGTGATTAGGGACTACAAATGTAGGAGAGCCTAGGAATATGATAGAGTAGGTGGGATTGGAATTTAAAATTTCAATATAATAGACAAGTGGGAATAATTAGTGGATAAGACATGATTAGAAGAATTCATAGGTTGGTGGGGATAATATAAGGTTAGTGGATGAAGAATAATGAAGGGGGATGATAGATAAATGACTAGAAGGGGTGATATTAGGATGAAATTAGAAGAGATAAATGAGATAAGTGAGATTAGTGTTGACTAATAGTAATATTAGTGATGATAAATGAAGTGAGAAAATTTAGATGTATACAAATATCAAGATATATCAATTTGTAAATTGGAATATATAGAATGTAAGGATAGAACCTGATATTAAAAATTATGTATAAGATGCCCCAGAATGGGTAAATGTATCAAATGAATAAACCTAGATCGGAGTATATGCCCCCAGTGGGTAGATGATAGCAATTCTAGATCAGTGTAGTGGATCACACTCCTGTATGTGATCTTCAAGCACTTGATAAGAACAAGTGAAGCATATATGTATGATAAAAACTGACTATACTAAGACAGGTAGCATATGTAACGTTTGGCAAGTAGTAGAAATTTAAACATAATAATACATACAATCTATAAATTTTGAGTTTTTTTGAGTAATATTTTAATGATTTTGTGTTTTGACATGTTAAATTATTTTTGTAATTTCTAAGTATAAGCTATGTACAAGAAAATGAAAATAAACTATGTACAAGAAGCAAGAGAGAAAAAGGAAGTATGTATAAGAAAATATTGGAAATGTAAATGAAATAATGTACAAGCAAAGTGTAATGTCTCTAGAGACCCAATAGCACATCCATGGGATGTGGATAATCAAATGATGGATCTGGTGAAAGATCATCCAATGTTAGATATTGAATTTATCCAAACTTAAATAAGTCATCGTCATTGTGTTTATCATACATATCTATATGTATAAGTAGAGCCTTATCCTTGAAACGAGTTTGGAGTTTGTACATTCGAATGGTATGTTACTCAATTGTGTAAGATGCCTCTCATGCATTCCTAAGGTAAACCACATTAGACCACAAAATATCTGTGTGAAACCTATGGTTCTCATCTATGTCATTGTGTAATATGCAAACCATGCATCCATCATGAGTGAATGTCAAACATCTATCTGACTGATCAACTATGGCATCCATTGCCTATAACCATGTATTGCCAAGTGTAACATGTATATGAGTGTCCCTACTCAATATGAATAATAATGTATTGACCACCATGGGGCCACATCCAACTAATAGTGTAATGTGTCCAATGCAATCCTGACAATGTATAACACATTCTAGCTCTCTCTCTCCTGGTAACCAATGTGGTGTAAAAATACCAAGGTGCAAGTGTTAGGATCAAAATCTTCATCTATAGCCACATGGGAAACATATGTGTCTACTATAAAAATTTATATAGTCAATGGATCATGTCATGAATATCTATGTCAGTGACGACTCTATCATAATGCTCATATCTATAAAAGAGCTCATATCGTTGATGGTGTGGGTGCCTATAGAGGTGGAGGTTGTATGCTCTGGATAGTGCCCTTAGCCTTAAATTTATTAGTTTATGTTTCAATGCTGAGCATGTGTCTAGATCATATATTGTGAGTCTATGAAAGTGGCAAAAGGGTTGCCCTTCATGTGGTGACAATCTGCTAACTTATATGTACTCGATTATGGGTAATATCATTAATCCTCTATCAAGTAGTAGCTATAACATCTGGTGTGGTCTATCTTATGAGCTCCCTACTTGAATATATATGACTGAATCAATATCTATGGATGTGACCATATGTACTGAATGGATCAAGGAATCTACGATTGATTGTAGCTAAGTATGGGATCCTGTAGATGTAGGATCATGAACAAGTGATGCTACTAGTGTAAGGTGAGGTATAAGTGCATTTAAATTATTTCTATACTCTCCTTGGCCCACTAGTGTAAAACTCAAACCACATAAATAATCATCAACATCTATAGTTGGTCAGTCATCCTCTGTAGTGGCCTATGAATCTATGTTGGAATTATGAATGTAAGCCTCGTGTAAATTAACAAGTAGTGGTAACTAGGTTGTAAGGATCTCATCCTCTATACTGGGTGAGGATGTTTGTACTATGAGAGGTTGTTCTTCTATGATCAGGGAAGGTAACTATACTGGGAGGTTGTTGCTCTATCATCGGTGAGGGTAACTGTGTTGTAGAAGGCTCTGAAGATGGTATATAAATAGTCTTGCTAAACTCCCCCACCTCATATGTATGCATCTACTCAATGGGAATTTTATGTGGTGTGAGTTCAATGAGAACATGAGGTGTCCCATCTGATGATTTCTTGATATATGAGGCTCAATGAGTTTACAATATCTAAATGGTTGATTATCTGTTGGATATGTGTATAAGTACCCATCATGCAAAAAATTTACATGTCTATGAAGAGTGGAAGGTATAGCCCTCATAACATGTATCCAAGGTCTCACATAGCAAGTTATAATGTAAATGGTTTGGCATCACTTGAAAGTGTGTAGATAATGTTTTGGGTCCCACTGTAATTTCAAATGTGATTAAACCCAATGTTTATTTAGGAATGTCATCAAACCCTCAGATATTCTTTTATGTCTTTTGAATAGAAGATATATCAACCCCCATGGTTTGAAGAAATGTGAGGCTACATATATTGAGTCTTGATCCACTATTAATTAGAACTCATTTAATAGTTGTGTTATTGATTTGAGCTTGAATGAAAAGTGGCAAGTTCTGCTCAATTACTGATTGTGAAGGCAAGTCCTCATTTAAAAAAGATATCACATCCTCCACATCCTTTATAGTATTCATGATAGATGAAAAATAGGATGGATCAGTATCATGAGAAAAAAATGTGTGATTAAGTGTTTGAAACATAATATCTTTGAAGATTGTTGCTTTTTGAATTAATTCCAATATAGATATTTTTGCTAGTGTATTTCTCAACTGATCCACTATATAAAATTCTTGTTGTTGTTCTTTAGGTGCCATTGTAGTGTTCTAGGGATGAGGAGGGATGGTAGGGTTAGGCTACTCTTGTATAGGTTAAGGAAGCACCCTATTTTTCCTAGTTATAATTCAAATTGTAAGATCTACTATTTGTTGTGGGTGAGTAGTAGAGGTGAGATGAGAGCATAGACAATCAATGGTCTAGGTGGAGGTCAAACAAAATGATTCCTCTAATCCATATATCATCTAATTGTAACCAAGGGTAACTCAAAGTGATTTATATAACAATGATCCACATAAAAATGGGACTCACATGATGGAGGACCAATATGTATAACAAGCTTAACTCGAGTTGAATCCATGATAGAAGTAACATACATGTGTACCTTTCTATAAATAGTTGGTAATAAACATGCCAAGAAAATTACAAAGCTTTATACCATGAAGTTAAAGAGGGCTTCTATCATGATAATCATGGTACTAAGTTGTAAATTAAGATTGAGTAACTACTAGAAATATGAACCCTAGGGTTATCTAGGGTTGGGAATTTTTGAATTAGGGTTGATTTGTAAAGATTTAATTTATATTGGAATAAATGAAACCCTAATGTGAGATTGATTTAATAAGTTAGGTTATGCCAAAAAATTAGAAAATATAAGTATGTAGCCCTCATTTATTGCACAAAAATATGGAAAATGCAAACTAGGGTTTGAAGCAATAGTCAAAGTAAGGCGAGTTCACCAAATGATTTAACCTTTTAAGGTTTTAAAATGTAAATCCTAAGTTAGATTAAAGGGATTAGTCTACTAAACTAATGAAATAATATGCAAAAAATAGCCACTACTCCATTATAGATTTTGACTAGATTTAAAATTTTAAAAATAGTAAATAACGTGTACAAATAGAGACTTATCTACAAAATGACTATTGTGGAAGATCTAGATTCTAAAAAGTGGGTTGTAGATAGGTCTAAGTGTCATTAATAGGGTCCATAGGTCTAATTCTTCATTGGATAGTAGTGCTCCACTTGGACAGTAGCACCATGTTGTTATCGTGTCCTCAAAATGGTGCTAGTGTCCTCTTTGCAGGATTGTTCCTATTTTTTGGGAGTACTTGCACATGTGTTTTTGGGTTATGTTCCTATGCACATGAAATTGAGAACTCTATATTGTGCCTATAATATCTGATTTAGTATCCAAACCCTAATCCTCCTTACAAGTATGACATGAGCTAAAAATGTGTGTCCATTGGTAGGATAGGTTGGACATCCTCAACACCCTATTGTGAATAGAGTTGCCTACATACCAATACTTTGAGGAGGGATCAAGCTCGATGTAGTTCTCTCACCTAGTGCTTGGTGCAAGTGAAAGTGAATGCTAGAATGAGAGTGGTCTTGAATGCCTTGAGTGTGATTGAGATTAAAAATATTTAAAATTTGGGCTTAGGGTAGTTGCAGATGGTAATATGTAGAAGTAGGGCATAATAGGGATCAATTACCTTAATTTTGCTCAACTTATTTCTTATTTGAATAGGTTTTTGCATCTATTTTCCATCTAGTGGTTAGAGGTATAATAGTCTTGTATTTATAGTGATTTGTAGCTTATGCAGATAAAAAAATGTACTTAGTCTAACCTTAAGAAGGGAACACATTTGAAAATATATTTATTTGGGAGATTTAGGGCAAGGGACACTAGTGCCAAGTTGGGAACACTAGTGTCATGTGGCTCTATTGTGCTTAATGTGGTGCTAGTTTCCAACTGGCAGACTATTGGGAAAAATGGGTTGGGATTTGGGAATGTTGTTTTAGACTACGTTTGAGCTAATAGAGGATGTTTGTGGTTTGCACAATGGTTGTAAAAGTGTGATAAAGCCTCTAGGATAGGTCTTCGACTAAGCTAGGAATATGTTGTCTTAAGCAACACTCGTAGCATCCAAATACCACTTTTAGGTGTTTACACCAAGTTTATTGTTCCTACACAACATATTTCAATTTAACAACTTAGAAAGGTTCAAACCACTCAGAGAATTCAAAAATAAATGGTCAAATTTATAAGGAGACCTATCCTTGAAAATCCAAATTAGTCAACACTTTGACATAGATTCTAAAGAGCCACTCTCTACTTCATCACGTCTTAGATTGGTATTATAAATCACTAAGAGTGTTTCATAAAGGACACCAATGCATAGTTATTATACTCCATTATGGGTTTAGAAGAGTCCTATATTTCACAATGTTAAACAGCATATGCACACTACTATAAAACATTATCATGGTAGTGAAACTTATGTTACAAATTCATATCAGTTTGTACATTTTGAGTTCATATCAACTACTTCAAAGTGGTGTGATCCTTTCCATTCGTAAGAGCCCATATTTTCTATGTTAAATACACGACCTATTAATTATGAGGATCTTGTGCGAGTCATTAAGTTGTATGTTCATTTTTTGTTTAATATATTCAAAAATACAAAAAATAGAATATTCTAAAAAACAACACTTATTCATGATATGTGTAATTCATTCACATCAGTTGACGTGTGCTTCAATATATGCAATACTTTTCTATATCTAGTTTTATATTAAGCATGCTTCAGAAGTGTACTTGAGTGAGTTATGTACTTGAGTGAGTTGTAGAACATACATGTTTTCACCTCTAGATGTAGTTGCAAGTGGTGATATTATCCCAAACCCATTAAATTTACACAGATAAAACCACTCTAATCCAGACAGTCACACATTACGCTCTTTCCTGATTCCAAAGGATTTGTTCGAGTGAATGCAGGATCTAATTTTTCATATTCAAACTAATCATAGGCATTCTAAAACTTGTTTACATCTCATTAAGTTCATTAGGGGTATCTTTTACACAAGTTTTACCACTCTTTGACTATCCCTATTTTTCATACTTCAGATCAATATATTTCACAAAATATATTGTTATTAGTTCACTTACACTAACATTGTTATCTCACTACATCCCTATATTGTTGAATATACTAATCTTATAAGTTGCTTATGTAGATCGATTTCACTTATTCATGCATACTTATCATATTTTATTTCTTCACTTTATGCTTTGTGTGTATTCATTTCTCCAGATTGTGGACATTTTAATGCCCTATTTGCGGCTCTAAGCCTTATTATATGCTTCTATGAACGCGAGTGATGTTTTTTGCCCCAAAATCCTATGGTCTAAAAGCACTCATGAGATTAAATGTACAAGGGATAAAATTAGGGGACAATGCATGGGATAAATATATCCCCTTGTTAATTTTAGGATTGATGTTGGTTCAATCCCAAGATAGAACAATTTAACCCATTTTAATTTGAGAGAAACAATTACTACCACCAGAGGAATTGATATGAATTTTCATGTTTATTTACTTATTTTCTTGCTAATTAGTTATCTAAATCATGTTTCCTATCCGATTTAACTTGTGAAATAATATGCTCTTCTTCATTGTAATTCATCTCAATATCTAAACTAAGGCAAACTATCATCAAAAAAAGATAAAAAAAGAGGGTAGGGTAAGGCATAAAAGAGAGGGTGTCTTTGATTTAAATGAGATTATTAATGCCAAGGAGATGAAATCATGCCTGACTGTAGTTATACCATTATGTGCCTCGTATAACAATTGCAAAAATATGAGCCACTTAGTGGGCAAGCTTATAATGACAAGTGTTGAAATCCATTAATCTATTGAACCCATTCTATGGATAATCTAATTGACAGTCTATAACTATTGCACACAATGACTAAAAAAAGACAGATGTAAAACATGAACAAATCCAATAGACCAGTTAAAATAGTTATTGCATATCTTAACTAAGATAATCATATGCAAACAAGCATATTAACAAACTTGGCACTAATTAACCAGTTAAATAAAAAAACTAGAGGTGTTAAATGCATAAAAACAATAACTATGTATTCAACATCCTAAAAGTATTATGTTACAATCAATATCCCCTAGCAAAAAACTAAGGATGAAGACATGGGGGAAAGATTAGTCCAATCGAGACCTTTTCTAGTAGTAATTCGATATCTAAAGTGTCGACCAACCCTTAACAGATAATCTTGGCAAAAACAAAAAAATAAAGGCAGGTGAAATCCTGATGTAATTCTTGTAGAGCCTTGGTACCCAAAAGTATCACACTTAACAATGGTATTTCAACTATAGACATCAAAATTTTGCATGCTATAGTTTTTAATGTTGAAACACCCCTAGATTTGACCATTATCCTACCCTTGACCATGACCCTAAGTCAGGTTAGCTAATTAGCTAATCAAATCACTAACTTAACCCTTTTAACCCCACTTAGCCTTTGACACTCGACCGTCGATGGTTAGCTTGACCACCGACATTCACCTTGACCATCGATGGTCAAGTCCCTTCCCCATTAACTAAATAAACACATGACCAGCTGTGTATAAACTTACATGGCATAATTTAATATGTACACCTTACCCAGTGCTAACACATCATGATTCATTAAAATTAGTAGCCTCGCCTTTTTAGGAACCTTCTATCCTCCATCTCTCTTTGCCTCTAAAAGGAGAGGAGTAGGAGGTGAATAAGGATCCATAATTAATCATTCTTGCACACATGTGATCAATATTTTAGCCACAAAATCTTCCTTTCAACAATTTAGTGACTGCAACAAAGATCTAAACCTCTACCAAAATTGCTCTTAAGGCAAATTATTGTTACTCTGGCAAAATTGCTCTAAGACATTAGCCATCAAGCAACAAAATAGGTACACTTTGTATTTACAGTTTTGTTATTTTGGTTTATGACCTCCCCATCCCCATCAAACCTTTCTCCATTTTAATTTCTAACTCTTGTACCCTTAACCAAATCCTAGACTATTCACTAACACATTTTGCAACTTTTTTTTTTAACATCTTCAGAATCCACAACAATCATTGATGATCACCCTAATTGCCAAAGGTTACCTTCAACTATCAATGGTCACCTAACTGTTGGCAGTTAGCTTAACTACCGACGGTCACCCCAACCACTGATGGTCGCTATGGTAAAAAAAACAAGTTATTTCCAACCCCTTTCCCCTAACCAAATTTGACTTTTTGTGTCCCTATCTATTTACAAAGACCTCACCTATTTTTTAAACCTAAATTGACTTACTTTAGCACTAGTATTGACCCGTTATTACTATATTTAGTTTATTTTTCATTAGCAAGCATCTATTTCTTCTTGTATTTCATTTTAGTTCTTTATATTATTTGATGCAAGTACTTCCTTTTTATTTCTTTCAACTTAACTGTTATTAAAAAGTGGATTGACAACCTCCTAGCAAGCTCACGCTTCTTGGATCTAGCTCACACCAGGTAGTCCACCTTACGTCTTTCTAACAACCCCTTTCATTAGTAGTTTCTTATCTACAAATCATCCTTCCAAGACAAAAAGGAATTCTTCACAATCATCTAGATCACGTGCGCACAAACCAATAGGTTCTTTTACCACACCCTTATTACTAGTTTTTTACTTCTTCCTTAATTAAGAATGAGCAGAAATTGAGAGAAACATTCTAGCATGCCTGGTGGGACCTAGTATCATCTAGGTGCCCTTTTCTTCCTTTATTTTATGCTCATACAATGAAATTGAAATTTTCTTTTGGGTATAAAATAAACCTTGCATACATCAATTTCTTGCATGTTTTTAGTTCATCTAGTTAACTTAAAAACACAGTAATCAATCATAGTTTCACTCTTTTTATCACACACTTTACCAAACCATATAATCAATCAACACATCAAAATAATTGACATAAGGTCCAACTAGGATTTCATCACCTAGTAGTAAACCTCACCCTTTGGCTAACTTACTTGGAGGTCATTACTAAGAAGAGAAACCAAAACTCAACTCTCTATTTGAGTCTAAACTCTAAAATTTAGTATATCTTGGCTAAGCACCTGACACCCTTATCATTGTGGTGTGTGAAGTGAGGGGCTAGGCCTCAATATCAAACTACATACTGACTTTCAATATAGATTTTTGAGATCCTTTAACACCTGAAACCAACCTTAGACTTACTTTCTAGTACATGATCTACAAACTATAGTCTTCTTCACACTTTCTAAGGCATAAGCCAAAAGAGAAATAAAAAGAAGCTTAAGTTTTTAAACGCACTCTAGTCTGTGTTTTGATTGCCTTGAGATATTTTTATTTTATTTACTTTGTGTTTGAGTTGTAAGCTTTTCATCATTTCTTTTCTATTCCTCACATGGTCTTTCCTAGACAACAGTTGAGGAATCAAACTAACCAAGAACCACATTCCTCTTCTTCCTCCTCCATGGAGTATACTTCAGATGTTGAGGGTTCTCCTCATCATTCTTCCTCTCCTACCATGCCTTAAATAGTTGTTGAAGGTGATGCATATTTTGCCACATTCCTTGATAATAACCCCATGGCCCTCCAACACTACCTCAACACCCTATCTTATCTCACCCTTACTTTGGTTCCTTCTAGTGATCCACCTTATAAGATACCTCCCCATCTTATAATTGGCACTACCTCCACCCAACCTATGATCACCCAAGCATCTTCTTCCACTAATATCCCATCCACTATCTCCACCTCAACTCAATCAAACATCTAACTAATAACCAAATGCCCCCTACACCAACCAACGACTCCTCTAATGTAAGGGCAACCTTACCTTTAGTTACCCAAACCACATCCACCTTGGGGATACCTTCTGCCCATATTGCCACTATTCCCCTCATCACTACCAATCTACCAATCTCCACCCCACTTTAAAATTTGGTGCTTTCCATACCTCTAACTCTTCCACCTATCAGTACTTGAGTTACCACTTAACCCCAAACAATTAATACATCCATACATCCAAATTAACCCATATCAATACCTCAACAAATACCCATAACATCCTACCAATATGTTCCTAATCCACAAGGATACATAACACCTTCTAACCAACCTTTTGTGCACATTAACCCTTATCTGGCATCATCCCAACCCTCAATGACCACATACCAATATGTGGTATCTTCTCAACCTTCTATCACTTATCCATATATTGCATTCACCCAAGCCCAACAAAACCTACAACACAATTATGGAGCTTCCCAACCTCAAATTAATTTGGTCAAAATGTTAATGGACAAAATGACCAACCTATAATCATTTATCTCTAGGGATCACAACCTCCTATCTTATGATCAAATTTGTAATGAACCTATTCACCCATCCATCCCTCTCCAACTTTACCCTCCTCAATGGGAACTACCTAAATTTTATAAGTTTCAAACAAAGGAGGACCCCCAATAACACTTAAGATCATTTTGCCATTCTTGCTATTTGATTGCATACGATGATGCCCTTTTCCTTCGTACCTTCCCCATGTCTTTATCTAGACCAAACTTGGATTGGTATAGTTCCCTCACCAAGCACTCTGTCTTTTCTTTTTCTTAACTTTCCCAAGCCTTTTTAGAACACTTCTCCATCAATATATTGAAGATGGTCTCCATTACTGACCTCTAATTCATTAGGCAGTTTGATGACGAGTCAATCATCGATTTCTTAGCACAATGGAGAGGTATTATCAACCAACTCTCTTTCTCTTTATCCCAACTTGAGTTGATTGAAATTTTCTCTCAGGATTGTGCCAAACACATTGACCCTACTCTACAAGTTCAAACCTTCAAAAATTTTGATGAGGCTTTTACCATGGCATGCAAACTAGAAATCAAATCCATTAACAAGGGGAAATTGAAACTAAGAAACAAAAATTCTATCTTCAAATCCAATGATCCTTCCTCATCCAAAACCAACAACCAATATAATTATCCTAACACCAAACCATAGGCATCCAAAAACACAATTGTCCTCAAAATATCCCCACCTCTAATTGTCAACCAACCCAACCAAATCAATTCCTCTAACCCCTCCAATCAACAAACCCAAAATCAAAACTGGGCTCCCTCAAAACAATACACTCTGTTAGGGGAGTCATATGCTTCAGTTTTGGACAAGTTGCTCAAAACAGACATAATACAACTTCCCCCTATCAAGCCTCCTCTACAATTTGATGCTTCTCTCCATATGGCTAGTTGGTACAACAAGAATGATCTATGTGCTTTCCACTGTGTCATTGGACATGATGTTAGTAGGTGCAACACCTTCAAAACCATTGTCCAAAACTTTATTGATAAAGGATAACTTTTGTTTGATAATCCCAATGTACCCTCAAATCAGTCCCTTGACATCTTTTGGCAACCTTTTCCTAACCATACCCCTTCCACCAACCATGATGACAATAAACCAGAATCATCTCACGCTCGTGAGGTCTAAATGATCAATGTTATTATCAACAAACCTATCATTAAGGAATCCATTGCCACAACCACCTATTCTACCACTCCACTTATTGAAGTCACATAATCACCCTCTATTCCTTTGGACACCCAAACAAAGGAAATAACCATCCCTTCTCTTTCACTTACTGAGATAACTGACCTACCTACCTCTCATTTGATATAAATACCACAGGAGACAATCATTGCCATCATACCTTCCTCCCCCATCATAGAGTTACCTACTCTCACTTTTAAAACCATTCCAAAAGAAGATATCACCTTATCTACTCCTTCCATGAAGGAAATAACTTCTCAAATATTGGAACCTTTCATCAAGGACAAAGGTGAAGAAACCACTCACTTACCTCAACATATGGACCTAATATTTGAAACCAACGACCAAGGAATCAAACCAATTTACAAACCTTTCTCCAGATTGGTCCAAAGCCTAGAATTCTCCTCCCAACCAAATATGGATAGAGCCACCTTTTGGCATCGTCTTGGGCTCCCCTATCAAAACAAAAATTAACACTTAACCACACTTTCATCAACCATTAAACCTATCATCACCTCAATCCCTTCATCAAATACTTCTCCCTCTAAAAGTGTGGGAAAACCATCCAAACCACCTTTATCCAAAATTGTCAAATCACCTTACACCTCTCTAACCAAACCTATCAAGAACCTAAGAATACTTCCTACTCCTAGCCTTGCTCACCCATATTTGAAGTTGGACTTAACCCCAGCTAGTCCACCAAAGAAAACCTTAACCAAACCAACTAAGAAGGTGGAGCCACCCAAAATTCCACCTCAAACCAGAGCCATACCTCTTTTACCTTCCATCTTGGGACCTCATCCTTCTTGCATCATAGGATCTCATCCTTCTATCAAGAAGGTGAACCCTCCCACAACTACCCAAACTAAACCTTCTCCTTTCATTTTACGTTTACATACCCCCACTAAATCATCAAACTCTCTATCATTTTTAACTAACCTATTTACCTCTACCTTCCCACATATCTCCAAATCTTCATAATCCAAATCACCCATCCCCAAATCATCCACCTTAAAACCAACCAACACCAAGCAATCCCAACTAAAACCACATACCAAAACCATTTCACCACCTACAACTTCCATAGTGAAGCCTACTTTTGAAAAGGCTCCCACCCCTAAAACCAAAAATCCATCACCTCCAACACCTTTACTTGAATATTATTCATCCATTTTACGAAGGTTTTTACAAACCTTTTCCTTAACCCTACCACCTATTAGACCCTTTTACCCTTCGAAACCTAAACCATCTTCATTCAATGATAACTTGATCTATTCATACCATAGGCCTCCTGGACATGACATGGAGAACTGAAAAGCTCTCCAAGCACTTGTCCATAACTTATGGGATGAGGATGATCTATTACTAGATGAACCTCTCTTTATCCCATTACTGACCCAACCACCAAATGAGCCTACCCAACACTCACCTACTCCCCCACTCTCACCCAAGAGTAAGGAGGAACTGAAGCAGCCATCCAACCCAACACTTCTCCTCATCCACAGTATTCATATGGTTACCCGATTTCAAGCCCAACAAAAGGATAATGGAAAGGCCAAATTATCCATTCCATGGACATATCCTTCCACCCATCAACCTTTCAACCAAACTCAATCAGCTTCACCAAAACCCAAAATATCCATTTTGGGTGCTTCTCCTTCCAACCCTTCCAAATCTATCCAACATGTAGTTTTAAAGTAGCGTCACCAAACACCAGTGAAAATGAGCTTATATGAATTAATTAACACCTCTCCCCCTAACTATAGAACATTGATAGATATCATGCAATCTATATAAGTTCAAATTGAATATCCTCAACCTCTTACAACCTTTGTCAAAGTCCTTCAAATTTCCACCCTTGTCAATTTCAAGGATTTATAAATACCTTCTATTCATCCTAAAGATCCTGATCCTCCTCTATTCATCACTACATACATCAATCAAACTCACATCAAAAAGGGTGTTGATTGATGGAGAAGCTAGTATTAACATCATCTCCTCTCATGCTTATGACCAACTCCAGCTCCCAAGAATATCATGTCATAAACCATAGTGGTCCTCCACTCCTTCAATGATACTATGGCCACTATCTTAGGAATAATCATCCTTCACATCTGCTTGGGACCTCACACAATTCTTGAACTCTTTTACATTGTATAAGGTAACTTCTTATACAATGTCGTACTTGGATGCCCTTGGATTTTCACCATGAGTTGTGTCCTATCCATATTGCATCGATGTGTCAAATTTGAATATGAGGGTCAAGTCATTACCATACCAAATGACCCTAGGCCCTTTGCATCTTGTAACATGACAAATCAACCCAATGATGTTCTTCTTCCTTGCTCATCCACCTCACCACCAACTAACAACAATATCACCTCATCATTAACTAATAACTCCACCCCTACCATTGATGAATCTTTAACTAGCTCATTTATATCTTCTTATTGGATCTTGTAGAAGACCCCTTGGAACCAATGTTCTAACATCTCTCACTAGGAGAGTATCATATTTTGGCCATAGATGCCTTCCCTACTCCTCAAGAGTATGAGAACCTTGACCAAGGTCCTGATTATGACCCCAGTATCAGAACCATCATTCTTTTCAGACCTCCCAACATCAAATCAATTTCATCTATGGGGAATTTAATCATCCACTTCTTGCTTCCACCACTACCTCTTCCACTCGACCATTTACCTCTAACTTCTCTTATCTCAAAAAACCATCATTTGCCAAATTGTACCTTCATAAGTGTGCTTAGAAAGGATTCAATCTTAGCCATTATGAACTTGGACCCCATAAGTTACCTTCAATAAAAACCCAAAAACCTTGTGAGTTATTTGGCTTTGGGTTCATACCACCAAAAGAACCCACCAATTCACCCAAACCCATCGCCACCATTGAGGAAAGCATCCAATCCTCACCAACCCCACCTATTTTGATGTCTGAGGATTATTAAATCATTCCTCTTAACTTTTTTTAGTCAATATCATTAGTTTGAGCCCCCTGACCTACCAAAAGCATGGCCAAACTAAATTCTTTCCTTTGATTAATCCTGAAATGGTAGAAAACAATTATCCTACCATCAACACCATCCAACGTCAGGATGATGATTTCATTCTCTCATATCTTACTATAGGAGATTCTTCTATCCACAAATCCCTTCCTCTTGAGACAAACCATGTTGAATGAATCCACTATTAATGTCAACTTAGGTAATTAGGATGACCCTCACATCGTAAAGATTGGTTAATCCTTAGATTCCTTGGAGCAACAAGATTACCCTTCCTTTCTTCATGACTGCAACATAGAATTTTCTTTTTCCTATTAGGTTATGCCAAGAATCAACCCTTTTATAGCCCTCCACAACATCATTATCCATCCCAATGCTAACCTCGTTAGGCAAAATCTTCGTAGGATGCACCCTTATATCATCCTTCTAGTCAAAGAAGAGCTTCGATGCCTCTTATCTATCAATTTCATTTAACCCATTGACTATCCCCAATGGGTTTCCAATATCATCCCTATTACCAAACCTACAAGGGGACTTTGCCTCTATAATGACTTTCATGACCTCAACCTTATTTGTCTAAAGGATGACTTCCCTTGCCCTAGCATCGACCAACTTATTGATCTTACAACTGGCCACGAGATGTTATCTCTTATGAATGAGTTCTCAAGATATAATCAGATCTTGATTACCCTTGAGGATCAACATAAAACTTATTTCATCACCCCTTGGGGAGCTTTTTATTACAGGGTCATGCCATTTGGTCTGAAGAACATTAAAACAACTTACCAATGTGTGATGACCTACATCTTCCATGATCTCATCCACAAAATCATAAAGGACTATGTAGATGATCTCCTTGGGAAATATAAATATCGCAAGGATCATGTAGATGTTCTCGAAATTATCTTTGAGCACCTAATCCATTTCCATGTCTGACTCAATCCTAAAAAATGTATTTTGGGGTCCTATTTAGAAATCTTCTTGGTTTCATCATCTCTCTTCAAAGAATTGAAGTGGACCCTACTAAAGTCAAAGTGATCCTTGAAATGCCACCTCTAAACCATTTCAATCAACTTCGCATCCTACAGGGGAAGCTCCAATCCATTTGTTGCTTCATCTCTCAGTTATCAGATAGATGTCAACCTTTTCACCATCTTCTTAAGAAAGATACATCTTTTAAGTGGACTAAAGACTGCCAACAAGCCATTCATTCACTTAAAGGGTACCTTTTTTCTCCAAGCATTCTTATCCCACCTAAAGAGGATCAACCCTTATACCTTTATATATCTACCACTGACCATTCCTTAGGGGCAATGCTTGCTTACCATGATGATCAAAATAAAGAGCAAGTTGTCTACTACATTAGCCACACACTTATAGAGTATGAGATTCAGTACACCCATACCGAGAAACTTTGCCTTGCCTTAGTTTTCATGGATACTAAACTTTATCATTATCTCCTCAATCACAAAACCTTTGTCATCACTAACACCGATCCTCTCAATTACATGCACTATAACCCATACCAAAACCAATGTATGGCTAAGTGACTCATGCTCCTAACTGAGTTTGACCTTCAGTTCCTCCAATAGAAGTCAATTAAAGGGTAACTCATTATCAATATATTGGTCAAATATCCTTCACTAGACAACCAACCACTTCCTCTTGTGTTTTTGGATGAGTCCATCGTGACTCTTTCTCAAGAGGACATCCCCTACCAAATGACCATGCTTTTTTATGGCTCAAAATGTCAGTTTAGTGGGGGTGCTAGAGTTATTCTCATTCCCCTTGATGAAAAACCTCTTCCTCTTTCTTTTAAACTTGATTTTGAGTGTACCAACATGGCTGAGTATGAAGCCCTAGTCATAGGTATCCAAACTGCTCTAGCCTTGAGAGTGAAGATGATCAGTGTCTTTGGTGATTCCCAACTTGTGGTCAACTAGGTCAATGGATCTTACCAATGTAAGAATGATGTCTTATAATAGTACAAACAACTAGTAGATGTACTCTTAGCATAATTTGATCATTACCTTATCCAATTTATTCCATGATCTACGAATAATTTTGCAGATATAATAGCCTCCCTTGCTTCTCAAATCCCATCTTAGCCCACCAATTCCAAACTCTTTATCACCATTCATCATTTCATCAAACCCTCTTATATCCAATTTGATCTCCCTGCCATTTGTAGTGTAGAGGAATCTCCATCAGACATTTGGTACCAACAAACCTTTGACTACTTCAACCTTGACATCATTCCTCCCAAACTCTCTCAAAATGCTTGAAGAGCCTTTATTCAGAGTACCTCTCGTTATACCATACTAGGGGGAATCCTTTACAAATGTGGTTTTGATGGCATCCTTCTCTTTTGCCTACAGAATAATGAGGCTTCCCATGCTATCAAAAAATGCATGATGAAATCTATGGGGGATACTTTAGTGGTCTAGTTGTTGCTAAACATATCATTCACCTTAGCTAATTTTGGCCCACCCTCAACCAAGATTATTGTGATTATGTAAATAAGTGTGTTAAATGTCAACAACACACCAATTTACATCACGCATCAGCCTATGGCCTTAAAATATCTAAGGATTTTTTGCCCTTCTCATAATGGGGACTAGATCTCATTGGAGAAATCAATCATCATTCCTCACAGAAACACCACTCCATCATCACCACCATCGAGTATTTCACCAAGTGGGTGAATGATATTCCTCTCATCTTGACCAAAGTTGACAAGATAGTCGACTCCATCAATCATCATATCATCTACCATTTTGGTGTTCCCTATAAGATCATCACTGACAATGGAAAATATTTCAAAAGTAAGTCTAAGGCCTTTGTGATGTATTTGGCATCAAATTAAGATTTTCCTTGCCTTACCATCCATAAGCAAATGGACAAGCAGAATCCTCTAAAAACCCCCTTAAAAAGATGTTAACCAAAGTAGTAAATGCTTCTGGTCAGGATTGGCACTTACACATCCCTTTCGCTTTATGGGCCTATCGCACGAACATTTGACCCTCTATGAGTACTATCCTTTTCTCTCTAGTCTTTGGAGTAGAGGTATTTTTACCTCTCAAAGTCTAAATTCTCTGTTTTTACATATCTTTGCAAGACATCATTTTTGAGAGCGACTATCATCAAGAGCATCTAACACGACTTGAGCTACTTGATGAATGTTGCCTAGCAGCACTTAACCACCTTCATGCCTATCAAGAGAAAATCAAACGTGCCTATAATAAGCACCTGAAAGAACAAGAATTCAACATAAGAGACTTTGTACCGAAGGAGAATAAACATGTAACTAATATGGAGAAAAGCAAGCGAGGCAAGTTTGCTTTCAATTGGCTTGGACCCTATATCATAACCCACAAGTATGGATCAAGAGCTTATCATTTATCCTCTCTTGAAGGCAAACCATAACCTGAGCCTCTCAATGCTTCACACATGTGTCCTTTCTTTTTTTAAACAAGGATCAAACTCACCTTTTGTCTAAATTAAGCTCATCTATTGATTTATGAGATTTTCACCTTCCTCATACCCTCATCCTATCCATTTGAGGACAATTGATTACAATATAGAACCATGTGATTAACCATCACAGTCATATCCTAATCTTAAATATGGGTAAGATGGCTCTACCCATGGCATGGTTCTCATGGATACTTTTCCTCCCTACTCAGATGAAATCCCATGGTCATTATTTCTCAAACCCACCCCTTTCACCTATCATTAACCTCTTGTGCTCTAAGTTCTACCCTCATAAAGGTAAACCTCTAAGCCTAAATAGACTTTTCCATGTCTAACCTAGCATCAAAATAATTTGGGATACCAAAATATCACTTGGGTCAAATATCTCTAGCACGCAGACTGCTCCCTAAAAGGATAGTTGCCTATAATCTAAAATTGCTTAAAAGGATAGACTGTTCCCTTAAAGGATGGCTACCAAATAAACAAACCCAAACTTTGATCACTCCCTCAAAAGATGGATAAGTTAAATTTTTAAAATGCAATCATTTGAATCTTCATGAATCGATCAGCTTCACAAACCTATCAAAACAAAGCAATAAATGGTCCTATAGCAAAATCAAAACAAGTTATCCCAATAAAGTTGCAATCAGCTTTCACATATAGCATTAGTAGACTTCCTGCATCAATCAGTCTACACCTTGTCTATGACATGGACTTATCTATTATGATTCTTAGGTCACATATCAAAAGGGTAAACTAACCCACATAAGGTTACCTTACCTATCACCCATATCACCTACCACCCATATCCCCTTTTTAATATCTACAAATCAAGGGATTCAGAGCTTACTTATCATGATGTGATCAAAATACCATTTTATCAACCAACGTATGCTAATGTAAAGCATTTGAAAGGCTAATGTTCCATAAGCCAATTTAACTTCAAGTTTTCTTTTGTCTTTACCAACAAAGAAACATCATGCCATTTTCATCATCCTCTCATAATTGGTTCACGTATTCATTTAGACATTCATCTTATGATTTTCATCTCTTTTTTTCATATAGTTTGTTATCTAAATTAGTTTATGTGTTATCATCAACAAATAACCATAATAAAAACATCAAAAACAACAACATACATGCTCATAAAATAATAACCATTTATCATAACCATATCAATAACCATAATCAAACCATCTATAATCACGAACCACATCACATATATAATTATAAACCCTAACCAAGTCACACATACATGATCACAACCATTTATCAAAACCATCATAATCAAAACACCATAAACATCATGAACCACATCACATATATAATCATAAACATTGTATCCATGAATAGAACAAAACATCATCATAATCATGTATAATCATAAACATTATCCATAATCATCACATGCTTAAGCTACTGAGTCCACATCTCATAAGCATAAGCATAAACAATGAAACCAAAACCATAAACCATAAACCATAAAATCACATATGTATAACATCATAAACATTATATACATCATGTCATCAACATAAAATAGTACATATAGTTATGTGCATCTCTCTTTCTCAAAATATACATCTCACTACATCGGCTCACAAGCTGGTATCAATATCATGTACATGTATATCCATACATAACATATCATATATACTATGCCCCTAGGGCACCACTACCACTGGTCCCTCCTATTATACCACTATTGTCTAATGCTTACCTTTTTAAAGTGCCTACATATCGACTCATTAAATCAACCCACTAACCCAGAGTTGTTACCCCTATAAAACCTACTAAGTTGGATTTATACTCATCCCATCGGGGCTCTTGTGGACACTGTGTCGAAACTATGGCCTCGTAGTATCACAACTCCTCAATGGTGTCCAAATAAAATCCCATAGGGATACTATCTAGTGGTCCTACTGGTGATGCAGTTGTTCCTCCTCTCTATCTGAAGGTGTCCCTCTCCCATGTTACCAAACCTGGTGAGGTTCTAGCCTGATCCCTCTCCCTTATTACAGTCACAACCTAACCCTATAATATCACAACCTGGCCCTACAATGTGACCAACTGTCCCTATAATGTGGTAATCTACACCTACACTATAGCCAATGTCACTCCTTCCTATCCATCGGGGACACCCCCATATACTTATAACTGTGGACCCCCACCAGTTGGATCTACATCCATGGGTTGTTTGCCCCCATCATCCCACCCAAAATTAGCTATTGCATATAAGGCCTGATACCATGTTGTGTACCCATCAACAAAACTAGCATCATCAATCTCTGCTCTAATGAAAAGTTCCTCATGATTAAGAATCACATCTTCTGGTTATGGGTCAAGAAGTAAAAACTCAACATCCACCCTCTTATACCTCAGGAACAGACCTGGGATCCCCTGTACTAGGCCGAACTACCTACAAACTTTGTGAAACATGATGAGCTCAGTCTCATCCTCTCTCCTCCCATAAATCTACCTCTAGCTCTGCAATGATAAAATATGTTGAGTGTAATGGGCCCACCTTGGAAAGCCCACATATGGCCTCCAAACCACATCCCCCACAACTAAGGCATCTAGTGCATCCCTAAACCAATCAATATCCCTCACACCTCCTCTAGCTCTTGTAAGCACATAATCACCCCTCCAGCACATGAAGCCCACTTTGAAGTCTATCTGGGCATACCCCTCCCATGATAGACCCATCAGCCTTAGGACCCTGATATGCTCATAGGCTTTGTAGTGAAGCACAAACCCCACACTAATCCCATATCTCTGATGCACAGAACCACCATAACTCTTTATTTATTTGAACCATTAAAATTGGTGCCCACCCAAAAACTATCTAACCAAGCAACATCTCCACTAGTATACCTAATAGTAGGTATGGAAACCACCCACTACTTGAATTTGGCAATGCAAAAAATGACACTACCATCATCATCAATTAACTCTCATCTCTGGCCCTCTAATATAATGGCGTATAACTAAAGTTGCCTGCATGTCATCTGGTGAATGTATGATCATCACCATAGAGGAGCTCCATATGATCATCTCTTTCCTCATTCTTAATATGATATATTAACTCCCCCTAAATGGGTAGCCACATAATCCTGTAAACATCCTCTAGTAGGATGGTCATCTCACTCATCAGTAATAGAAAGGTGTTCATGGCCAAATCCCATCTCTCGATGAGGGCCACAATCATCACTGTATCTCATGGCACGTGTTGAAAGTGTCTCATCATGCTAAGGTTGACCTTCTCCATATGCATCTAGTCATCCTCCATCATCCCCTGATGGATCTTTGTAAAGAGCTAAGGGACCCGATCCCTCATCTAGATTAGATCTCATGCCTATAATAACCATTAGAAAACACACTTTGTTTTTGATTCTCTACTCTACCCATGAACATTCACCTTTTTACACTCATACACCTACCTAATCACACCTATTTGCCTCATCTAAACTACATTAACCCCTTCTTGAAACCCTACCTTCCCACCAACACCACCCTTAGCCTTCTAAAAACAATTATAAACTAACCTCTTTCCCTAACCTTTCATCAAAATCATCCAACCCTTAACTCATTGCCTTCAACCTTTATCCAACTAGCCTAACACTTTCATCAACCACCGATGGTCACTACGACCATCAACGGTCAGCTCACCATTGGGCACCTGATCTTTGATGATTGATGGTTGAATATGACCACTGATGATCGGTGTGACTGTCAAAAGTCACTGTGTGTGACCAACAATGATGAAAACCTAACCAAGCACCTACCCAATCTACCCCATTCCAACACCTAATTACCATAATTTTGTCCTCTACCCTATCCCCAACCTATATACCTTACCAATTCCCATTTTCTCTGACAAATTTTAATAAAAATGTCCCTAACCTACAACTTAGGGCAATAACAAAAAAAACCTCCCCAAAACAACTCCACATCAACACAAATTCAACCACAACTACCAAATCAACCTAACCTCTCAAATTCAAGGCAGTACCTTCCTCATTCTTCAACTATCATCAAGGAGGAACCATGGCTACCATCACTCAGCCACATCCTCATCCACCCTGTATCCTCTGGTCCACCTCACCAGTAATCAACTAATCAACACCTTGACCCCACTTCATCAATACTATTGAGAAAATGCCAAACTTACAAATGCATGAGAGTTAGAGAAGTCAATAGCTAAAAGTGAAAATGATTTTATATTTTTAATTTTTTATCCTCCAACCTTTTAGGGTTCCCCCTGACCATCGATGGTCAGGGTGACCGCTGACGATCGATCTTGGGACCCTTGACCGTCAACAGTCAAGATATCATATTTTGAATTTTAGACACCTATACCTTAACGCCACCTTAGAGACAAGATTTCACCCACCCACCTAAACCATTTGATATTACCCTTCTCCAGCCAACCATTAGACCACATCCACCTTGACATTGGCCATTTTGGCCTGAACTATCACACATTTTGTGATGACATTAACTTGGTATTTTTGACTGCACCGACCAACCTTGCCATATTAAACATTTGAATTTGCACCACCTAGTGCATAGCTAGACCAATTATATTTTTTATGAGAGTAATTCCTACTTTGGATACCCATGAGAACACTTAACCTATCTAGGAGACTTGTGTTTACGAGTGTTCCCAATTGCTATGCCTAAATACAATCACGTGGTCTACTTGTCACTTGTCCTTCTAAAACTGACCTTATTTTTACCAACTATGGAAACTTATTTTTTACATGATCTTGGTTATCATAACTTAGTCACATTTTGTGTGCATGTTTGCACTTCAAATGCCCAACCACCACTGTCACCAACCTTGTGACTCACCATAAATTGCTTATCAAATCCTGACTCAATTTCAGTTTCACCTCATTGACTCTCGATTTGAGGGGGAACACCTCCTCTCATACTTGGGGTAACTAGACCTTTGAACAATACTCTATTTTTTTTAACAACTTATTAACATAAATTGTTCAATAAAAAGGGGCAAAATATAGACACCAAAATTCTACATACAGTAATTTCAAATGTCAAAACACCCCTAGATTAGACCATTGCCCAACCCTTGACCATGACCTTCAGTTAGGTTAGCTAATTAGCTAATCAACTCACTAAATTACCCATTTTATCCCACTTATACTTTGACATTTCACTGTCGACAGTTAGTTTGACCACCAACGGTCACCCTAATCATCGACAGTTAGGTCCCTTCCCCACCACCTAAACAAACACCTGACCAGTTGTGTACAAAATAACATAGCATAATTTAATATGTTCACCTTAGTCAGATATAACACATAATGATGCATCAAAATTAGTAGCCTAACCTTCTAAGGAACCTTTAATCCTCCATCTCTCTTTACTTATAAAAGGAGAGGAGTAAGAGCTGAATAAGGATCCATAATCAAGCATTCTTGCACACAGGTGATAAAGCTTTTAGCCACCAGATCTTCCTTATAATGATTCAATAACTATAATAGAGATTTGAACCTTTGCCAAAATTTATCTTGAGGCAAAGTATCGTTACTCTACCAAAATTGCTCCAAGATCAGCCATCAACCATCAAGCAACAAAACATATACATTTTATATTTTTTGTTTTGTTATTTTGGTTTTTGACCTCCCTATCCCCATCAAAAAAATTTACATCTTAATTTATAACTCTTGGACCATTAACTAAATCTTAGACCATTCACTAACCCATGTTAAAACTCCTTTTCTGAACATCTTTAAAATCCACAACAATCATCGATTGTCACCCTGACCGTCAATGACCACCTTCAAATGTCAATGGTCACCCAACCATTGATGGTCAGATTAATTATCAATGATCACCCCAACTACCGATGGTCACTATGGCAAGCAATAACAATAAGTTATTTCTAACCCCTTTTCTCCAACCAAATCTGACTATCTGTGTCCCTGTTTGTTTATAGAAACCTCACTTATTTTTTGAACCTGACCTGACCTAATTTAGAACTAGTATTGACCCACTATTGCTATATTTATTTTATTTTTAATTATAAATAATCTATTTCTTCTTGTATTTCATTTATTTTCTTTCTATTATTTGATGAAATTACTTTCTTTTTATCTCTTTCAACTTAATTGTTATCAAAGAGTGGATTGACAACCTCCTAACAAGCTCACACTTCTTGGATCTAGCTCATGCTAGTTAGTCCACCTTACTATCTTTATAATAACCCCTTTTGTTAGTAATTTATTATCTACAAGTCATCCTTCCAACATAAAAAATATATCTTCATGATCATCTCGATCACATGCGCACAAATAAATAGGTTCTTCTACCACACCCTTATTACTAATTTCTTACTTCTTCCTTAATTAAGAAATGAGCAAAAATTGAGAGAAACACCAACCTACTTAAATAGACAATTTGTAAAGCTCATGGACTCATCTTCCAACTCAACCAACTAATGAGGTGGTTACAAATATTAAATGATGTTTTCAAAATGCAGTTTAGATTTGTGATTCCTTGATAAGTTTGAAGGTGTGCCCCCTTAAGAAGGAAAAAGCCATGCCTCTTTAAGTCAAATATTTATCTTATGTATTATTTATCTCTTTTGATTCCTAGTTACATGCATGCCATGTGATGACTCACACCATATTGATTACTTTGGATTTAATTTAGGGGTTAGTTACAATCAAATTCAAATATTAATAGCAGATTGTCATTGGGATTTCTTTGGGATTGCCATTCCTCCATGCCCTGTATAGACTTTTGCATTAAATTTAGAGGATGATTGAATGAATATGTTGATCTAGCATGAATTTAAGACTTATGATTTGACTTCCCATTAATCACCTTGAATTTTATCACTTTTGGGCCTTTTAGTTGGTGAGAAATCAATTATATTTTAACTGTGTTTGATAGACTTGACACATAATCCTTTTAGGACCTTTAATGGTTTTGATGGCTAGATAGGTGATCAAATTTAATATAGTGTTATACTGATATCATTACTAATGTGTGATCTCCCCACTGGGTCTTGTCACATGTCTTCTCTTCACTCTTTCATTGCTCAACTTGAGGCTCAATATATGTTGACTATTATTAGTCATGACATAGCAGGATATTACCACATGACTACATCCCACTAACTCAAAGCTCAAATGTGTACTAGGAATACACAAACTAATCTAGGATAATAGGTCATCAAGATGATGCCACATGATGCAATCCTACTAAGCCACTCACCTGAAGGGTCTACTGAAATATAGACAATCTTGAGATAGTGGGTTATTGAGATGGTGCCAATAGGTGAAATCTTGCTAACCCACTCGCTCAAAGGGTTGTTGAATATTTTAAGTCTTACAAAATGGTAGAAATATGCAACGTGGTTATACGATGCACTTGAAGAAGCTTTTGTGAAGGGGTCAAGACTTACGAGAGCTATGAAAGTTTACCCATGGCTATGGGAAGGAAAGTGGGTACCTACGAGTATGAAAGAAAGGCACATTTAGCAATTTTCAGTTATAAAAAGCCAATGGATAATTAATTTGAAAAAATGGCTAATTATTCAAAATAAAATCAATAAGGTAGATGAACTTAATGGAGAGAAAGGCATTTTAAATTAATTCAAATATGAAATTTTCCAAAATTGAAAGTAGATTTTTGTCCATTATTATGAAATCGACTAAGTCTAAGAAGTGAAACCATATGAATACTTAGTTAATTAGTTTTAAAATTAAGTATAAATGGATTAAATTGTTGAGGAAAATAGGCCAAAAAA
The DNA here is from genome assembly GCA_037957365.1 of Torreya grandis. Taxonomy (NCBI): domain Eukaryota; kingdom Viridiplantae; phylum Streptophyta; class Pinopsida; order Cupressales; family Taxaceae; genus Torreya; species Torreya grandis. The sequence goes on along the minus strand of JARHVA010003592.1, from coordinate 424,952 downwards.
CTCCGAAATAGGTAGATAAATTGCCTAGATCTAAGGTGAAATCACCTGAAGAAGGAAAATTTGATGCATTTCCAAAATAGGATTTAGACCAAGACTTAATAGATATAAGCAAATTCAAACATTTAAAACAATGTATCCCTATATGGAAATTTTAAACCAAGTACACTAATGAATATTAAATTAATAGACTTGGTTAATATCAATGAAGCATCTAGAAGGCAAAACTTCACATCTAGGTACCTGCAAACCAAAGACCAAAATGAAATAAGAGGGTCACCATCTAGGAATTGAGTATGGGGCATATTAGACCCCAAAATAACAACTTCCATGGGGAGAATGTTTCAAAATCATTTAGAACCCATAATATCTACTTAAAGTACTTCAAAGTTAAACTATAAACCTTCATACCTAAACACAAACATAAACTCCAAATAATTCCTTAGACAAGATCAGAAAGATAAAGGCAATAAAGTTTTATTCAACATGTGGCATACTAAGTTTCAATTCCATTTTAAACTATCAGTGTGTGAAAGGGATTAATTTTTATTTATAGCTTTTTAAATTCACTTGAAACAATCTAGCCCTGTTTAGACAATCAAAACTTCTGAGAATGAAATAACTTGGCAATTTGGCTTGGGGGAATGCTATGGGCATTTCTCTACTTCCATCCAAGCATTTATAACCCTGATAGAGATACCTCTAGTCCCACTCAAGTCCTTTCTCCACTACCACCTAGGCCAAAAAACCTGTGATAGAGGTTGCCTAAATCACCCTTTCCAATAGAAATTTAAATTTGTACATGTTTTATTTTGTTTCCTTCAAAAGTTCTTATGAAAATATTTTTCAGTTATCTCCATTTATGGTTGGGGACCAAGCCATGGGTAAAATGATAAATTCAGAAAGTTTATATTACCAAGACAAGCCTAAACTAGTTCAATGTTTCTTATTTGCTTTAGATATTCAATTAAGTACAATTGATGGCTTTAGACAAGAAAATAAACCTTTATAAAATTCATGTGTTCTATTTAGAATCATAGGCCTTTGAAATTTAAAAATGTACAAAATAAAATTGAAGTAAATCATGCAATTTTTCAAGTATGACTCTTCACCTTCTAACTTCTAAGGTTTAAACCAATTTTATGTTTCCATCAACCATTTGAGGTCCTTTATCCCATTAACACAAGGAAAAGAAATTCACAAGGGCCAATTCTCCACTTAATACTTTTTTTTTTAGATTAGAGTTAATTGTTGCAATGGGACACCAAGAAAGAACACAACCAAAATCATGAAGTAGAAATAGAACCAAAATAAAGCAATGAAACATAGAAAATAGGAAACCTAATCTACAACAAGGGATGAGAAAGAAACAACACAAAAGCAAAGCCAAAAAGGAAAGGGAAGCATATTTACAAGAGATTTTCCAAGCAAATGCATGAGTGAATCAATCAAACACCTAACTAGTTCAGGATTTGGAGAAGGGTAGAGGACATAGCTACTTTATTCTATGTTGTCTTCTAGGATGGAAAATACTATCCCATAAAGATTTATCAATATTAATTTCATGTAATTCAAGAAAAGTTAGATTACACAGTTGAACATTATGCTTACATCTAATTTGTTGAAAGCATGAGGGATAGGGTGAAGAAAATACATTAGCCCAAACATGGCACTATAAATAGGAGTGAGGCTAGGAAATACACACCAAAATATCTTGAACATCCAACCTAGTAGGGGTATCTTCTTTCTAACAACCTATAGATATGTCAATGGTTGGCTGCCTTTGAATAGTAATGGAAGATTTGATAGATTCCTCCTATTTGTCTTTATCATCTAAGATGTATGGGATTATTTCTTCCCACATCAAAGACCTCCTATATTTTCCATCCATGGCTGGAGTATGGGGAGAGCTTGGTTGAGTTAGATCATATTCAGCTTGCATCTCCATTGGCATGACTTATTCATTCAAGCTATTATACCCTTGATCTTCCTTTTTGAATGCCTCCACTATCGAGAAGTACTTTCCCCAAAATAAAAACCCACTATGCTTTGGATTTCTTCTTCTTGGCACAAGTGGTCGAACTCATCTCTAACTTACTTGTGTTCATCTTCCTCTAATGATGAGAGGGAAACCACACTACTACTATAGATTTGCTCATCATCTCAAATCAGACTTGTAAATATATGAGCAAGAGCATATGATAAAGATGCCTCAGATACATCATATGCACCTTTCTCCACTTGCTTTTACAACTCTTCAAATGGTTCTTCCTCTGGCTGACTACATGAAATATCATATTGTTTTCCTCCAAAATCAAAAATATTTGCATACATGTACTCATAATGATCATTATCTTCAATTCCATAATCACAATCAATATAATCATAAGTGTGAGATTCATCTACTTCATGATTCTAAAAATAACCCATGGTTCTATATAGATTTACCTGATGATCATGCCAATCACAAACAAAATTACTTTTACTTGAGGTTCAAGAATGGTGATTTTGGGAACATAAGGTTCAATGGCTACCAATTAATAAATATTTGGATCTTCTGGGACAAGAATATGCATTATTTGATCTTCTACATTATCTTTTAGCATATGTTGATTAAACTCTTCCAAATGTAGGACCTCATCATTGTTATCCATGTCTGAAATGTATTCTGATTTTTATCACAACTTCAATACTTCTTCCTTAATGGATATAATATATTCCTCCACTTCACTTATGTCATGATTTGGAGGGGTATCAGGTTCAAGATCAGCTTTATCATACTCAACAACTTCCTTTGTGATGATGATAGGACTTGATCATTTTGATCATTACATGCAGTATTTGGTACAAAGGTCAGTTCTTCCACCAAGCTTCCAAATTACAAAAAAAATTAGTTTTTAAGACCATCACTGATAGTGATGGAATTATGTGTCAAAATTAAAAACTAGTCATATGCTTATTCTTCTAAAGTGAAAGGGAATAGTCTATAGGTTACATCCTTGTAGTTGATGTTTAAAATGCACATAACAAACTTATAAGCAATAAGGTCTTCCTCAACGGCTCTATTATGATTGCTTGGAAATCTAGGAGGGAAGTCAAAGGGGTTATCAAGAAAGGCATGTTGAATAATAAAAATGTTTATGGTTGACTCACCAATCCAAGACATAGTGATAGCCCTAATGGTTCAATGAATTTAGACATAAGTTAAACAAAAAAACAAAACCATGTTTAACAAGCCTAACTCTACTAGTTTTTTTTCCTCATATGCATCAACAAGTGAAATAAGAAGGGAAAAAACTTAAATATGGACCTTGTGATCCTTGTAGTGGGGTTTAGTTTGCTTTTAAATAGAAAACAAATAAAAATACAACTAACAAGCAATATTCTTTCAGGGCCTCCTTCTAGCGCCAACTGTTATTCTCCCAAAAATCCTCTAGTTTGAAAACACTCATAAGGTTGAGTGTTATAGGGAGAAAAGTGGTGGACATTGCATGGGATAAATATATCCCCTTGTTGATTTTAGGATTGATGTTGGTTCAATCAAAGGACATAATAGTTTAACCCATTTTACTCTGAGAGCAACAACTACTACCACTAGAGTTCAATTGATATGAGCGTTCATGTTTATTTACTTAATTTCTTGCTAATTAGTTGTCTGAATCTTGTTGCCTATCTGATTCAACTTGTGAAATAATAAGCTATATTTCAGAATAATTCATCTCAATATCTAAACTAAGGTAGAATATCATCAAAAAAAGAGAGGTAGGGTAAGGCAGAATAGAAAGGGCATTTTTTATCTGAACAAGATTCTTGCTACGAAGGCACTGAAAGCATGCCTAACCTCAGTTATACCACTATGTGCTTGGTCTAACAATTGCATAAACATGAGTCACTCAGTGGGCAATCTTCTAAGGACAAGTGTTGAAGGTCTTTAATCTACTGAACCCATTCTAAAGATAGTCTAACTAATAGTCTGTAGCTATTACACATAGTGACTAAGAAAAGACTAAATTAAAGCATGAACAAATTCAATAGACTAGTTAAAATAGTTGTTTCACATCCTAACTGACACAATCATATGTAAACAAGCATATTAACAACCCTAACATCGATTACCTAATTAAATCAGAAGACTAGAGGCATTAAATGAGAAAAATATAATAACATATGTGTTCAACATCTTAAAAACATTCTATTGCAATCAATATCCCCTGGTAGACAATTAATGCCAAAGCCATGGGGAAAAGGCTACTGCAATCAAGACATATTAAAATAACAGTTCAATACCTAAAGTGTCGACCAACCCTTGGCATATAATCTAGGCAAAAGATGAAGAAAAATTCTGACATAATTATGGCAGAGCTTTAGTACCCAAAAGTATAACACTTAATAATGGTAATCCGACTTGCTTAAATAGTCAATTTATAGAGCTCATGGCCTCGTTTTCTAGCTTGGCCCATTAAGGGGATGGTTACAAATATTCAATGATGATTTGAAAATGTAGTTGAGATTCATGTTTCCTTAGTAGATTTAAATGCATCTTCCCTTCTGTAGTAAGAGGCCATGCCTCTTTAAGGCAAATTTTTGTCTTATATGTTCTTTGTCTCTTCTAATTCTTAGCTACGTGCATGCCATTTGATGACTCACACCATACTGATTGCTTTGGATTCAATTTAGGTGCTAATTACAATCAAATCAAAATATTAGTGGCAAACTATCATTGGGATTTCCTTGGGATTACCCTTCCACCATGCCTTGTACATACTTTTGCATTAAATTTAAAGGTCAAATGAATAAATATGTCAATTTAGTCTAACTTTAGGACTTTCAAGCTGACCTCTTGTTAATCGCTTTGAAATATGTCACTCATGGAACTTTTAGTTGGTGAAAAACCTACTTCATTTCAAATGCATTTGATAAACTTGACACATAATCCTTTTAGGACCTTTAGTGGTTTTGATGGCTAGATGGGCCATCAAATTTAATCCAGTGTTTTGTATATTACCAATGTGTCCTTTCCCCACTGGCTCTTGCCACTATCTTCTATTCACTCTTTCATTACTCAACTTGGGGATTGATATGTGCTAATTATTCTTTGTTACGATGTAGCAAGATGTTGTGACGTGGTGACATCTCAATAACCTGTAATTGAGATGTGTACCAGGACTGCACAGGCTACTCTAGGATAATAGGTCACCATGATTATGCTACATGGCATAATTTGGCTAACCCACTCACTTGAAGGGTTGATAAATCATTTAAGTCCCATGGATTGATGAAAAAATGCCACATGGTTTCATGATGCACTTGAAGAATCAACTAAGTCTCGAATAAGATTTTGCAAAGGGGTTGGGACCACCGAGAGCTATGAAAGATTACCATATGGCTTAGGGAATGAAAGTGGGTACCTGTGGGTATGAAACAAAGGCAAAATCAATAATTTTCAATTATAAATAGCCAACGACTAAGTTATTTGAAAATAAATGGCTAAGTATAAAAAATAAATTCAATAAGACAAATGAACTTAGCAGAGAGAAAGCCATTTCAAATTAATTTAAAGCTGAACTTTGTTGAATTGAAAGCAAATTTTTGTCTATTATTATGAAATCAACTAAGTATAAGAATTTAAACCTTATAAACACTTAATCAATTAGTTTTAAAATTAAGCGTGAATAGATTAAATTTATCAATAAAAGAAGATAGAAAACTCATAAAAAAATTAGACAACTTCCCTAGATCTAAGGTGAAGTTACCCAAAGAAGGAAAATTTGATGCATTTACAAAACATGATTTAGACCAAGACTCGATAGATATAAGCAAAAATAGACATTTAAGATAATACAACCCTAAATGGTAATTTTAGAGCAAGTACAATAATGACAATTTAATTAACATACTTGGTATATATTAATGAAGCATCCACAAGGCATAACTTCACATCTAAGAATTTTGCAAACTAGATACCAAAATGAAACAAGAGGGTCCCCATCTAAGGAATTGAGGATGGGACATGTTGGACTCAAAAAATGGTGAATTTCATTTGGAGAATTATGTAAAAGCATTCAAAACCCAGGATATCTGGTTAAAGTACTCTAAAAGTTAGACTGTGAACCTTCATACTTGAACACAAACATAAACTACAAATAATTTCTTAGCCAAGATCATATAGATGAAGGCACTGTAGTCTAATTTAACATGTGGCATACTAAGTTTTAATTTTATTTTATACCATCAGTGTGTGAAAGGGATTAATTTTATAGCCTTTTAAATTCACATGAAACAATCCAGACCTACTTAGACAACGAAAACTTCTGAGAGGGAAATAACTTGGTAATTTGGATTGGGGGAATGGCATGGGCATTGCTCTACTGCGAGTCAGGTGTCTATATCTCTGGTCCCACTCAAGGCCTTAATCTACTACCAACCAGGATGAAAAGCTCGTGATGGAGGTTGTATGAATCACCATTTTGAGGAAGACTTTAATTTTTTGCATTTTTTATTCCCTTTCCTTCAGAAAATTATTATGAAAAGATTTTGCGGTTCTCTCCATTGAGGGTTGGGTACCAAGCCATGGGTAAAATGATAAACTCAAAAAGTTTATATTGTTAAGAGAAGCCTAAACTAGTTCAATGTTTCTTCTTTACTTTAGATATTCAATTAAGTGCAATTGGTGGCTTTAGACAAGAAAATAAACCTTTATAAAATTCACATGTTCTATTTAGAATTATAGGCCTCCAATATTCAAAAAAATGTACAAATTTTTTTTGAAGCAAATCATGCAATTTTTCAAGTATGACTCTTCACCTTCTAACTTCTAAGGTTTAAACCAATTTTATGTGTCCATCAACCATTTGAGGTCCTTTAGCCCACTAACACAATGAAAGGAAATTCAGAAGGGTCAATTCTCCACTTAATGCTTTATTTTTAGAATAAAGCCAATAATTTCAATGGGACACCAAGAAAGAACATGTATAGAATGTTAAAGTACAAATAGAACCAAAACAAACTAATGAAACATAGAAAATAGGAGACCTAATCTACAACAAGGGATGAGAAAGAAACAACAGAAAATCAAAGCAAAAAAAGGAAAGAGAAGCATATTTACAAGAGGTTTTCTAATCAAATGCATGCGTGAATCAATCAAACACCTGATTAGTTTAGGATTTGGAGAAGGGCAGAGGACATAGCTACTTTGTTCTATGTTGTCCTCTACGATGGAAAAAAATATTACATAAGGATATGTCAATATTAATTTCATGTAATTCAAGCAAAGTCAGATTACACAGTTCAACATTATGCTTACATCTAATTTGCTAAAAGCATGAGGGTAGGGTGAAGAAAATACCTTAGCCCAAACATGGTAATGTAAAGAGGAGTGAGGCTGGGAGCTAATGCATACCAAAATGTCTTGAATATCCAATCCGATAGGGGTATCTTCTTTGTTGTAACATGTAGATATGTCGATGGTTGGTTGCCTTTTGAGGGTAATGAAAGATTTGGCAGAGTCATCTTCTTTGTTTTTATCATCTAAGAGGTATGGGAGTAGTTCTTCCCACATCAAAGACCTCCTAGATTTGTCATATGTGGCTAGAGTATGCAGAGAGATTCATTGATTTAGATCATATTTAGCTTGTATATCCATTTACATGACTTCTTCGTTCAAGCCATTATACCCTTGATCTTCCTTATTAAATGCCTCCATTTCCAAGAAGAACAAATGGCTGCCTTAAATTGGTTTTAAGTCAAGGCTAAATTAGGGAAGAATGAATCAAATTCAAGTTCATTCAACTCATTCTCTCCAAAGGAACAACCCACTATGCTTTGGATTTATGCTTCTTGGCACAAGTAGTCTAACTCATATATGACTTGCTCATGTTCATCTTCCTCTAATGGTGAGAGGGAAACCACAATACTTCTATAGAGTTTCTCATCATCTTGAATCGACCTTGAAAATATATGAGTAGGAGACTATGAGAAGGATGCCTTAAATGCCTAATAGGCACCTTCCTACACTTGTTACTTCAGCTCTTCTAATGGTTCTTCCTTTGGCTGACCGCATAAGATATTATATTGTTATCCTCTAAGCTCAAAAATATATGCATACATGTACATGTAATGATCACTATCTTCAATTCCAGAATCAAAATCAATATAATCATAAGCATGAGATTCATCTAATTTAGGATTCTAAAAATAACCCATGGTTTTAGATAGATTTACCTGATGATCCTGCTAATCATTAACAAAAATTCCTTTTACTTAAGGTTCAAGAATGGTGCTTTTGGGAACACAAGATTTAATGGCTACCAATTTATGAATGCTTGGATCCTCTAAGATAGGAATATGCATTATTTGATCTTCTACATTTTCTTCTAGCATGTGTTAATTAGACTCTTCTAGATTTTGGGCCTCGTCATCATTATCCCTATCTGAAATGTATTCTAGTTATTCTCATAACTTTAAGATTTCTTCTTTAATGGCTAGAATATGTTCCTCTACTTCACTTATGTCATAATTTGGAGGGGTAGTGTGTTGAGGATCATCTTTCTCATACTGAACAACTTCCTTTTTAATAATGATGGGTAATTGATCATTCTTATCATTAGGTGTTGTATTTGGTACATAGGTCTGGTATTCCACCTAGCTTTCAAATTTTAGTAGAAATTAGTTTGTAAGACCATCATTGATAGTGATGGAATTAAGTGTCAAACTTACAAACTAGTCATATGCTTCTTATTCTAAATTGAAATGGAAAAGTCAGTAGGCTACATCCTCATAATTGACATTTTAAATGCACATAGCAGACTTATAAGTAATAAGGTGTTCCTCAACAGTTATATTGTGATTGCTTGAAAATATAGGAAGGAAGTCAAATTCACGAAAGACATGTTGAATACTTAGAATTTTGATGGTTGATTCACCAAGCCAAGACATGGTGATAGCCTTGATGATTCAATAAATTTAGAGATAGGTTAAACAAAAAAAAAAACCATGTAAACATGCCTATCTCTATCAGTTTCTTTTCCTTGTATGCTTCAACAAGAAAAATAAGAAGGGAATAAACTTAAATATGGACCTTATGATCCTTACAATATGGTCCAGGTTACTTTCAAATAGACATTAATTAAAAGACCTTATCCCATAGCAATCACAATAGAACTGTTGAGGAACACCTTATTACTTATAAGTCTGCTATGTGCATTTTAAATGTCAATTATGAGGATGTAGCCTACTGACTTTTCCATTTTAATTTAGAATAAGAAGCATATGACTAGTTTGTAAGTTTGACACTTAATTCCATCACTATCAATGATGGTCTTACAAACTAATTTCTACTAAAATTTGAAGGCTAGGTGGAATACCAGACCTATGTACCAAATACAACACCTAATGATAAGAATGATCAAGTACCCATCATTATTAAAAAGGGAGTTTTCCAGTATGAGAAAGATGATCCTCAACACGCTACCCCTCCAAATTATGGTCTGGTATTCCACCTAGCTTTCAAATTTTAGTAGAAATTAGTTTGTAGGACCATCATTGATAGTGATGGAATTAAGTGTCAAACTTACAAACTAGTCATATGCTTCTTATTCTAAATTGAAATGGAAAACTCAGTAGGCTACATCCTCATAATTGACATTTAAAATGAACATTGCAGACTTATAAGTAATAAGGTGTTCCTCAATAGTTCTATTGTGATTGCTTGAAAATATAGGAAGGAAGTCAAATGAGTTATCACGAAAGACATGTTGAATACTTAGAATTTTGATGGTCGATTCACCAAGCCAAGACATGGTGATAGCCTTGATGATTCAATAAATTTAGAGATAGGTTAAACAAAGAAAAAAAACCATGTAAACATGCCTATCTCTATCGGTTCCTTTTCCTTGTATGCTTCAACAAGCAAAATAAGAAGGGAATAAACTTAAATATGGACCTTATGATCCTTACAGTACAGTCCAGGTTGCTTTCAAATAGACAATAATTAAAAGACAACTAATAAGCAAGATTCCTTTAAGCCATCCTTTTAAAACCAGTTGTTGTTCAACTCAAAATCCTCTAATCCAAAAACACTCATGAGGTTGAGTGTTCCAAGGAGAAAAGTAAGGGATAAATATATCCCCTCGTTAATTTTAAGATTGATGTTGATTCAATCCAAGGACCGAGTAGTTTAACCCATTTTACTCTAGGAGTAATAATTGCTACCACTAGAGGTTCAATTGATATGAACATTCACATTTATTTACTTAATTACTTGCTAATTAGTTGTATAAATCATGTTGCCTACCTGATTCAACTTGTGAAACAATAAGCTCTGCTTCACTGCAATTCATCTCAATATCTAAATTAAGGAAAAATATCATAAAAAAGATTTAAAAAAATAGGGTAGGATAAGGCAAAAAATAGAGGGCATATTTGATCTAAACAAACTTCTTGATGCTAAGGAGATGAAAGCATGCTTGACCATAGTTATACCACTGCATGTCTGGTCTAACAATTGCACAAATGTGAACCACTTAGTGGACAAGCTTCTAAGGAGAAGTTTGAAGGCCATTAATCTATTGAACACATTATAAAGTTAGTCTAACTGATAGTCTACAACTATTACACACAATGACTAGGAAAAGACTAAAGTAAAGCATGAACAAATCCAATAGACCAGTTAAAATAGTTGTTTCACATCTTAACTGAGATAATCACATGAAAACAAGCGTATTAACAACCCTATCACCAATTAACTAGTTAAATCAAAAGACTAGAGGCATTAAATGAAAAAAATACAATAACATCTATCTTCAACATCATAAAAGCATTTTGTTACAATCAATATACTCTAGCAGACAACTAAGGTCAAAGCCATGGGGGAAAGGCTGGTGAAATCCAGACCTATTCCAATAATAATTCGATACCTAAAGTGCTAACCAACCCTTAGAAAATAATTTAGGAAAATGACAAAGAAATAAAGCCAGATGAAATCCTGACACAATTATTGTATAGCCTCGGTACTCAAAAGTATCACACTTTAAAATGACAATCCATCTTTCTTGAATAATTAATTTGTAAAGCTCATGGCCTCATCTTCCAACTTAGCCCACTAAATAGGTGGTTACAAATACTTGATGATGATTTTAAAATGTAGTTGAGATTCATGATTCCATAACATATTTAAAGGTGTGCCCCTTTTGTAGTTAGAGGCCATACCTATTTAAGGCAATTATTTTTCTTATCTGTTCTTTGTCTCTTCTGATTCCTAGCTATGTGCATGTCATGTGATGACTCATGCCATACAAATTACTTTGGATTTAATCTAGGGGATAGTTACAATAAGATTCAAATATTAATGGTAGATTATCATTGTGACTTCCTTGGGATTGCCCTATGTAGACTTTTACATTAAATTTAGATGTTGATTAAATGAATACGTCAATCTAGCTTGAATTTAGGACTTTTGACTCAACCTCCCATTAATCACATTCAATTTTTTCACTTTTGGGTCTTTTAGTTGGTGAGAAACCAAATGTATTTTGACTATGTTTGATAGATTTGACACACAATCCTTTTGGGACCTTTGATGATTTTAATGGTAAGATGAACCATCAAATTTAATCTAGTGTTTTGTTGACATCATTACTAATGTGTCCTCTCCCTATTGGGTCTTACAACCTATCTTCTCCTCACTCTTTCATTATTCAGCTTGGGGTTCAATATATATGCTAATTGTTCTTGGTGGTGATGTAGCAAGATGTTGCCATGTGGTGACATCCTGCTAACCCAGAGTTTAGATATGTACCAAGACTGCACAGACTACTTTAGGATAGCAGGTCACCAAGATGACACCACGTAGCACAATCTTGATAACCTTCCCACCTAAAGGGTTTGTTGATGTATGAATGGCCCTAGGATTGTGGGTCATTGGGATGGTGTCACTTGGCATAATCCCATGAACCCATTCGCTTAGAGGGTTGATGAATTTTTTAAGTCCCATAAAGTGGCATAAATATGCCACATGGCTCCAGTATGCACTTGAAGAATAGACCAAGTCTCGAAGAATCTTTTACAAATGGGTCGAGACTATTAGGAGTTACAAAAGATTTCCACGTGACTCCAAAAATGAAAGTGGGCACTTGCAAGTACAAAACAAAGGCACAGTCAATAATTATCAGTTATAAAAATCCAATGGCTAAGTTATTTGAAAAAAAATGGGTAAGTATTTAAAATAAAATTGATAAGGTGGATGAAATTATTGGAGAGAAAGCCATTTAAAATTAATTCAAAGCCAAACTTTTGTCGAACTAAAATCATATTTTTATCCATTATTATGAAATTGACTAAGTCTAAGAAGTGAAACCATATGAACACTTAGGTAATTAGTTATAAAATTAAGTAGAAATGGATTAAATAGCTAAGGAAAATAAGCTATAAAATTTTGAAATAATTAGCCAACTTGCCTAGATCTAAGATGAAATGGCCAGAAGAAGGGAAATTTGATCTATTTCCAAAACATGATTTAGACCAAGACTTAATAGATATACGTAAATTCAGTTATTTAAAACAATGTAAACCTAGTTGGGAATTTTAGATAGAGTGAAATAATGAAGATTTAATTAAAAAACATGGTTAATATCAATGAAATATCTAGAAGGGCAGAAATTCACATTTAGGAACCTGCAAACTAGTGACCAAAATGAAACAAGAGGGTCCCCATCTGAAGAATTAAGGATGGAGTATGTTGGATCCAACAAGTGACATTTTAACATTTCCCTTGTATGTGGCCCCTTGGCCTTATTACATGATTTGTGTGCTATTGCATGTACTCTTCGTGTGTGCATCATGGCCATGACTCTTGTTTGCTATGATTTGCTTAATTTTTTATGCTATGATGGATACCAATCATCTTCCTAGTTTTTTGATGACATGTTGGATATCATGCATCCCCTCTAATTTGTCCTATATAAGTTTCAAGTACTTGGTATATGATAATTATTCACTACATTTCTCATTACTAATATTTATCTAGACATGACACCATGTATGCTTGCTTCTACATGTATTATACATTATTATTTTAATTGAATTATCAATATGATGCCATGATCTCCGATGTTATCATTATTACTCTATTTCAATATTTTCTATAACATCCCTCACATAACTTTTTCTTTTGAGCTAAATTATTGTGTAGGATTCACAACTCACCTCAAAAGAGGGGGACATACACAGTGGCTTGTCTTAGAGACTAAGCTGAAATAGTTCATTGCACAATCAAGAAAAGATAACATATGTTTAGTTGATCATAGTTCATACTTAGTTTTTACCCAAAAATCATATTTAGACAACAACATGCCGTTTGGATAAAAGCGTAGGTTGTGGCATCCTCAGAATAAAAAATAATGTTTTTCATAATCCTCATAATTATTCTCTATAGAACAATTTTTAGTGGTTATTCAAAAATAATTTTCATATTTTATGCACAGGTTATCACAAAATTTTACTTAAATTTGGGGACATCACACATGACATGTGTTCTAGAATATTATGCAATTTTACTCAAAAATTTAGTTAGTATCACTTAGTTATCAGAATCAATATACTTAAATATCATATTGGGGATACGTGCACAACACATGATCAATTTCTTACTCAATTTTGCACCAATTCTATAGAAGGAATGGCAATTCATGTCATTATTTGTGTTGTATACACTAGACTCGTACCATGCTTTATTTGCACCAATTTTTCACTAGAAATGAATTTTATTACATTTATAGTCATGGATTAAGATTTTTGTAATACTTTTGCACTAATTTTTTACACTAGAATGATCTATTGGAGTTCATATAGGGGTTTTAAGCTACTATACTACCTTGAGTTATGTGATGATGGATTCAAACACATCTTGAGTTCTTAATCACATTCTCCTACTAATGAGGATTGGGGCATGCATAGTCCAATCCAAGTTTTTCAATGAAAAGAAATCTCCAACTGTCCTTCCCTCTCCAGTTGTTATTTTTGCACCAAAAAAACACAATGGTTCATGTACATAAAAATTTATCTATAAGATCTTTGGTTTCAGATTTCCATCCTAAGTAAGGACTGATTTATATATGTTTCATTGCAAGTTTACATGAAGCACAATCTAGTGTTTGATCTACATCCAAGCCTACTCAACATAGTTAAACTTAGATATAACTCTCTCTTTTTTACTCTAGTAATTTATGTTTGTTGTATTAATAGAATAAAATAGGGATAAATATAGTCACTAAAATTAACATTTAATGCTTAAAAAATGCACTTGTGACCATCTCTTTATACACACTTAGATGATTCTCAATTCCATGGTTCTAAACCATTATTCTTCTACTTTTATGCAAACATATTTACCCATAAGCAATTATGATACTGAATACTCTTATTATTCATTTCAAGAAACCTAAACTCATTATTAGAATGATCCACACTTTCAGTTTAGCTATATCTATTCTTCGTACAAGGTCATTTCTTCAGGTCTATCCCACTCACGAGTAGTGTTTGAATCCACCGGTTTCATCCTCCTGCAAAAAAAAACTACTTTTTTGAATTAAAATTCACCTAATATGTAGTCCTGCATATTTTGCAAGTCCTATATGAGGAGTTTACCAAAATACTGCTATAAAATCACATTTTCCATTCATTTGTTTACTAGTTGGCAAGTAGCTCATATGATTGAAAAGCACCATAATATCTAACTACACTTTGAACTTCAATTTTTTCCAATTCTAAGTTAATACAGCCCAAAGAGCCATGAACTTGATCTAAATATCATTCCAAGGTCACAAGTCATTGTTCAGGCACTTAATCATATTAGGATTACACCAACATATAATATTACACCAGTATTTCACATACACCATCGTAGCATGGGATAATTACACGGAGTTTGATATCTCTTTTGAGTATTGGTATATAGGTAGT